>JAQMYF010000001.1:55400358-55411810 GCA_030014195.1 Neosilurus mollespiculum
CCGAGCTGGGAATCGAACCCAGGACCTTCTTGCTGTGAGGCGGACGTGCTAACCACTATGCCACCGTGCCGCCTATACAAGGAACTTTCCCCATGTAAATATTGATATAACTTTGGACTTATGTTGATGATGTTGATGAATATGTCTACATATGTCCATGTCAAAATGTCATTTGATTATTCAATTCTCTCTCTCTCTCTCTCTCCCTCTCCTGTTTTAAGTGATTGCCACCATGCGGGACTTGAAGAAGAAGGACAAGCTTGTGCAGGCAGCAGGAGACGCTTTTGGAAACACCTTGACTCTGCAAGCTCTGGATGTGTGCAGCGATGAGTCAGTTTCACAGTGCATCAGCAGGGTTAAAGACAGACACATCGACATCCTCAGTAAGTCCTGCCTCTAATGTCTGGCATCAGCTATCGACTTCATGTCACTGGCTTTGCACTGCCGAGTCTAATGGAAGCCTGTGTCTCCTGAACTTTAGCGCACAGGCATGCAGACATTGACCTTGACCGAATACTGTTAATCAGACACAGTGCCATCCATCCTCTTTATTTCTCCCAACAGTAAACAACGCAGGCGTGGGCTTGATCGGCCCCTTGGAGAGCATCAGCCTGGACCAGATGAAATCAGTGTTTGAGACCAACTTTTTTGGCACCGTGCGCATGATTAAAGAGGTCATGCCTGACATGAAGAGACGCAGAGCAGGGCACATCATCATCATGAGCAGTGTCATGGGCATGCAGGGTAATGTGGGTGATGCTCAAAAATGTAGATTCTCTCAAATATAGATGGCACAATACCAGCTTTTTCTGTTCAGTTATCTGAATATCTATACACATTAGATTTTTTTATTTATTATTTTTAAAAAGAAAAATACATTTAAAATGCATATTTAGAAATCTGACCATAATAATCACCAGATGTATTGTAAATTAAACTTTATAAGAAATATAATTGCACATAAATACATATAAATTAATCTGTAAAGTTAAATTTATTTATTTTTTTGTTTGTTTGTTATTTATTTATTTATTCATCAATTTATTTGTCTTTTTATATTATTTCTCATTCCTTTAATTAATTTCTTTTTTCAGATCCAAATTATTTTTGTTTTCTCTGATATCTGGCCCACCATTTGTTGCAATAAGTCCTATAGCAGGCCCTAGGCATCTGATCGATGACATATCAAGTCTCAGAGCATCTTTACAGACTTTACAAACTTCCTATCAAGGAGCCCTGAACTTCTCATATCTTCAAACGTATGTTTGTGTCCGTCTGCCCAGGTGTAGTGTTTAATGACGTCTACACGGCCTCCAAGTTTGCCATCGAGGGTTTCTGTGAAAGCTTGGCAGTCCAGCTGCTCAAGTTTAATATCAAGTCTGTATACTGGCCCCTCACACTGCCACATAAGATCTAAATACATTAAATAAAGTGATAAAGTGAGAACACCGCTCTTCCTGTCCTCTCTACCCACAGGTTGTCTCTGATCGAGCCAGGGCCCGTGCACACTGAGTTTGAGGTGAAGATGATGGAAGAAGTGGCCAGGATGGAGTTTCCAGGAGTAGACGTAGACACAGTGAGATACTTCAAGGACGTGTACGTGCCGTCCTCTATCGATATCTTCGATGCAATGGGGCAGACGCCAGAATACATAGCTAAAGTAAGCTGAAAAGCTTTGTTGTGGTCTGCAGTGTTTGTTATTTGTGGCCAAAATATAAAATCCGTATTAACCTCCATAAAAGAAGCAAGCTGTACACTTGGTACAGAAAAATGTCTTGTTACCTTGGAATTAGATTTCTAGTTAATATTCCACATTTACATGGTTATTTTCTTTAGTTTTAAAGCTTCATTTTATTTTCTCCCCTCAGTTTCTGTTTTTGAAACATATTATTATTTTTCTATGTCATGAAAAGCTACATTTAATTTATTTATATAGATTGTATTATAATATGTTGTATTATGTCATATCATATCATTTTATAATGTGTATCACTCGGTTGGTTTGGGAATGCCTTGGTATTCCCATGGAAGAACTGGAGGAGGTGGCAGGGGAAAGGAAGGCCTGGTTGCCTCTGCTCAAAATGCTGCCTCTGTGACCCAGACCCAGATAAGCAGCCAAAATAGGATGGATGGGTGGAAGGTTCAATGGATGGATGGATGGATGGATGGATGGGTAGATGGTTGGATGGACAGATGAATGGATGGATGGGTGGGTGGGGGCTTGACTGGATAGATGAACGAATCATTGGATGAATTGATGGGTGGTTGGATGGATAGGTGGTTGAATAGATGAATGGATGGATGAATAGGTGGGGTTGGTTGGATGGAAGTTAATATGTAATATTAAAAGCAATAACACTACTGTAGGGTCTAACTTGCAGTGTTGATGTTTATGTTTGGTAGTGTTCATATTTTATGTAAACATGTATACATGGATTCACTGATCCTTTAGGGTACTCCTACAGTACATGAAACATGATTAACCCTTTAGGATCCTCCTACAGTTAAGAAAATGTGTTGAATTGCCCTCTAGGGTGCCCCATGTCTGAGTAAATATGAAGAAGTGCTCTCTGGGGTGCCTCTATGTCTAAGGAAATATCATGAAGTGCCATCTAGGGTGCCCCCTATTTGGAAAACCATGTTGAAGTGCTCTCTAGGGTGCCCTTATGTCTAAGAAACCATGATGAAGTGCCCTTTGTGGTGCCCATATGACCAAGTAATCATGATGAAGTTCCCTCTAAGATGCAAAAAAAAAATGATAAAGTGCCCTTTCAGGCTTCCTATATCTGAGAAACCATAATGAGGAACCCTCTAGGGTGGACCTACATGTGAGGAAACATGATAAAGTGCATTCTAGGGTAGCTTTATTTCAGAGAAACCATGAAGTGCCATCTAGGGGGCCTCATACCCAAGAAATCATGATGCAGTGCCCTTTACACAGGCCATGTGTAAAAGAAAACAGGATGAGGTGCCCTCAAAGGTGCCCTATGTCTGAGAAACCATGACGTGCCATCTAGGGTACCCCATACCCAAGAAACTATGATGATATGCCCTTTACAGTGGCTGTGTGTCAGAGAAAACATGATGAGGTGCCCTCTAGGGTGCCTAGTGTCTAAGAAACCATGTTAAGGTGTCCTCTAGGGTGCCCTATGTTTGAGCATTAGCCCTATATGCAAGAACACATGAGGAATTGCTTTCTGTGGTTCCCTTATGTATGATAAACCATGATGAAGTGCCCTCTAGGGGATTGTCTGTGCAGTGAAATAAATATTTATTAGGAATAACAGTTGTAATGATAACATTTAATTAAAACACTGTGTCACTGTGTTTTTAGTGCACTAAGAAGGTGATCGAGACACGCAACCCTCGCTTCAGGAACCTCACTAGCAACCTTTACACCCCACTGGTGGCTATGAAGTATGCAGACGAGACGGGCGGCCTGTCTGTACACACCTTTTACAACCTGCTGTTTAACTTCGGCTCCCTAATGCACATCACCATCAACATTCTGAAATGTCTGACCTGCAGCTGCCTGCGCAGACGCACTGTATCACCTGACTGAATACACACACACATAAACACACACACACACACACACACACACACACACACACACACACACATACATGCACAATTAAAATTTTCTCTTCCTGCTTTGACTCTTCTCATGCCTCAGATTAAGCTTTTCATCTAACTGAAATTTTTTTTTTTCGTCATGATTTTGTTAATAGTGACAAAGAGTGTTAGAGTTGCCTGTAGTAAATTGTAATCAGCTGCTTTCATGCATTAATGATTTCATTGAGGTCTGTTTGTGAAAGTGCTTCGTTTATCTTTTATCTCATGTTTACGTCAAATTGCCTGATTTGGAAATAATATTCATTCATTCATTTATTATCCTTTGGGAGAAGCTGGAGCCAATCCCAGCTTGACACTACTCATGAGAGGCGGGGTTACACCTTGAACAGGTTGCCACTCAATCATAGGACTAGCAAAGACACAAACAACTATTCACACCAACATTCACACCTATAAGCAATTTAGACCAGTCAGTTGACCCCATGTGGAGATCTTTGGACCATGGGAGGAAACTGGAGTTCTTTGAAAAAACCCACACAACCCAGGGAGAATATGGCAATTCAACATAGAAAGGCTCTGGAATCTGCTACACCGCTGTGCCGAAATGGAAATAATATATTTATATGTGAATAGGTCTCGAAATGTATTTAATGTGATTTAAATTTGAAATAAAATCAAGTTGTGATATAAATGTATAGGTTGTAAGTTTACAAAAATAAATACACACAACACAGCAACAAAAAAAGTGAAAGATAGCGAGCAGGGCAGTGGTGGCCCGGTGGTAGGGTGCTGGATTACCGATCTGAAGGTCAGGGGTTCAAGCCTCACAGTCACTGGCTTGTCACTGCTGTCCCCCAGTGCAGCTAACTGGGTTATCAAAGGCCAGCCATATCACTCACTGTTTGTGGTGAGAGGCATGTAAAAGAACCATTGCTGACTTTCGGGGGGAAAATGTGTGTTTCTGCCCTGCGATGGCCTGGCGAGCTGTTCAGAGTGTACTCTGCCCTTGCCCAGAGTCAGCTGAGGTGGGCGCCAGCCTCTCTGCGACCCTAATTAGGATTACGTGGTTCAGAAAATGAATGAATGAAAGATAGTGAGCAGCAAAATGGCAAAGGTAATGCATGTGGTTAAATGTGTATGCTTAGCAATCACTCACTCATTTGCCGAACTACTTAATCATATTAGGGTCACGGAACCGACATTTGGTGAAGGCAGGGTACACCCTGAACAGCTCGCCAGATCATTGCACAACTATTTACACTCGCACCTAGGGGCAATTTGGAACAACCTATTAGCCTAATGTGCATGTCTTTATACTGTAGGAGGAAACCAGAGTACCCGGAGGAAGACCATGCAACCACAGTGAAAACATGCAACCTCCACACAGAAACGCACCTCTGAGCTTGGGAATCGAACCCAGGACCTTGCTGTGAGGTGGATGTGCAGCCCCATACACTAAACAGTAATACCTAGTGTGTGTGAGTGTTCATGCAAATGCATGCATACTGTGCATGAGTGTGTGAAGTACTGTAGGTTGAACAGCAGAGAGCAGCATTACATTTTCTGGCAAGAAACACACACACACACACACACACACACACACACATCTTGATTTCTGCTCTGTGATGGAATTCGAATATCCCACATGAGAAACATTCTTTAGTCCGAAGTACTCCAAGAACTGGGATGCAAACTGAACATCACTGAGCTGCACATTGAAGATAAAAAGCTCAGGCGATGTGAACCCAACTCTTAAGGACAAGAGTTGAATCACTGGAGCACTTAGCAGGTCTCAGAGTGGGGTGTTCTGGTGTGTATCTCGTTTTGGAGCACACAGGGGCCATCATAAATTTCGTCTGTTGTGGTCTTGAAGGGAGAAATGGCTGTTCCTGTGAAAATGTGCACATGACCATGAAGAGAGAACATGACATCAGTTCATTTTGACTTCTGTGGAGCTAAATATAGAGAATTAATATGAATCGGATTTCATTTAATTCTTACTTAAATGTTTTAGGGTTAAAACCCCCAAAACCTTAAATTAGGTAATACAAACGTTTTTAAAAACAAATTAAAATTGTAAACAAAAATAATTTTGTAGTCTGTTTTAATTAGTCTGAAGCAAATTTGATGAAATTTTTAAGCTCCACCCATTCAGTGCAATGTCACTGTATCCATTATAAATCTTATAAACCACTCAGACTATTCATTCATTCATTTTCTGAACCACTTAATTCTTATTAGGGTTGCAGGGAGGCTGGCGCCCATCTCAGCCGACTCTGGGCAAGGGTAGAGTACACCCTGGACAGCTCGCCAGGCCATCGCAGTGCAGAAACGCTGACGGCTATGCAGCCTACTCTTGATGAACGACAGCAATGGTTCTTTTACATGCCTCTCACCACAGACAGTGAGAGACATGGCTGGCCTTTGATAACCCAGTTAGCTGCACTGGGGGCCACTCAGACTAGTGTTACTTAATCTAGTTTCTATAAAAAACTTTTATTTAAAAAATAACACATTTTCTATATTCATGAAGCAAAAATTTTAATTCCTATCACTAACCAAAATTTTATTGCTGAATAATTATGAAAAATTTAGTTATAGCTTGATTAATAAATAGTTTAAAATTATTAAATATAAGTAAGATTTTCACTTGTATTTATACTAATAATAGCACAGAACAGATATATATACATATATATATATATATATATATATATTTTTTTTTTATTTGTTTGTTTGTTTGTTTGTTTGTGTGTGTGTGTGTTTGTGTGTGTGTGTGTGTGTGTGTGTGTGTTTGTATGTGTGTATGTTAAAATATCTATTGTTTAGATGAACAAAACCAAGAATATAAATCTAACTAATTCTTAAAGTTGCTGTATTAAATAGTACCAAAAATAATACGTGATCAAGTAGTATATAGCAATTTCTTAGTGACAATAGTTTGCTAGATAACCCCAGCAAAATCTCTGCATAAATAGTAATGAAAATGTAGCAGTTAGTGAAATCCAACAGAAAACATAGTGGCTATCCTGGATAATGTTAACAAGCTAAATTGCGGTTATTGTGGTACCCTGACAGATTTGACTGTTATTGACTACCTTTCAACGTTTATGGGGCTGTAAATGGAACCTCAAATGCTAATATCCTAGACATTAGCTAATAACAATTCTTTGCTAGCTATGAACTAGCTAGGTATTAAATTTAGCCAAAGTTAACATGTAAAAGTTGACAGATCTATCTATCAATCTATATAAACATTAAACAATGCAATATTCTACATAGATTATTATTTAATGATGTAAAATGACATGTTTAGGGGTTCTTTAATTATAGACCTTTTGAGAGGGAGAGATAGTAACCGAAAAAGCGAGAAAGAATGAATTGTTAGTGTAAGTGCAAGCATTCGGACAGCACACACCCGGCCAGTGATATGTTGATGAATATAAAGAGGTCATGGCCTAGTCCCCATCCAGGCCCTTTGCCCAGCCCCCTCTCATCCCTCTCTCACCCCTGCTTTTGTCCGAAGTGAGAGAATGTGACCTGGTTCTCATCCCTGTGTTAATGACGAGGTCCACAGACAAATTCAGAGCGCCAGCTGCCTCATCCTCAGCCTTCATGGATGGACACCAGGAAGAAGAACAAAAATCACAATGAGTAAACAGCAGAAATCTCACTGGCATTGGATTGAATTTTAGTTCACAGTAGCTATATGGAAAAAATAGCCAAGTGCAGTAAAGGAATCTGCATTGCAACAAGTGGATCTGCAGCCTGTCTATGCGTCTTCATCAGAGGCGACAGCTTCGTACAATGGGACAAAGGGTCTGTCAGTCATAATCAAAAGGAAGAGGGACAGCAGCGTGGAAATAGTTTTTTGGAGAGAAGAGCGGAGAGGACTGGGGGGCTCTATGTATGTCCTGCGTCCATCGTCCTGATTCAGGAAGACGGGGAGTGTGACTGCTTTGGGAAAACCAGTGCTGCTGAATAGAGGACCTCTTTTACTAACTGAGCAAAGACAGGAGTTACAAATCTCATTAAACAAGACCATTATGTCTGTAGCACCATTGTCCAGTCTCAAAAACATCAGAGAGTTGATGACTTCAAGTCCCCATGAAATTCATACTACTGTTTCAGAGTTTTGGATTAAAAAAAACTCTTGGTATATAAGAAGTTTGTATTTTGTGTTATTTCATTCTTATGCTTTATTATTTTGAGTAAAATGATGAATATTTTTTCACTGACTCTTTAATATGCCCCGCCCTCGTTAACCAACTGCAGGTATCAAGAGCGGGTAGTCATAGTCACATATAATATTACCAGTGAGAAATCCTGTGCAGTTTGATTCAACAGGAGAAAAAACTACATCAAAATCCTTGCAAACTAAGAAAATTAAGGGTTTTTTTTGTTTGTTTGTTTGTTTGTTTGTTTTTTACAAGGTCTTAGAGGGAAAAGAAAGCTTGTAGAGAGGGAGTGAGAGAGTGCAGGCCCAATGCGTTATCTTTGGCATGCTGCTTCTCGGACATTCCTGGAGCGTCTGGTCAGCTTTGGTTCAGCCCCTCTACAGTCTGCATTACACACAAACACACACACAGAATGAGAGACAGAGAAAGGAACATAGACAAAGAATGAAACAGAGCCAGGAAGTAAGAGAAAGGGCCTGGGGAGACACAAACAGAAGGAGAGACAGGGCTAAAGACAAGAAGAAGTATAGACTCAAATAGAAGAAAGTAGTGACTGACGCAAAGACAATGAAACATGAAGATAACATAAAGATGAAGAGAATCAGACACAGCCTGGACACAGGCAAGTCATTCTTATAGAAAGAAAACCCTGAATACTAAAATAGCTGTGATGCTCTGGTTCGATTGTTTCTTTCTGTGAAAAGTTAGTGGATCTGTGAGAAAAATGCAATAGGTAAAAATATGAGGGGAAAACTGAAGAACTTTTATTTTAAGTAATCATTATGAAGTTTGTAGTGCCGTGTGTTGATTGTGGGATGAACAACATTTGCAAAAAAAAAAAAGCAAAAAAACAAAAAGAACAGCACTTGGAGAGTGGAAACCTCTGCCAAGCCAAAAAAAAAAAATAGCAGAAAGTACACAACACCACCTGCTGGGCCTGTTGTAATACATCCAAAAAAATCTTTACAAATCTTACAATGTTAAAGAATTCTTTATAAAATTCCTGGATCTGAAATTTGATCCAAATCATCTCCAAAATCTTCCTTGTACAAAGCTCCTCCTCTGGTAGCCATTTAATGAAAATCCACACATCATTTTCTGCATAATCCTGCAAACAGTCACACAAACCAACAAACACACTGAAGGTGAAACATAACCTCCTCGGCGAAGGTTAAGAAAAACTGACATGCCTTTGCCTGCTACCATCATACAGGTGACTCCTTCTGATACAATCTCAAAAGACTTGTTCATGGGTTCAGGAGGTGGGGCCAAAGTGTGAGCCTGAAAACAGAAAACAGAAAACTCTAGCAGGAGACTTTTTAGAGCAAAGCTAAAACTGGCCAAGGCGGCACAGTGGCATAGTGGTTAGTACGTCTGCTTCACAGCAAGAAGGCGTTTTTCGGGTGTTTCTTGGACGTTTCTGTGTGGAGTTTGTATGTTCTCCCTGTGCTTGTGTGGGTTTCCTCTGGGTAGTCCAGTTTCCTCCCACAGGCCAAAAACATGCACAGTAGGCTAATTGGCTGTTCCAAATCACCCCTAGGTGTGAGTGTGAATGGTTGTGTGTGTGTTGGCCATGCGATGGCCTGATGACCTGTTCAGGATGTACCCCACCCTCGCCCAGAGTCGGCTGAGATGGGTGCCAGCCTCCCTGCGACCCTAATTCGGATTAAGCGGTTCAGAAAATGAATGAATGAATAAACATTTAGATTTATAACGATTGTGAAATATTGAGGACAGGTTTTCATGTATACACACACACGGACATACAGACACACACACACGGACACACACACTCACACACACAAACACACACACACGGACATACAGACACACACGGACACACACACTCACACACACAAACACACACACACGGAAATACAGACACACACATGGACACACACACTCACACACATATACACACACACACACACACACACACACAGACATACAGACACACACTCACACGGGCACACAGACACACACACACACGGACATACAGACACACAAACGGATACACACACACACACACACACAAATAGACATACAGATACACACTCATTCACATGCAGGGCAAATATAAAGCAGCCAAGCCCCCTGCATGTTTTTGGGAGGTGGGACAAAACCAGAGAACACTGAGAAAACCCACACAATATATAATGCAACACAATATTCAAACACGTCCATCATTTGGGTGCTCTGTCTAAAAACTAATTTACCCAGCAAGCGAGAGACAGGCATGAGCAAAGCAGAAGCAAATGCAGTTTACACTCATTTCGACAAATTTAATTAATAATATTTTTTTAGGAAATTTTAGGAAACTGTGCTGAGCTGCTATTGGTTGGATGTTTGTGGTTCACAAAGACCAGGGTTTGTGCTTTGACATAAGCCAGGAGGGACGATACAGGTTAAATATCTAGACAATCGTCACCCACCATGAAATATACACATAAACATAATATAATAAGTAGATTAAGAAACGAAGGTAGTATAAACAGAAATAAGAGTTGTGAACCTTTGGAAGCCCTGTGTTTGATTCCTGGGCTCGGGCGTTTCTGTGCGGTCTGTGTGTTCTCCCCGTGATTGCTTGGGTTTCCTCCAGGTACTCCGGTTTCCATTGGTTGTTCCAAATTGCCCCTAGGTGTGAGTGTGAGTGTGAACGGTTGTATGTGTGTTGGCCCTGCAATGACCTGATGAGCTGTCCAGGGTGTACCTGAATTGGCTGAGATGGGCGCCAGCCTGCCTGCGACCCTAATTGGGATTAAGCGGTTTAGAAAATTATTGAATGAACCTGTGGAACGCAAGAATCCTAAATTTAAAAAAAATATATATATATATTCTCTCAGCAGATACTGAAGCAGCAAAATATTTACTAAATATAACAAAATGTAGATATAATTCAAGCAAATGACTAAAATGAGTCCACATTCGATCGAGAGCGAGTCCTGCTGTCACACAGATGCGCTTCGATATTTTTTACTGCTGGAATTGTTTCCAAAGCAAAACAAATTGCACAGTGACAAAGAGAACACGATCCCCGTCTTGTCCTCCACCTGTTCCACTGACTGGTAAACTGATTAAAGATTCAATCTTATATCCTGCAATTAACCTGCACAGAGTTCAGGCTGGCGACCGATTGTGTGTGAGGAACCTGAGAGGCTTTTCTCGCCTGGCTGGACAGAAACGTGATCTGCTTTTACTAAACCAGGGATTCGGGAGAGGCCTGAAGCTCCCACACGTCACAGGAGCTGTTCTGCTCAATCACGCCATGAAAACACGAGGGAGGAGAGAAGATTAAGGTGTCGGAAAACCGAAACTGCCATAATGTCCCAGGTTTAGGGTGTGTGTATGGATAATAAGGCAGAGCAAATGCCGAAAGGGTTTGGTGCATTGTCTCTGCCTTTTCCTTTCTCTCTTACTTCTCACTTTGCTGAAAAAGCTTTATTGTACAGAATAATGTTCTTCTCCTGGCCTTGTTCTCCTAAACACCTGCTCAGGGATCCGAGCTTCACCCTGCTTTTAAATATCAACTAAAAAAACTCTTATATAACAATTTTTTTTGAAAGTGAAGGGGGTGTCACTGAATAGTCCCCAAGATAAATTGCTTTAGTCAAGTCAAGTCAGTTTATTTGTATAGCGCTTTTTACAATTGACATTGTTACAAAGCAGCTTTACATAGTAAAATTAAATTAGGGAGGAAT
>JAQMYF010000001.1:55421580-55432794 GCA_030014195.1 Neosilurus mollespiculum
TATGGTGAGAGGCATGTAAAAGAACCATTGCTGATTTTCGTCAAGAGTAGGCTGCATAGCCGTCAGCGTGGTTCTGCCCTGCGATGGCCTGGCGAGCTGTCCAGGGTGTACTCTGCACTTGCCCAGAGTCAGCTGAGGTGGATGCCAGCCTCCCTGTGACCCTAATTAGGATTAAGCAGTTCAAAAAATGAATGAATGAATGATTGTTGTGGTATAGTTTTCCATTCTAATGCATAATAATAATGGCGCCGCCAGCTAGTGCTAACCATTGTGCCACCGTGATTTAGAAGATTTTAACCCAGGAACAAAAATCAGTCCTGGTACTTTGATGCAAACACACCCAACTTTCTTGGGCTTCTGAAAACATTTCAGCGGCGAAAGCGTGCCGATAGTGAAATGACTGATGAGTAAGTGAAATTACCTCATTACTAATCCACCATAAATCCTGAAATGTGACAGATAAAACAGAGCGACAATGACAACAACACACCCAGGATGTGATGTAAAGTAGGCTTTGATTCCTGGCCTATAATAATGTATCATGCTGCCTCAGGCATGTTTTTTTATTGTTCCTTATGCAGTGCAGTCCACCGAGACAGTACTGCTTCTCCAAAACATGATGCTTTGCCTAAAGGACAGCGACAGGTGACAGTTGTGAGTAACATTAGTATTGGATTTCCTCTCTGGGCCACAGGAATGCATTCATGTGCACTCTGACTGAGATAACACTGTCAGGGTGTGGAACGTTCAAGCTCCATAATTTTTTAGCACGAAACAACATAAAAACAAAAAATCTGGTTTTGTTTAAAGAAACACATAATTTCTGTTTTTCTCAGGATATTGTTTGGGATTGGATTTAGAATTCTCTCTCCACTCCCCTGTCTTGCAATTTTTTTTTCTACCTTGTAAAGTTACAAGTCCTCACAGGAAAATAGTAAACAGATGAGGGATGGGAACAGATCCTGTGCGTCAGCGACGTAGCAGAGACACGCTGATTCCCAGGCTTTCTGAAGGCAAGCTGATGCTTGATGGCACAGAGAACCAGAAAAACTGGTTAGGGCTTTACCGTTAGCTGTCACTCTCGCATAAACACACACGCCGTACACCACGGGCGAACACATGACACGTACAAGTCCCTGCAGACTCTTCAACGCCTGGCATAATCATCACTCATCAGCCTTGACGGGGTTTAAGGTTAGAAAAAAGCCATGAAACATAGGAGTAAGGATGTTCGCACACAATACTTGACCCACACACTCACATAATGGTTGTGAAATACTGTGGTCCTGTTGCATAAAGCTACTTGTGGACGCCATTCTGGTCTACGGGACATTACTCTTACTGTGTTTCTTTGACATGCTCTGGTACTGTTGAGCAATTTTTATATAAGGAGGCTCTCGTAAAGCCAAGAGAGCACAGGAGAGCAATTCAGATCAGATTAGCTCCATATATCTCCTGGCAGCAATGTATTTCAGTGGACCTGAACCAAGAAAATAAATGCAAGCAGTAGCTGATTACTATGTATATGAATGTAAAACTTGAATCAACTATTCAGCTCTACTGTTTTACTCATAAACCTGTTTTGTAGCTGATCTTCTGTTGTGGTTTAAAAACATTAATTCATGCAAATCATTAGGCTGAAGGCAGCTAGCAAACTAGCTACTGGGTTAGCAAGCTTAGAGTTGTGAATCTTTTTTTAATGCATCTGTTCTGGTTTGATTTGCAAACCAAAGATATTTCTCATTAGTGTTTACTCTCCCAAATTTAATTTTAAAAACAGTCATCCAGTCAGGGTCCATATGGCAAGTCAAAAGTGATGTGAACTATGAAACGGTGGCACATTGACATAGTGGTATGCACAACAAGAAGGTCCTGAGTTCAAGTCCTGGATACGGTGAGGGCATTTCTGTGTGGCGTTTACAGGTTTTAGCCATGCTTGCCAGGTTTTCTCAATTTACTCCAGTTTCCTCCACAGTCCACAGACATGCATATTAGGCTAATTGGCTGTTCCAAATTGCCCCTTGGTGTGTGTGTGTGTGTGTGTGTGTGTGTGTGTGTATGTGTGTGTGTGCAATGGTCTGGTGAGCTGTTCAGGGTGTGCCATGCCTTCACCGGCTGTTCCAGCCTCCTGACAACATGAGAAGGATGAAGCGGTTCGGAAAATGAACGAATGAATGAACTATAAGACTAAACACAACACAATATGAAATTATCTTATTTATACAGTAGCTATAAGCTAATTGTTAATGGGAAAGAATTTTCAGTCTGCATTGCCTTTTAACAGCATCTCAGGTTATATGCTTTCATCAGCGTGCATACAGCCATGCGTTGTCCATAGGGTGTGCTGGATTCACTATCCTGAGGGTATCCACTATTGCGAGATATTTGTGGGAATTACACTGTATTATTTAGCAACGGCAGTACATGTGATTCAATTGGCTGTTGAGTGGTCCAGAATGTTCCTGTAAGGAAAGGTCAGTAACTTTTTGTTCATCCTGCCAGCACTCGACCAAAACACAAACATCAAATTAAGTCAATTTCTGATTTCTTTTTTTTTATTTTGTCCATCACAGGGCCAACACACACACATCCATTCCCACTCACAAGCACACGTGAAACGCACACAGGTAATTTGGGAGAAAACCGGATTACCGGGAGCAAACCTACACAAGCACCGAAAGAACATGAAAACTCCACACAGAAACCCCTCGCCAAATCCGGGACTCAAACCCAGGACCTTCTTGATGTGTTCACCCCTCATTGGGTACCTATTTTCTGTATGTAGTTGTCGCTGCCATTCAGTCATATTAATTGCTCTGTTAGCACAGAATTGATGCAACTAGACCTTTACAAATATTTCCTTGAATTCTTCCGATCTATCAGATCGCTCTGCTTTTCACCCTCAGGCACAAACACGTTAAGTCCAAGCCTACATAAAGAGTGACCTGACACACTGTCTAAAAGCCTGTACCACCCTCTGGTCCTGCCTGGTCCTCTCTCACACATTAAACTCAGATCTCCTATAGTTCAGCAGACTGACAGTTTTTCTCGTGTGCCAGCACCTCTCTTCCTCCAACTGTCCTGCAGGCCAGGAACATGGGATTAGTTAAACTGGCGAGTAAGCGCAACAGTCAAACAAGCTCCTTGCTTGGCTCTCTTCTGCAGTCTTTTTGACACCAATAAGGCTCTGACTTGGCAGCAGCGGGCAAACAGAGCAATTAAGTCGACTCTCTAACGGTTGCTGGAGTCCATGACGCAAGGCCCTGTCCTGAATGTATCACGGGGAATGATTCAGAGATCTCACACTGAGGTGGAAAACGAGCCAACAGAGAAACAGAGAACGTATTTTCCTCATGAATGCTGATGTATGTCTTGTGGTTTTCATTCACAGTACAAAATAAAGCACTAACTGAAAAGTACTTACTTGGATCTTGCAACAACAACAAAAAAAGACAGATAAGCTTAAGTCGTTCAAAAAGTATACAAAGCATGTGACGTTCCTGTACTACAGCACTGTTGTGTGGTTTACTTACGTTTCTGTGAAGTATATATTAAATCTTTAAGTGGGTTTAAAAACATACCATTAGCTGCGCAGGATTTAGCTCTGTAAAAAAAAATCTGTTTTAAAATGTAAAAAATTCATTCATTCATTTATTTTCTGAACCGCTTAATCCTAATTAGGGTCGCAGGGAGGCTATTAAATTTTTTGTTTTAGTTTGCTTTTAGTATATACTCAATATTCATTCATTCACCAAACTGCTTTATCCAACTAGGATTGGGAGCCTGGAGCCTATTTCAGCCAACTCTTGGCAAAGGCAAGCTTGCCAGTCCACTGTAGGGCCAACTCACACACAACCATTCACACTTATACTCACACCTGAGGGGCAATTTGGAACAATGATTTGGCCTAATGTACATGTCCTTAGATTGTGGATGGAAACCCAGGTCCTTCTTGCTGTGAGGTGGATGTGCTAACCACTATGCCGCCATGCCTCTATACATTAAATTTACTATACTATTTACTATATACAAAAAGTATACTGTATACTTTTTGAGTGTAGTATATGCTAAACACTTTTGCGCCTTAGGCTCGGTAGATGTCACTGATGACTAATCCCCCAGATGTTCCGTCTCAGCGACATCCGCCTCACTTTTGGAACATAATTGTTAAGTAGACTTTAGAAAACATAATACTTAATTTAGCAATTAGTTGTTTTTATTGAACTACTCTGTTCACTTGATTAGTTGCTGTTAATCAAGTCACCAATCAAGTTAATAAGTACTTAAGCATTAATTATAGTAGAATTTAAAGTTACAAAGGATCAAACTGGGTATTTAAAATCTTGAGCACTCTACACATTAATAATTGACAAAATCACTGAAAACCAGTACTTCGGCACTTCATTTTATATTTTGACATGCGTTTTGCCTCTCTTCAGTCTCTCCTTTATGAAAGCTTTATGCACTGCTTATTAATTTTGTATGAACATCCAGTGTTTACTTAAAGCACAGCCAAGCAGGATAATCAAACATATTGCAACACAAAATGTAAAAGTTCCATGAGGATTTGTTTGCTTTAGAGGTTCACCCTGTAGTAATGAAGGGTGTGATCAGGTCAGGTAGAAAAAGCTGAAGGAGGCTGGATCAGGTTTGGTGAGTTTCCTAAGATGTTAGAGGAAGATTAATATACAGGTCAAGCTTTATTAAGAAAGTAAACAGCTCAAACAGGTTTGAAATCTCACCGATGTATGATCTGCCCGTCTAAACCTGTAAGAGGACACCTTACATTGTCTGTGATGACAGTGAACTAAAAAAAAAACACTTCCAGTAAAAACACAGTGTAATGATTTCTTTCCCAAAAGCAAATCCACTTCACATGATTAAACTTTAGTAAAATCTTCAGTGTTCATAAAATCAACAAAGGAAAACCTCTGTAAATACGTCCTAAATTAATAAATTTTTGTTAATAGTTGAAATAAATAATAAATAACGGACTAAAAGCAGCTGTGTTGTTAATACTTTGGTAAAGAAATATTGGAACCCATCATTCAGCCACACCTATAAAGTTTGTCAAAAAAAAAAAAAAAATTATAATGAAGCACAAACCAGCACTTCAAACAGATCCGCACACCTGGCAACAACAGGCATGGCACTCATTTACATCTGGTTTTCAGACACAGAAAAAAAATACAAATACAGAGGAAACTGCCTTCTGTTTAATTATTTTTCTTTCGCACTTTGTCATTTTTTAGTCTTTAGTGATTTCTTTTATTCACTGTAAACATCAGTGCTTATTTTGAGGCCATCTTATAATTAACATTAGTAAATACTAGACAGAAATGCAGCGATCTGATGGGTCCAAAATCTGGAGATTAAAAAATATCAGTATATACTGCACAGGAATGGTGCAATCTGATTGGTCCACCATCTGGGGATTTAAAAACATCAGTATATATACTAATGTTTTGAATCCCCAGGTAGTGAACCAATCAGGTCTGTCCTTTCCTGTGTAGTATATACTACACAGGAATGGAGAGATCTAATTGGTCCACTCTCTGGGGATTCAAAAAATAAACAAGTATATACTATAAGTTAATGGTGCAATCTGATTGGCCGACTATTTAAGGATTAAAAAACATTAGTATGTAATACACAGGAATTGCACTATCCGATTGGTCCTCTATCTGTGGATTTTTAAACATTAGTATATACTACGTGAAAATGTTGCGATCTGATTGCTCCTCTATCTTGGGATTATAAACATGAGTAGCTAATGCTTGAATCCAAACAAATGAATAGGGGGTTTTTGTGTTTTTGCTGTAGTATATACTAAAATATCTTTACAGTGCACAGTTTACTTTAGTTTCTTTACTTTTGTGTTTGAATGAGTTTTTGAACAGACCAAAACAGACAGTGTTAGCTACACAGTGCTAGTTTAGCTCGAAGTGCAGCGCTCACCTGAACAGCCTCAGTGTTTTGGGTATAAGCTGTAGAAAGTGGTATAAGCAGTTTATTTTGCTTTGTATTGTTTTTGTGTAGTATATCCTTAAATTCTCAAAGAGAGTTTGTGCATGCACTGAGGCTCACCTGTGTCCATCTTGATTTTTAAAAATATGCCATACAAATCTCAATTTAGTATGCTTGTTTGCTTCTGTTCCCATGTAGTATATACTATAACAAGTATGCACCTCAGGCTTTTCAGTGATATCCTCTTTGTCTTTGGTGCATAATTGTTAATTACCACAAGTGGATAATTACCACAAGTGGCTTGACTCAAAACAATAGACACAGTTTGCCCCAGTCACTTGGAGCAGGCTTCATCATTATAATCAGGCTTTAAAATAAATCATAAAAACCACAAAAATGCCATTTTATTTTTTCTCGTATTTTCATGCAGTTTGTAGGGCGGCACGGTGGCATAGTGGCTGGCATGTCTGTCTCACAGCAAAAGGGTCCTGAGTTTAAGTCCTAGCTCAGCAAGGCATTTCTGTGTGAGGTTTGCATGTTCTCCCCATGCTTGCGTGGGTTTCCTCCGGGTACTTTGGGTTCCTCCCACAGTCCGACATGCACATTAGGCTAACTGGCTGTTCCAAATCGCCCCTTGGTGTGAATGTGAGTGTGAATGATTGTGTTTGTGTTGGCAATGGTCTGGCGAGCCGTTAAGGGTGTACACCGCGTCCGCCCAGTGTTGGGTGAGATACGCTCCAGCCTTCCCACAGCTGTAGTAGGATTCAACGTTTCGGCAAATGAGTAAGTGAGTAAACTGGTTTAAAAATGACCTTATTCATCCTCCATAAAGTGAGCCAGTGGAGAGAAACTGTTGTTGAGAAATACTTGGTTTCTGTAATAATGATTAATGCAGCAATTTTGTCTTGAATTTCCCAGAAACCATGGGGGATAAAAACTTTTGCAAGCAGCTATATATGTCTATATGTAGCATTAGGCATTCCTGGTGCACTTGAGACTTAACAAGCCTCTTGGTTCTGCCCAGGGCGTGGTGTGGGCGGGGGGTAGATGATGGAGGGGAGGGGTGATCTTGGAGCGCCTTGTATGGTGAAATAATGCAGATCTACTTTTAAGTCCAAGATTCTCAAGCTTTCACCAAAAGCTATTCTAGGAGCGCTGAACTCTCCCACGCACGGACTAACAATTTTCGAGGTTAGTTCATTTGTTTATCCGCAGCGTTTTTCCGCCTAATGAAACCCCTGAGAGAGACGCGTGGAGTTGTTCTTGGCCAGACGGCCAATGGAGAGGACGTGACTATGGCAAGGGAAATCACGGCATCCATCATATGGAAAATAGAACGAGATAGAGACAAGGAGGTGAAGATAAAAAAAACCCATGCGCCCATAAGCATGCCCTCTAAGGTGTTCTAAGATCGGCGTGCCATGCATTCGACAGGAATGGCATGTCCCTGCTCGCTGGCTGTCCAACAGTTTATGGCTCTAGTCACTGAAAAAAAAGGAAAGGAGGCTGGGGAGAAGGGAGAGAGATTCTGGAGAGAGAGAGAGAGAGAGAGAGAGAGAGAGAGAATTTAGACATTTTCCAATAAGGCCACAAGTCAATTATATCTATTCAGACTATCTGATTGGCAAGAGCACAATTTCTACATCAGGTATACACATCTATAATTCTGTAATCGATGTGTCATTTTCAGATGGACGTGGTATGTTAGAATAGAAAACCGTCAAACAGGTTCTTAGAACCACGAGTCCACACTTGTGAGAGGAAACATGTCAGACAGCAGGTCTCTGAGGACTGCTATCGTTTTTAGTGATAAACATCATATCAGCGAAAAACTGTATCTTCCATTAAACCAGCATGTACAGACCGTATTTGATTTTGAGTATTATCAAGAACAAAATGAGTCGATTCAGAAGCAGCAACAGGACAGAAAGCAGGACGAGCAATACACAGCTGAGCTCCGGCGCTGTCATCTTTTGAAAAAGGATTTATTTGAATCTGTAAGGTTTATACCTTTGCTCATTCGTACAGCTATTCAATCCAGCAATTATATGACAGCAGCACAATGCATTAATGCAGACAGAGATCAAGAGCTTCAGTTAATGTTAACACTAGACATCAGAATGGAGAAAAATGTGATCTCAGTGACATTGACTGTGGCTTGGATGTTGGTGCCAGATGGTTGGTTTAAGTATTTCAGAAAACGCTGATCCCCTAGGATTTTCACACTCATCAGTCTCTAGAGTTTACACACAATGGGTAGCATCCACTGAGTGGCAGTTCTGCAGGCGACAGTTCTCAACGCCTCGCTGATGACAGAGACAGATGACCAGATGGCTTTGAGCTGACATGAACTTAAATAACCACTCGTTGCAATCGTGGTGAGCAGAAAAGCATTCCAAAGCACGTAACATGACAGGAAACCAATCCAGCACAGGAGACAGGATTACCAGCTGAAGACTGCAAGAAGGTTCTAAGTGAAATTTAAGCAACTATTGAGTGCTCCTTCCAAAACCATGGTCCTAACGCTATCACCAGAGAGAGCATTTTTGAATTATCAGGGAAATCAGCCTTGGAAGAAACAGTTTCATGCTCAGATTGTTTTGGATGTTCCACATGAAATATGTCTCCTCTGAGATTTGAAGAACTTTAATACTTTAATTAGAGAATATATTTTAAAGTTCTACAGTCAATGTGCAGTATTGTTAGTTTGTATGTTCTTCCTGTGCTTGTGTGGGTTTTCTCCAGATATTCCGGTTGCCTCCCACAGTCCAAAGTCATGCACATTAGGCTAACTTGCTTCTTCTGCTACAATTTATAGTTTATTTAGAGTGAGCAGGTTTTAAAAGAGCAGCTAACAGTGGGACATGTGCTGGTGCCTGAAAAAGAGGCTCTGGGAATTTTTTTTATTATTTATTTATTATTTATTATTTTTATTAATTATTATTATTATTATTAATTGTTTTTTTGTTGTTGTTGTTTTTACAAAACTTGACTTAGAAGGTGTTGCTCATGGATTCCTTATATTACCCCTAGGAGTGAGTGAGTGCAAATGGTTGTGTGAGTGTTAGCCTTCCAGTGGACTGGCAAGGTGTTCAGGGTGTGCCCTGCCTTCACCCAGTGCCAGATGAGATAGTCTCCAGCCTCCCCACAAACCTAGTAAGATTAAACGGTTTGTCAACAGAATAAATAAAACAGTTATTCTACTTAATCTCCTCGTACATAGCTACACACTTCAACAGCCATCACTGTGAGAAATAAAGCATTTTAATAATTTTATTCAGACTTCAAATTATACAAGATAATTTCCACTTTACAGGCTAGGAACTTCATGCACATCACTGGCTAAATAAACCCAAACAAAGCAGAAACCTGAGAGCAACAGCCAACAACAGTTTCCTTGGTGAAAAATTACCATTAACCACTACACCACTGTGCCTCCTACCATCAAATTCTTTCGCTCCAAGGTTTGTTGCTTTTCTAGTATTTTTTTGGAGTATGTTCGGCAACTTGCTCCACCATTTGAATTTTTCTGTACTTGTGTTCAGCAGTAGCCAATCAGAATGCATGACTGTTCATATCCAGTGGGTATATATTAATACAATATTTTTCTTAGTTTTGGTGAAGTAATAAGTATGTTTCACTCATATTTAATATATTTCCTTAACACAGTAAAATGAATAATAAAATTAAAAGTGTGCTTGGAAGTAAGAAACATCTATATTTATTTTTAAGCCACTCAGTGCAGTCAGGTCTAGAATTATTGGCACCCCTGTACCAACAATGTGCCCATATTTAGAGAAACTATGTACCTGGAATTGTGCCTGCCACTGATATAAGCACATTTTAATAATATTTGTCAAACCATATAATTAATTTCCCTTCTTGCCTCATCTGTAGATTATGTTTCTCTGCTTTATAAGAAGCAACTAAGCTGACTCTTGTTTCAAGCACAGCATCCTGTAGTTTTATCTCCCTGATGGTCAGTTTGCAGTACATTTCCCCTTGGCTGGATGTCTAGCGTTAGGCCAAAGTACACATGGTACATTTCATATATTTAAAACAATCTTCTCTTTATCTCAGGCCAAAATGGCAACACAGACACAGAGTTGGAAACCCAAACAACCACATTAAAAAGTAAAAAAGAAACTGTTCACGCTCCGGCGCATTTAATACTGCGTTAAATACAAGGCATATTTTTAGTTATACATCAAAGTAATCTGGATTACAATCCACAGGACTAATATCCCACATCCACTCCTTTAGTTTATAGTAAACATGGCTGGGTTTTTCAAGTGGAGCCATATATCAGCATGATGTAGTGTGTGTTATTACAGTGAATATGCTACTCTGGCTGAAAAAAATGAATAAGTCACTATGGGCCAAAAAAAAAGGGGGGGGGGGGGGGGGTCTGTTATTGTTACTGTATTTCTCATCCAAGTGTAACTGACATAGAGAATAGTGATCCTCTCTTTTTTGGCTGTTTGGAATTCCTCTCATTGTTGATAACTATCCCATAAATCTGAAGGTCTTTGGCCTTGGATGAACAATAACAACACACCAAAACAAGTGTCCAAGACGTGCAGCCTGCGTCCCGGGACACACTCTGATGTGTGTGCTGTAGCATACTTCTCCAAAAGATAACAGTTGTTACTTCAGTCTTTCCCCTATCGCTCTTAAGAGCCTCTATGGAGAAAGATAGCAGATGGTGGGTGACTGCACTTTCCCCTGGGTTGGCGGGCTTTGAGGGTGAGGGACCAGCCACTCGGAGTGTCTCACAGAGCTCAAATTCCACAGCGAGACAAGAACGAAGACGCTGCATGTGAAGGAGGCAAAAAGAAAAAACACCCAGCAGGCATGATGGGACACATTCTGTGTGTCATTTGTACAACTTTCAGATCATAACATGACTCGTGTTGGTGCATGACGGCATTCGGTGATTACACGTCAGTCAGTCTCACTCGAGCGCTTCTCTATACACAGCCAAGAGGAAAAAAACATGTGACTTGCTGTGCTTTAATCTTCTTTCAATCCTGACAGTATGGAGTCTATACTGAGATTCATTTGGAAATGGAGAAAAAACATAACAGGGTGTGCTGTTCAAGAAAAACAAACACTGAGTTTGCTCAAACAAGTGGTGTGATGAAGCCATCTGCGAAGTTACTGTTAAAACCGTCATGTCATGTCATGTCATTTTCTGAACCGCTTAATCCTAATTAGGGTCGCGGGGAGGCTGGCGCCCATCTCAGC
>JAQMYF010000001.1:55432894-55445115 GCA_030014195.1 Neosilurus mollespiculum
GAGGCTGGCGCCCATCTCAGCCGACTCTGGGCGAGGGCATGATACACCCCGGACAGCTCGCCAGGCCATCGCAGTGTTAAAACCGTTAATTTCCCTAAAACAAATAGCACAGCCAATAGTTAACTGGCATACATTACTTTTTATACTTTTTTCATTCATTCATCATCTTATTTGTCAAACCGTTTAATCTTATTAGGGTCATGGGGAGGCTAAAGCCTACCTCAGCCAACACTGGGCGAAGACAGGGTACAGGTACCCTGAACAGCTCACCAGACCACTGCAGAGCAACTCATACTCACATCCACACCTGGGGCAAACCATAGTGCCTTGAGGAATCCCATGCAAGCACAGGGAGAACATGCAAACTCCACACAGAAATGGGACTCGAACCCAGGACCTTTTTGCTATAAGGCGATCATGCTAACCACTATGTCACCATGCAGCCCTAACAAATAAACATAAATGGAAAACAAAATGAATAGTGCAGCGCTTTGTAGTAATAAATCGGTTGATATTTCTTTCAGGGTATATAGATACTATTTGAGATGATGAAGTTTTGGTGAGTGAGTACTATCCAATGACTATTTGGTGAGGTTAGTCTCAAATCCCTGAACACAATTATTCTCCTTATAGATCAATTAAAAAATGTTTTTGCATGAGAACACATGTTTTTAATAAGAACAAGTCTTCTCACGGACATGGCACAGACCACCAACAGACTTCAGAGTTTGGGAACTTTGACTTCAGTTGCTGCTTGCTGTGCCATAACACAAGGCCGGTGGCGTTCTCACCAATCAGAGCTTCCAGAGGAAGTGATTTCACTAATCCCTCAACGCAATCCTGTGGGAGAATGACTCTGACCCCTCAGACAGTCCCTGTTAACCCGGTCGGGGATCCTCATTTTCCTTCTTTGTTTTTCTCATTTTTTTAAATATTGTCTTGCCTCTTAAACCGAAGCGCTCGAATTTCTCATTGCTACTCTCCTGTTATTAGACGTAACAATATGTGAAATCTAAAGTCAATGGGAATTGTTTGAGTGTAAAGGGAAGACGTAGAGGTCTGAATCTGTCCCGATTCCCACTGTTTAGGGTCCCATTAGGTTCATAAGTGAGAAAAATGGGGGTTGAGGAACTTCTGGTTGCAATTTAGGGATGCTTTTTTTAGTCATTCTTAAATGTGGGAAGTCAAAGTAATCGCGCTGGGGGTGAGGGGGCGTCTGTGGGAAGGCACAGAGGAAGAGTTTTGGTGCAGAAAAAGCATTCCAGCTGTATATTTCTTACTTAGGAAAAGGGAAAGACTGGAGCTTTACAAAGGAGCACGGATTAGTAGAAAGTCATGAGACTTTATTTATGTTAGATTGATTCAATCCAGTGGTGAAGAGAAGCAAGCGTGTTGAGATAATCTTCAGGAAATGGAAGAGGCAGCCCACGCTATGTGTCTGTAATGTGGGAAATCAGGAACCGCATGCTGGAACAGGATCACAGCCTAGTGTACAATAACTTAAGCTTAAAATACTAAAAATTATGGAAGAAAAGTAAAATAGCAAAATTACATTGCTAGTAGCCACTACAGTTTGGTCATTTTGCTAGCAATAATTTTAGCTCAGTGGGAATGAAAGGAAATTCTAACACTTTTCACTGAAGATATTCATTGAGGGGCACAATTAGCACGTCCACCTTACAGAAACAAGGTCCGGGTTTGAGTCCCGGGCTCGGCTGTGTGGCGTTTGCATATTCTTTCTATGCTAACATGGGTGTCTCTGGGTAATCCAGTTTCCTTCCACAGTCTAGAGACATGAACATTAGGCTGATTGGCTGTTCCAAATTGACCCTAGATGTGTGTGTGTGTGTGTGTGTGTGTGTGTGTGTGTGTGTGTGTGTGTGTGTGTAAGTGTGAATGGTTTTGTGTGCCATGTGTATCCCATCCTGGCACAGAGTTGGCTGATATAGGCTCTAGCCTCCCCAGGACCCTCATAGGATTAAGCAGTTTGGCAAATAAATAAATGAATGAATGAATGAATAAACTCAGTAACATACAAAAACCTTGATTTTTATGGTTTATTTTTACATTTTTAAAGTGTGATGCTGGTCACTCGTGCTCTATTATGGCATCCTAATCCTTAAGAATGTTTAAAAGCAAAGTGTGTTTTTTTTTGTTTTGTTTTGTTTTTGTTTTTTTTTTTACCTTGAGTAAAATGACAGCCATATTACATAGATTTCTTTGGCTTTCTTCAGCTTCGTAGATTTCTTCGGCTTTCAAATGATATAAAGATTTAGATTTAAGTCTCTGTGGGTGGTATCTGATAACAACCCCTTGACTGAATAGTTCTCTATGCCATAATTCACCTCATTCAATAATTGCTTAATATCCCCAAATAGCGAACCAATCGGACCATACTGTTCCAATGTAGTATATACTGATACATCTTGTTGGAAAATAATGACAATAATGAATGCTCATATTTATAATCCTATTTGGAGGGCGTTTCCAAATAGGATGATATTTTTCTCCCTGTGTTGCAAATTTCCACCCACTAGCTGAATCTTCCTGTGCTTGCTTAGGTTTCCTCCAGGCATGCTGCTTTCCTCCCACAGAACAAAGACATGCACTTTAGGCTAATTGGTTGTTCCAAATTGCCCCGTGGTACGTGAGAGTTAATGGTTGTGTGTATGGCCCTGCGATGGTCTGTCTAGCTGTTCAGGGTGTACCCGGCCTTCGCCCCATGTCGGCTGAGACAGGATCCAGCCTCTCGGCGACCTTAGTAGGATTAAGCGGCTCGGGAAAAGGATGAGTGAGTGAGAAATTATTATTAGCAGATGATTTTTAGACTAGTTGTGAAATGTTGTTGGGTGGTTTTATAGAACCTGCCACATATTTACTGGCTTTTATAGAACCTGCTACATATTTACTTAATGTTCTACTAATACTTACGTTAGTCTTTTTACCAAAGTGTTGAAAGTGTGTTTTCTTATTCAGTACGGTTTGTGCTAGTACATGAGTGTGTTATGACTCATTCTTTCTGAGCTTCCCAGAACTTTGGCCAGCTGGATATAGGAACTCCATCAGTTTGAGGCGGCACAACAGCTGCTGCCCAAAACTAATTAGATAAGGCATACCAGACCATTGTTATACATTATTTTACCAAACACGGATAGCAAGCAAAGGAGGAAAAGCACAGCTCTGCACTCTGGAACGCTCATTATTGGCCTCAACAAGTCTTTGTGTGTCCTCGGTGTGAAAAAAATAAAAGAGCAGGAAACTGAAGGGATTTAGAGCTACAACAGGTGGAGAAAAAGTTGGAAGTGAGTGAAATTCAGTTGTTCTATACAAGTTAGAAAGAAGTTCATAAAATACCCAGATGTTGTACCAGATCCCACAGGAGACACTGCATATGAAATGGAAGCTTCCATCCACATGGTACAATCCTGCTCCTCCAACACTCCGTTCCAAAAGATCGTGTCTGATCAGTTCACTATCAAATCTGCGTGTTAATTCGCAGTAAATCCTCTTCAAAGACACGGGATGCTCGACTGCGCCGCACAGAGTGGGGTCAGGACCTCTGGCTACGACGGCAACCACTTAAAAGGGCCAAACGCACGGCAAAGACAAATTCAGAATCTCTAGTGGACACATGATAGCTGTGAAATTTAGACAGAAAGACTGAAGAAGTTCAATAGGACAGTTCATGGAAAATAAAGTGATGGAGGGATTTCAGGGAGATTTTCGGATGGCAGCAAGGACACCAGCTTCGAGCCAAGTCCATTTACATGCACGTTGGTCAGTGACAGGTGGCTGCAATGGGTTGAAACTTTGCTATAAACCCACTGCCCTGTTTATCTCTGTAAGACTTTCCAAGAAAGTTATTGTATTAGTGTTTGCATTCAGTCATTTGGCAGAAGCTCGGGTGTTACATAGAAACATGTAAAACATGGGAAATAATACAAAATATTGGGAGGGTTCTTCTGCAGATTTCATTAAAGTTAAACATCATTAAATCAAACTTTGCAGATGATTTTCTCCGATCCTGATTTTCTCTGAAGATGATGATACCTTAAACTTTTTAAGTACTTTCTCTGGATTGGCTCCACCAAATTCTACCAACTGGACTAATTTTGTAGTAATTGTTTGTCCCACGACTAGAACACAGGATCTTCCAGCTGTGAAGCGAACTTGCTAATATGGTTATTTTTTTAAATAGGTATGAATATAGATGCACGCGAACACACACACACACACACACACACACACACACACACACACACTGCATCCGTAGCCTCAGGCTCCAGGGCTGTAGTAGTCTCTCAGTTGGTGGAGTGTGTAGTCAACATGCATGAGGAGCAGTCATATCAGTCCCACTGCCACTGTGGGAAAGTGTTGCTCCTGCTCCCTCTGCTTATTTAGACCACTCTTTTTTTCTAACTGGTCTTTCACCCACCCGTAGCTCTGCAGACCAATCAGGCCCATTTACGTCCCTATCTCAAGAGGCAGGAGCACAGAGGGGAGAGGTGCTGAGGGCCACACATTTTTTCCATTCATAACATGAGAAAAAAATGCTGGCCTGCCTCGAGTTGGCTTTTAACCCCATATGTTTACAAAAGCAGCTAGGCTTTCGAAGCTTTCTGAAATACACCAGGAGCACAACCATACAGATGTGAAAGTGTGTATGTGTTTTCATTAAAAAAAAACCTTTTTCTAAATCACCCAGAGTTGTTGATGCTATCAGATTATTGTTTATAGTCACAACAGACCCTCTGATTCTCTGCACTGATTTGAATGATGTCTGAAAGGAAATGCCTCCAGTCGTGTCAAGGTCAGAATACGATACGTTCGCGCAGCCATAACTCAGACAAAGTAGTCAAAGAATCATAAAGCATTAGGTCACTGATGTGTTCTGGATTCTACAGTGACTGACAAATTGTACTCTGGGAACTCTGGCGTGTCGTTATCTCTGCTGTGTGGTTGATGCTGATCTATCAGGCTGGTCTCACAGCTGTGTGCACTCGACTCCAGAGCTCAGTGTGAGATACGAGTCTCGACAGGTGCTGGATAAAATGCACCCCAAGACTGGTTCCACTACTAAAGCCAAAATCCACACATAAGCACTTGTGTAATGCATTGTGTAAATCTGATATCAGGATCCTAAACTCCTTCCCCCATCTTATCACTCTTTATATCAAACCGATGTTAAGTGGAAACAGATGGAAATTTTCAACAGCGTCAGTTCATCTCAATAATCAGGTGTCAGTTGATCCAAATAATATAACATAGTAATTTATTTTTGTTTTTGTAAAGCATTTCGACTTGCTTTAACCAGGCCTATTAAAGGTACCATATGTAGATTTTAAGAGATTAACAATATAGCAGAAACAGAATATATCATTAATAAGTATGTTTCAATTAGTCTATCATTGCCCATAACTTAGGTTTTCATAAAATGAGCTAAATCAAGGAGTTTTTGAGTTTTCTGATATCTTGATCGATAGATAGGTTTGATGGATGGATAGGTAAATGGGTGGATGGTTGCTGGAATAGATGGAGGGATGGCTGAATGGATTTATAAATGGTGGAATAGATGGCTGGTTGAATTGATGGAGGGATGGATGGTTGGTTGGTTGAATGGATGGATGGATGGATGGATGGATGGATGGTTGCTTGAACAGAAGGATGGAGGGGTGCATGTATGGATGGATGGATGGATAGATGAACAAATGGATGGATGGATGGTTTTAGTCAATAGACCTTTGATTTGCTCATCAGCTGAGATGACTATAGAAGTTGTTTTTCATAAAATGAATCAACACCTCCTGTTTATTCAGATTCAAGAATTCAACATCGCTGTAGTAATAATAGTGTCTGAATAAACGTATAACTGAGTACATGTGATGGTGTGTAGAAACAGAAACTGATGGAAACATTCATTCGTAACCAAGCAAACACAGTTGTTTTGTCACAGAGTTGTAACACCATGGGAATAGGACTAAAGTTCATCTCTGTGTCTTTTTCTAACTGGCAAGTCCTGTTTATCCCCCTGCATTTATCCTCTTTCATTTTCCATCCGTTGCCTTTTTCTCTCTACATATTAAAACTATTATGAAACGTTCCAATTTGTGGAAATCACAGCAGACTCCATTCTTTGTTTTTGGATCTTGTCTCCCTGACATACCAGCAGCTGTCATGAGCTTCATGTCTTCTGGCTCTGAAAAGAGAAGCCTCGCTCTATTAATGACTGATTAGTGTCAAATATCTGGCTTTCGCCAATCACTCCCAACTGTGGGAAACAGGCGTTCAGGGTGCACCTGATGTCCAGCTCAGTTTACAGTTTCTTCAAACAAATTTATTTAAAAGATAATTGTAAAACTAAAGGGACTGAACTTGATAATACCAATAAACTGCAGTGTGATGATCATAGTAACAGTCCTTCTGACAACTGGACACTAGCTGGTCCCTATCTACCAACCAAAAAAATGTAGACAAAAATTCCCTTTTCTGTTTAAATCCTATTCTCATCTTGGAGACGAGCATACTGTAGATAAATGATCGAAATCCATAGGTGGGGTGCCAACAGTGGTTCAAAGGAAATGAATGAGGAAATAATTTTTGTTATAAAACAGAGCACTGAATTTGTCTTTGGGAAACTTGTTCCTTGCTGAAAGAAAATAATCCAGAGGTATTTTCATCAGAGCCAGTTGGTCTGAAACAATCTAAAGCTGGGCCAAACCCACAGCTCATATGTGGCATGCAACAAGTGAAGAACAGGACAAAAAAGCCTTATAACATACCTCGCTCTCAGGAGCACACTTGGATAAAGATTTATTTGACAAAACATCCCGTAATCATAAGAATGAATTATGTTCTCACAAGGCAGGCAGAAGTTTTAAATGTTTCACTTGGCACGTTTATTTTCCCTTATCACCTTATATTTACTGCCTTTTTATATTTACTACCATTTCCAATCAGTTTAGACGACTTGGCTGCTTTGGGGTGGTTTTATACTCTTTGGTCCTCGATGTAGACAACAAAGCCAATGATTGATGGGCACCATGTGCTTATTCTGGATGCTTTTGACATCCATATCGATTACCTGGCCAGTGATATCTGCCAAATACATGGAATAATTTAGAGCTATGTTGTTTCTGGAAAAGAGACGAACACCTAGGCAGACTTTTAAAGGATGTGTTTCAATATGATCACACTTTTCTTACAGAATCTTTCGCTCTCTTTTGGTCTGTTCCTCTCTCTCTCTCTCTCTCTCTCTCTCTCTCTCTTTCCTGGTCTGCTTTACAGGCTGTGTGACCTGAAGGGCTCATGAAAGCAGCCACACAGCAGAAAAAAGAGCGACAGGCCCAAGAACAGACTCGAGGCAGCCTGTGCTGTCTGCGCTGAGACAAAAGGAGGATTTGGCAGAGCCACACTGCCGCATCAAAGACGCCAATTTACTGGAGCACTCTTCCTCTCCATGTCCTCTGCCAAAAACACACAGAAAGAGAAAGAGAGAGAGCAAAAAATCTCACAAGAGGTGTGTAGGCTTGGGAGTTCAACCTCCTCCCACACTGAGGAGAAGAAAATGTACAGAGACCACACAAGCTGCCACAAACCGCTATGACACTCCAGCTAAACACTGTACCCACACCGCTGTTTACACTTCCAAACCACGTACGTTCTTTTTCTCCTCTGTAATCAAGCTTTCCCAGTTTGCTTCGCTTCCTCCGCTTTCCCAGTTTCTGTCATTCTCAGTGAAGGCCACTGCCGCAAATATCACCAAACTTATACATATACAGACATTTAACATGCTGTACAGGCTAAACATCCTGATCCAGAACAGCCCTCTCATCATCTTTGCTCAACTGTGACCCACAATCAGCGCTGGATGTAATGTGACATCTAACATCCAAACTGCACCGCTTCTGACTCGGGCTGCTCTCCTCACTGCTCACGATCACAATATAGCAAGCACGTCACTGGGCCAAGCCACACACTCCGCCATCTTGGATGGGATGCCCTCGTGACCTGTTTTCAATTTATAAATTTTTTTCTCCAAAAACCAACAAGGTTTACTATTTAGCACCACTGAACTTCTTTCTTATTTTGTAATGCTCTTTGTTTGTGAACTTGTAAGCGAGTGTTGTTTGTCTTGTTCAGTAGCTATCATAACAGTGATGGGAGTGAATTTTCTTATTATTATATTCTTATAGCACAAACGATCAGTATGCCTAAAGAAGACTTCAGGAAGAATAGGGCTGACCTCTACATCAACAGCGACTGTATAGAGAGGGTGAACACCTTCAAGTATCTCGGAACCCTCATTTCAGTGGACCTCTCCTTCTACAGGTCTTGCATCAAGAGCTTATTGACGTACTGCATCTCGGTGTGGTACGCCAGCAGCAATGATGCAATGAAATTCACCTCTCTCATTGCCTCACCAGATAAAGGAATATCGTCAGGGACAGTTTTGACCTGTGTAACTATTTGATTGACCTGCTGCCCTCTGGAAGGTGCTACCGGTGTATCAAGACCAGGACCAGCCTCAGGAACTTTTTTATTCCTAGAGCCATTACCCGGCTGAACGCTAACACACACTAATACACTCAACTGTTTATATCATTATAACCCTAGGTATACACTGAGGCCATGATGTCCACGATCTCCACGATTCAAAAAAAGTGTGGAGCTCCACGATTTATCGCCTCGCTTGGAGCATGATTTGGGTATAAAAAGGTGGCAGGGTGCCTCCAGGAGATGAAACTTGAAAGAATCATGTTTCAAAATTAATCAAGACCCCCTACGACAACGGCTCTTCTTTCCTCAGCTGCTGAGGAGGTTTGGCATGGACTCCAGAATACTCACCAAGTTCTACCGATTCACGATCGAGAGTATTCTGTCTGGCTGCATCACGAACTGGTACAGCAGTTGTAATGTTCTGGACCGCAAATCTCTACAGAGGGTGGTCAGCACAACGCATCACCAGTTCTTAACTGCCAGCTATCCAGGACCTATGCACAGCTCTACAGCGCTGTAGGAGGAAGACCTAGCGGATCCTCTCTGTTCCCAGCCACCCCAGCCTCACACTCTTCACACTCCTGCCATTGGGCAGACAGTACAGGAGCATCCGGACTCACACCAGCAGATTCAGCAACAGTTTCTACCCACAAGCCATCAGGCTACTGAGCTGCTGAAATCCTGGACAGTTGGCACACAACATCTTGCACACTCACTGTACACACTGTACATGCACACACCTCATTGTACACACTGTACATGCACACACCATTTTCCAAGAATGTCATTGCCAGTAGTGATGTTCCATTGTTACCTGTATATGACAATAAAACTTGAAACTTGAAACTACGACAGCTCATCAAGGTCAGTTACGCCCTGCAAAGGTCTGTTAAGTTCTACTGCGCTGTACTACGATTCTCACGTTCTATCACGATTGGCGTCAAATCATAATAAATCATAACAATCATGGCATGGCATGACAGTCAAAAAATTTTGTCAAGATTATCAGAATTCCACCAAGTTCACTCAAAACCATCACAATTTGATCCCATGACCCACCACGCTCATCATGATTCCCTCAAATTGTGAAGGTCATGGCTCCAGTGTACAGTAATCCCAGGTTTAACTATTTATCCGCACTGGCACTTCAGGTTACTCTTTTGTTCATTTGTGCGTGTTGTATGTCGTTTTATTTATTTATTTGTTTGTTTGTTTGTTTGTTTGTTTGTTTGTTTATTTATTTTTATGATTGTTGTGTGAGATCTTGTTATATCTCATGCTTTCTGCACTTTAAGGTTAGCTTTTTTTTTTGCTGTACTTGTACAATGACAAATAAATAAATCTGATCTGATCTGATGAGCTAAACTTCGCTGACTAAATGTGAGTTCTTCATAATTTGATCGCGTTGCTGGATCTCGACATTTCATAACAAAACAGGCATATGGTTAAAGATTTCCGTTTGTAATCAGATAGCAGTTATAATCAAAATGTCCATGGCATCTTCAATAAACCAGAGAAGATTTATTGATTATTTCTCTAATGATGTTAGCACGAAGATCAGAAGAGTGAAGATACAGACAGGCAGTGAGACTTTTATTTAAACACCGTGAGTGATTTTTTTTTTTTAATTTAATCTCAGATGTTGAGACAAAGAGACTGATGGGATTGATGGTGATAATCAATATCTTTTCATTGTAAAATAATCATTCTTTATGCTTAGACATGTTCTCCCTGTGCTTGCATGGGCCTCTTCCAGGTACTTTAGGTTCCTCCCGCAGACCAAAGTTATGCACATTGGCTAATTGGCTGTTCTAAATTGCCCTAGGTGTGAGTGTGAATAGTTATGGTTGTGTCTGGTGAGCTGTTTGTGGTGTACCCTGCCTTCACCCAGAATTGACTGAGATGTGTTCCAGCCTCCCCATGACCGCCAAAGGAAAAGCGGTTCTGCAAATGAATGAATGAAAATAAACCATAAAAATTAAGTTTTTTTTTTTTTTTCTTGTGTTTTAATGTAGTGTATTCTAAAACTTAGAATGTTCTTAAAAACACTGTTACACAGTGCGGATTACTTGCACGTCTATGTAGTGTATACTAAACTCTACATGGGTTTAAACGGCTCTTTTTGCTACACGTCACTCAGCTCCACGTAGAGTGTGTTGCGTTGACCTGACCTGCCTCTGTCATGGTTTTTTTCAAAACCTGCTAATAAAACCCCGTGTTTTAGTTTTGATTTTTATGTTCCTGTGTTATATACTAAAACTTTTTCCCCCATGTAATACATATGAGTAGATTATAAATCTTTTACCTTAAACCTTTATGCTGTACCCCTCCTTCGCCCAGTGTCGGCTGAGATAGGCACCAGCCTCCCTGCAACCCTAGAAGGATTAAGTGATTTAGCAAATGAATGAGTGAGAATAAATCTTCCAGGCCTAACTGAATAAGTGTTTCAGTTGAATTGTAATTGAATGATCAAATGTGATGCTCTCCTCTCTTCTTTTTTTAAATGATAAAACATCTGGTAGGGACGCACACAGAAAAGAGAAATTCATTGCCTAGCCAAAAAAAAACTTTAGTTTGGAGAGATATCAAAGTTGCGTACTCTCACTCCCACTTGTGCATTTTGCTGGACCGCCTTTAACCTTGATAACAGCATGGGATCTCCATGGCATGGTCAGGTCGAGGCTCAGAAACATTAATGTGGCAGTAAAATGAATTCAGCTGATGAGCAGAATGTACTGAATGAGCAGGTTATCACATCAATAAACTTTTTCTTCCCTGATGGTACGGATATAAAATGGAGACTCAGATAATGAAAGAGTGGTTCAGGGAGCAAGAGGAATCATTTTCACATATGTATTGGCACCCCAGAGTCCTGACCTTAACCCCTTTGAAAGTTTTCGGGATGTGCTGGAGAAGACTTTAAGAAGTGGTTAAAATTTCCCATCATCAAATCAAGGTTTCAATGAAAAATAAACACATTTCTGAACATAAATTATTGTTGTCATGTTGCTGAAGTTTGTCGAAACAACACCATGGCAATTACATGGTGTAATTTAGGCTAAAGGCGGTCCAATACAGTTTTTTTGGCCAGGCGATGGATTTCAGATCTGTAAGCACAATATTACATAAAACCTTTGAATTTTTTTTCTATTATTATAACTTCACAAGCTACCACACGAACATAAAGGCGTTAAACAAGTGATTGTTGTTTTTAAAGTGCAGTAACTCCAATCTGTAACGTACACTACAGGGGTGAATTTGACACGACTGATTTTGTCATGCACTCCTCTTTGAACAAGAGCTCTGTATTTGTATGTGTATTAAGCAGGACGACAATGAAAAAGCTTTAGCCCTTGACACACACACACACACACACACACACATTTTTATTCTTTTCCACCTTAATGCCGGGAAAGGAATGTAATCTTGTTAAAGGTGATATATGCTCAGTCAGGGCTGTGGGAATCCTTCCTCCAACCGCCCTCATCACACAACCGTACTATGTGAACTCCTAACTGTATTTCATTTGTACGGATCGCTCTCTGACATGCAGCTTGTTTATAATCATCACTCAAGGCATGCTGGTAAATCTTACGACAACATGACAAGTGCTGGAGGAAAGACTCTGTGCGTGTGCGCACGCGTGTGTGTGTGTGTGTGTGTGTGTGTGTGGGGTGTGTGTGTTTGTGTGTGTGTGTGTGTGTGTGTGTGTGTGTGTGTGTGTG
>JAQMYF010000001.1:55493652-55532740 GCA_030014195.1 Neosilurus mollespiculum
CTTGAGGAATGTCATTTAATCTGAATAACAAGCAGACATGCTTTGATTTAATAAGCAATTTTTAATCCCCCAAACTTTCTGATCTCAGTTTTGACGGCGCATATATACCAGAAGTGGGTTTACTTCAGAAATGACGTTATTTAAGAACCCGACATCTTGAAAGTGCTTCTACTCTAAAGTTTAAACCGACAGGCATGCTGCAAGCCTTTTAGTGCATACTTTATCCGTAACCCATTTGCTTTTGTCTTTGTTTTCTGTCCCTCGAGGCGTTTTTTTTCCTCTTTCCTTCAAAGTTCAGTCTTTTGTTCCTGGTGAATGTTGTATCCTGAGGCGCACTGTTATTACCTGGTTACTGACCAGCTCATGAAGAATGAGTTCTCACTTCAGGTCAGACCCTGTAATGTTATGCAGATTTATACCCAAATGAGCATTTCTTACATTGATTACATTTAATCATCTTGACAAGATGGTTTTAACCAAGTGAGGCAGAATCCAAAACAAGCACAGAGCTGAACGTTTAAGGCTCAAGAGCTTTGCTCACGGCCCAAACAATGGGTTTCCTAAAATGTTAGTAGTAGTTAGTATTTAGAAAATGATCTAAAGAGGGGGAAATACCAATACCAATCGTCCATGTAAGGAGTAAAGTCGATTACAAAAGATGAGCGGTTTTCTTTCCTGTACTCAGATCTCCAATAAAGTAAAACATGGGCTATAAAAGACGTGGCCACTTTAAGACACTCAAGCAGAAAAGCTCATAAATAGAATATGAACAGCCTGCTCTGTCTTTTAATCATTACGCTTCACACATCAGGTTGACTGGTATTAAAACATGTCGGTAAATATTTAACAGAGTTTATGAACCTCCTTTGACCTGTTTCTTGCATACTTGAGCACACTCGGTGTGTCATAACAGGGTATGTAAGTAATTAAACTCCAAATTGAAAGTGGTTGTCCTTTAATGTTGTATTTTTGTCCCCTCGAGGGAGGTGTGCGGTGTTGTTTTTTAATAAACTCATAGAATAGAAAAGGGGACAGTAAATGTCATACGACACAGAGCAGTAACACGACCATTCCAAGAGCCTTGACTCGGGAGAGTGGTCTGACTGGCTCAGACACCATCAAACTCGCCCCACCACACCTCCTGCGCCTTTCTCCAGGGAACGTGGCGTAACCAGAGATCCAAAACAGTAGAAAAGGACCATTTATTCCTTTAGATACCAACCTGTAACCCGGCACCACAGAACTGGGAATGCGAGAAAAGAAAAGGGCGAAAGAGAATGCTGGAAAAACAAGCAAAAATAATGGTTAAAATCCAGGCAGTAGTAGCACTAGTAAAACTTGGTAGGTATTTTGCTAACTAGAATCCCATTGCAATGAATTGCCTAGTAATCCTTTCAAGTTGTTTAGGCTTCATATTTACCCCCTTTCTTTGTATACAGTCTCCGGTGTACAATATTATGTTAATCCTGCCTCAGGAACACTATTGTGACCGCCCTAGTTATCATGGTACTTGGCTGCTTTATTGGTCGGATTCCAAAGACTGACCTGTCTTGTCTGCGACCTAAGATTTATGAAAATACCACTCTTCTTTCATTTGTTTGTGCCCTTCTCACCTCATGGTGCACTGGCTGTAGTGTTGTACAGGTCAGTGCAGTCCTTGACAGATTACAAAAGTAATCCTTGAGAAACTTGCTCCCATTAGTGCCTGTCACAGTAGTCCACAGTCGAATGGATTAGGATTTAGTCTTGGGGTTAAGGTTGTTTGTGTCAGTCATATTTTGTCAAATCTGATGTTACAATGAAATACTGAACTTGGATTGCATTTAGAACCATCAGTGTATGCTGGGGTCCAAGAACTGGGTCTATGGTTTATCATGCTTGGAGTCGTTCTTTTGCTAAGATCTGAATCGCAAAGAGTGACGTGGCACTTGTTGGTGCTGAGTCGAGGAATGTGAGTCTAGGTGAAGTGTCAGAAAGTCCCACTGGAGTGGCTGTTTCACTGGCCCCCTGATCTCATCCCACCCCTGTGTGGAGTGCTTGCAAGCAAGCAGTGCTCAACTGTGGGATAAAGTCCCAGCTGAAGCGGCGAGATAATTAGGCAGATTGTGAGGGTGTCATTCACAGTGGCTCCAGCTGGAGGAATAGGGGGTGTCTAGGGGGTTGTGCCGGGATGCAGGGGACAGCTGGTGGATGTTGTGATGGTAATCCACTGAAGTCAGGTCTTTACAAAAGAAGAGTGGAGGGCCAGGTGCTGCCTTTGAGTGGCCTGCTGCCCCATACCGAGACAGACAGGCTCATGGAGGACCGGAGGTAGTGGGCCTCTACGCACACACAGAGACACAGTGAAGAGACGTAGAAGTCCATCATTGGTCACTCGCTTGCTAAGTCTCTAAGAACTGCGGGTTGTAGATAAAAGAATGTCGGCGGCAAACCCACAAGGCGGAGACAAGTGTTTTCTCATCTCTGTGGTCCTCAGTTTAAGAGTGAATACTGTGCGTTGTTCGTGGTGGTACCCTGACCTCACTAGTAAAGCGAGTCTATAAATTGGGGATTGGCTTGATGATCTGTGGAATGTCTGTGTCTTGAGAACAGATGGATGCAGCCAGAGGCATTTAAAAGACACTGCTTGTTGCCTCTAAACGTCTGTGTTCTTCTTTAACCAATAATAGGTGCTGTTATATTTTACACTAACATTTAAAGCAAAAGGCATAAAGTCAGTACCGTCTTCATTGCCTACTCCCTTAGACTCATTTGTCTTCCTGTACCTCCTTCCTACTTTTTTTTTTGAAGGATTAGAAAGGAATGTTTAATAAGATTCCTCCTCTCCGGCTGACTTGAGCACTGACCAGTGGAATGCCTTGAACAATATTTTCTAATGAGTCTGATATAACATAGCCAATGTTGGTTTGCATTCATCTGACGGACTAGACAGAATTAAATTATCAAATCAAAGCTGGAGAAACCTGATAGAGTGAACTCTACTTTGGTGCATTTCATGAAAGTATGGCGGAACGAGCAATGTAACAGAAGGCTGCCCTGTTCCCAGGCTTTAGAACAGGAAGTGAGGACTTCTCCTGACCTCTCTGGTTCACTTACCCCCTGTCTGGCTCATCATCCTTCTTAATTCAGGCTGCATACAGATCCTATATAATATCTCACTGACACAAATAGAAAGGAGATCATTTTATCTACCTGAACGACATTCTTAACATCTGAAACCCAGTGCTACATGTTCGGTTATTAAAACCACTGGATAATGATGGCTTCTGCACATATTAATGCACATGCAGGTTTTACACTGTGTTTCTGTTTACTTTGGTGGTTATTAGGAGGTGAAGGAGATAAACGAAGAAATGATGACCTTCAAGTGAAGGTGTAGATGTTGTATGGGTAACTGGGAGTCCTCGATCCCCATGAAATTAAAAAAATATTTATGGGTTATTTTCCTTCTCATTTGGAAATACTTTTGCTAAAGGAACACTAACTGGTGTTGGACTGGTTGGTTTGGTCTTGACTTGAGTGAATATACCTGCCCAAATGGGGTAAATGGGGCTACACTACATTTCAGGGGTCACCTATATTGGTATATTGGGAGTTTGGGGCTAATATCAGTGCCGATTATTACTAGTTATTGATAACCGATATTTCGAACCGATATGTATTTATTGTAAAAATAAAAATTTGTCCAAATTTTGGACTTTAAAAATCTAGTGCGAAAAAGCCAATAAAGTAGCGCTTAGTAGAAACAAAAGTCTTATTTTCGAAAATAAAAGTACATGGTTACCATCAAACTTACTTTTTTCCATGTTCTGGTCCATATTTTCATGAAATCTGTCTAGAATGAACCAGAAATGGCGTTAAAGGGGGATGGCATGTTATAGCTAGTGGCACTTCCCGCTGACTTACACCTGCTAACATTGATTGGCTATTATTTTGTGTGTCATCTAGCGAATCATAGATTACTTTGGGTGGGACATTAAATGAAGCACCAGCTTGAGATCAAATGGCCCACAGGAAGAGACGGCAGCAGAGCCACAGTAGCGCAAATTGTTATTCCTTCATAGTATTGGAGATCATTAAAATAAAACGCAGATACTGATAATTGTCAAAATGCTTAATATCGTCCTCCAATAATTGGCCGACTCCTAATACATTTATTCCACAGGGGAATCATATGTTAAATTTACTTAGAATATTTTACTACAATTAATTTGTATGTATGTTTCCCACTTAAACAACCAAGTAGTCCTTGTGAGAGTTTTTTTAAATGCAAAGATGACTTCAAACTGTATGAAAGGCATCCATCTGTGGGATTTTCCTATCATTATTTCATACAGATATGGGTTACTGATAGAAAAAAGTTTTGTATGCAAAGTAAAACTTTTTTTTTTCCAGTCACGTTTTCCATCGTTATTCGAGTGATTGTGTAAGCGCAGAAACAGGAAACAATAGGTAATGGTGAAAAGTCGTGTTGAGTAACATGAAAATGAAAATGTGGTTGAGAAATAAATGATTCATTCAATGGTTTTACAAGGCAGCTACCCATTTTAAAAAAAATTTTCCCCTGGTTTGTGGCGTTATTGTCAGGCCCGACCGTCTCTGAAAGTTCCCAAGGATCTGGCCCATTTTGAGTGGTGGGGTGGGGTGGGGTTTTTGTGGCGAAACACATCGAAGAATGTTTTGGAAGACCTCGACTCCATGGTGCATGCAATGTGGTTATGGTTGCCTTGTTAGTAATAGGAGAAATTCTGAGCTACTTTTAGCCTCTCATCAAAAAATGTGATTATAAAAAACAACAGCGTGAGACACAGAGATCTGGAGAACTGCACTGTTTTCTGTTTTTTTGCCAGTGCCAGTTTGTTATCATGCCTCATTATCATTATCACATCGAATAACAAAACCACTCCCTTGCAAATTGAGCCGAATCTTTAACGCTGATATAATTGGGAGGCAGTGCAGCTTAAAAAAACAAAAAAAAAGAACAAAAGTAGACACATGGATTTAAAAATCTGCAAGGTCAATGTGTAGCTGGTTGTGTGGATGGGTTCAATGTTCTTTTAATGGTTTGTTGGTGGAAATATCAATCAGCAGGCATGTTGTTGCCATTGTTAGGCCTATTGTTATGGACAGATCTTGGCATTTCTTTGGGAAAACTCAGATTCAGTTTCAGTTTTATTGGTTTAGACTGTGATGTTTAAGTCAACCATGCATACAAAGAGAGAAAATTTGGTCCTGAAACTGTCCTTATGAAACCCTGTCTCCGAGAGCTCCCCCTCCTCTGTCTCTCTTCAGCCATGGGTTACTGTTGCCAGGCTACAGCTGAGGTCTGTTGGTCTGTATAAGAACGGGCCTGAAAGCCTGGCTGTTTGGGTCACTGCCCCCCCACATACACAATGGGATTCTGACTACTTTAGCTCTTTTATTTGGGCCACAAAATGCTCCCCTACCCCCACTTTGGTTCCTCTATGAGAACAGGAGGAGTTGGGTGGGTGGTTGTGAGTGGAGGGGGTTCTTGTTGGCAGTGTGGTGTCAGTATGGGCTCTTTACAAAGGAATTGTGCTGCTCCCAACTTGTAGGGTTTGAGATGGGGGTTGTGCTATGTGCCAGATATTGTAGCCCACCAGATTTTGCAAAGAATTTGACATTTTGTTGTTGTTTTTTCTAATGAATGAATCAATCGTTTCCAAGTCATGCCTTTTTAATAGTTATGTGACATTAACCCACTCAGAGAGTAACATGCTGCGCCATGTTTAGCGTCTTCCCATATATTCACCTTGGTGTGTGATGCTTGTAGTACCTGGAAGGATTGGAATCTTTCCAAGCAGGAATTCTCCCATGCTCAGCGGCTGGCAGACCATGACCAAACTGAGCTCCGTTTTGGTATGAGCCATGGTGTTTGCGCCTCTCCTCTACAGGTGCCATGACCTTCAGATTGTATGGACTAATACTAGGGAGTGTGGTGTACTGTTACCTGCCCTGTTGACCTCAAGAGCAGGAAAAACAGCATAGAGTTCCCATAAGGAGCTGACTCGATGAGATTCACACGCATAAATCATTTGGTCAGCATCCTTAAAAAAAAAACGCTTCTGAAGACTCATCACCTCCCATGCAAATATTTCAATACGTTTTATAGCATACTGTTATTGTGTGAGAGGGAAGATATATGCGTACAGTACATGCAGTGAGGAATGTTGTTTATTTTTCATTGTACTGTAAGTATTATGTTCAAGGCAGCCTTTTTTTTTTTTACTCTTCCCTCCAGCACTCCCAGAGGACCAGACCAGGTTTGTAAGTCTCAGGTTTGGCACACGTTTATCAAATTTCTCTGATTAAGAGTGCTAATCTAGGATCAACTCCCTCAGTACATAGGATTGTACGCTGAAACACTGTGAGAGAAAAAACGATCCTACACGCAGTACTCTGGCTCTCAGGAACTTGATAAACAATTCCCTGTGTTCATTTGAATGTGTGTATTGAGTAATTGTCTACGCATGGGAGTTCCTGTGGTTGTGTGTTTTGTTTTTTTCTTTTCCTATGCATCAGTGTTTGAAGTGGTTTGTCTTGTACTCATTCTGTGATAGAAACAACTATCAGACCCTTCTGTGTTAACCTAATTTTATCGACAGACCAAATATCATCACTTCTAGTGTGTTGGATGTATACCAGCACACTCATATGCATGAGACTGTATCAGAAGAATGCATGGTTGTGTGTGTGTAAAGTTTGTTAAGAAAGCATAACAGTCCAGTTGTGTAGCTCGTAAGCTCCAGAAAGCGCCAGCTGGAGCTGTGCTGACAGATGTGGACAGATGTGGAGAGATAGGAAGCACTCAGCTGCAGCTGGCGCAAGTCTTCAGGAGTGTTGTGACGTGACGGAATTATTATTGATGCCCACCCTCGACCTACTACCACACACGCTTTCTCAGGGTCAGGGGTCAAGACTTTGAATCCATCATGCTCCTCACTGGGCATGACATCCCACACCTGCTATAAAACTGCAAATAATCTGCAAATACATATTGGCTTTTGGGGAAAAAAAAATAATAATAAAAACTCCAGAGCTGCTGCAGTTGATAGAGATGTCTAGACAGCATCCATTTCAGGAGACATAGGTCATGTTGGAGTAAGTTAACAAGACTTTTTACTCCTGGCTCCGTGTTGCAGGAATAGAATGATAGGCACGGCCAAGGTCGAGACAAAAGAATGTGTGTTTTGGCTGCATTACTACGCATGAGGACAAATAACCTATTTCTTCTGGTCCTCCCTCCGGTGGCTGCCTGACCAATATCTGCACATTCAGTTCATATCCACAGGCATTCCACAAGGACCACAATCCAGACACCACCACTGATACACCCACATATGTGCATTAATGTGTTCTGACACCTAGACTTCATGAAATTTCAAATAAATCTGGGCTCTGTACAACATTTCAACATACACTTCAACACCCAGTCTGTTTCTTCATCCAAAAATCATTTATCTCCATCTTGTTCTTTATTCATTCATTTGATGACCCACTTAATCCTTCTATCATGGGTCATGGGGACTCAGCCAACTCTGAGTGAAGGCAGGGTACACCCTAAAAACTCACCAGTTCAGCGTAGGGTCAGCAGACACACAAACATTCACACATACACCTAGGGGCAATTTAGAACAGCCAATTAGATTAGTGCATGTTTTTGGACTGTAGGAGGAAACTGGAGTACCCAGTGAAAGTGGGGGCAGTCGTAGCCTAATGGTTAGAGAAGCGGCTTTGGGACCGAAAGGTTGCTGGTTTGATTCCTGAACCAGCATGGAAAATGTGTGGCGGTGGGGAAGTGAGCTGTACCTTCCCTTCCTCCACCTTCATGGCTGAAGTGCCCTTGAGCAAGGCACCGAACCCCCAACTGCTCTCCGGGCACCTCCAATGTGCGTGGTAGCCCACTGCTCCGAGTGTTTGTGTTCACTGTGGATGGGCTAAATGCAGAGGCAATAATTTCCATTGTGGGGTTAGTACAGTATAGTAAAATAAAATTAAAAAAATCTAAACCCACACAAGCACAGCGAGAACATTCAAACTCCACAGAGAAACGTCCTCGCTGAGTCTGGGACTCAAACCCAGGACCTTTAATGCTGTGAGGCACATGCTAACCACCATGCTTCCCCATCTTATTACTTTCCACAATCTTTTACAGTTTTAAAACAAGAGCTTAGCATCAGCTTGTTAACATTCACCAGCTGGGAAATTTAGGAACATGAGATTCCTTCACATACTCCGCATGTTTCATGGACACCTGTTAGAGCCTCGAAGGAATTGTGGAGAAGAGCGACTTGCTGTACAGACATTGAGGCTTTTCCAGTGTTTTATACAGCCATTGGTCAGATTTATTTGGAGTGACAGACTGCATGCTTCTAAAGAAACCTGGTTGTGAGTACCCTTCCCCGTCCCTCCAACCCTTCCTTTGTGCCGAGACCTCTGGTTTCATTTTTTCAGTGACACCAGAAATTCCAGACATAGTTAATTTGCCTCTAAATAAACCCCGCCAAGCCATGACAAATAGCTGAGGGGACGAAGGGTAGGGGCTGATTGGTGGTGTGTCAGACTTTCTTGCTCGTCTGTGAGGTTGCTGGGGCAACAGGGAACTGGGATTCGGCGATAAGGCGACTGTTTTCAGAGTAGGAGACGGAGGATTACAGGAAGTATGACATGTCATTCCCTCTGCAGCCCCTAGCCACTACCCAACCAGCTCCTTCAGCTTACTCGAAAACCTTCTAGCCCTCAACAGACACCCCACCCCCTAGCTCCTCAGCCTTGCAAACATTATCATGACAATCAGACTGCTGACCTCTGGCATTTGACCTCCCAGCATGTAAGGGGTTTGTTAGGGAAGCCAGTGCAATGCTCCATGGGCCTTGAGAGAAGGTGAAGGAGGAGGAGAAGGAGGAGGAGTAGCCCTGGTAACTAAACAAGAGCCCCTCCCTTTGCATTGCTGCTCTACAGCTCAGATCATAATCGATGGTCATTTTCCAAGTACCATCTACCTAAATGTCATTTTCCCCCCTTTCAATTCATGGCCATGCTGAATAGAACACAAACATCACTGCAGTTTAGAATTTAGAATTTAGAATTTATTATCCAGTCCAGAGCCCCCTGGAGGCCAGATGTTCACTTGCTACTGACCAGCCCAAAAACTTCCAATCAGATGAGTACAGGGGAGGAGCTGCAGGTCACAAAGGAGGCAGTAAAGGCTGGGATAGCTTAGAGTTAAAAAAAAACAAAACGTAGCCTTCCTATAACAGAGAGCAGAGGAAAAGCCATTGTTGTTTCTGCCCAGGAGTTTGGTTTACAGTGAAAAGAGAGATCCTGAGGGCGGGAGATGAACAGCTATAACAGGCCTTGTCATCAGCTTCAAACGGCCTGTTTGATGTGGGCGCCCATCCTGTAGCGGGGGCTCCCCGGGTGAGTGTAGGGTTACCCTGCGTACACTAGGCGACCTGGCTCAACCCCCAGAGACGACCTTTAAAACCCAAAAGCCGGTTGTGTGTTATCTTGCCTGTGCAGTTTCAGGTCGCTCTAAGCCGTCTATCAAGATACTCTGCAATCACAATGAAAGCCATGGAACAGAGAAAGGAATGAATCACTGAGAGTCTCTTTACAAAGCACTTTGACCAACATCTAATTTCTGTCGCACGTTCTCTTCGCTCTTTTGAGTGGCTTCTTTTTATTGAACAAATAAAACCTTGTGCTGTATATTTGCCCTTTGTTACATGCTTGTCTTAAGAGTAAAGTAGGTAAATCCTGCTGTTAACTGACTAGCTTGTCTTCGACTAAGTGCGTAAATAGAGTTTGGCTGCACCATGCAGAAAGAGTAATGATGGTGGAATGAGAGCTGGCATGGATGGAGCGAAACGGCGCAGCCTGGGAATATTGGGGGAATTTGGAAAGTGGGTTTGTCCATTTCAGAGAAGTACAAATGATATGTTACATCTGTCTCAGTGCATGCAATCGTGTGTGTGTGTGTGTGTGTGTGTGTGTGTGTGTGTGTGTGTGTGTCTTGACACGAACCACTTCAGGCAGTATTAATATACAGTCTGAGCTGTGGTAATGAAAAAGGCAGACGGTCTGTGTCAGATCTTGGCAGGATCGTTACTGAGAGGAGTGGAGCCCCCGATTGTATTAAGAAATGCTTCTTGCTTGCCTGCCAGGTCTTTCACAATCCCATTGATTTTTTAATTCCATATTCTTCATGCTTCATCCTCCAGGTGCCGGCCCGGGTACATCGGACTCCAGTGCCAACACCTGGACCCATGCCACCGCTCGCCATGCCTTAATGGAGCTGCGTGTAAAAGTCAAGTGGCAAATGGTATCCCACAGTTTACCTGTGTGTGCCAGAGAGGCTTTAGAGGTAAACCTAAACGGAAGTGTCTGTTTAACATCTCGTGATTTATTCTACACGGGGTTAGATATCAGATTTCCATACAATGTTTATGCACCTCAAGTCTCTCTGCTGCTCTTCTAGCATCTGTTCAGGAAGTGAGGCATCCATTTTGTTTTGAGTGAAATATCTTTTTTACATTTTCGGGGATTGAGATCATGTTGAAATTTGGCAAAGTGTATGGTCTTGTACTAATAACGCACTCTGAAGGCTAATATAATATAAATTAATATAAAATTTATCCATCTCCTCCTCCTCCTCCTCCCTTTTACATCCATCTCCCAGTCTGGTGTTCCTTTTTTTGTCTTCCTACTAGAGGATTTGTGAGAATATCCTTTATTTATCAGTATGATTAAAGCTTTCTGTCGTACTGTGTATTCATAGGTCAGGATTGCTCTCTGATCGATGCATGCGCAACAAGCCCGTGCGCTAACGGAGCCCGTTGCACCAATTGGAACAACCACTACAACTGTTCATGTCCGCCCGGCTACCAGGGCAAGAACTGCCGCAACGACATTGACGAGTGTCGCAAGCCAGGAAAGTGCCTGAATGGAGGCATCTGTATGAACACGCATGGCTCGTTTCGCTGCGAGTGCCTTCCTGGGTACAGCGGACGCACGTGTGAGGTGCTTACTCAGCCCTGCGCGCCCTCCCAGTGCCTCAATGGGGGAACATGTCATCAAACTGGGGACCACACTTACGAATGTGCTTGCCTGCCAGGTACATACGAATGAACACACACATATTCCCACACTCATGGTCATCCAGGTACATACGAATGGACACACACACATACACTCCCACGATCATATTCCCACACTCATGATCATCCAGGTACATACAAATGAACACACGCATACACTCCCACGATCATATTCCCACACTCATGATCATCCTTCCTTCCTTCTGGGCTCCCACGACGACTTTCCCAAAATTGCTGCTGCTATAGGACTCTTATAGGTCAAAAGTCTTCTTCCTATAAATAGCTTTGAGAAAGGAGACAGAGAGAGAGAAAAAAGTAGGGGGTGTGCCGAGAAGCAAGGCTGCTTGACATCAGGGAGGAATTTAGTTTATGACCCTCTTGCGATCCCTCTAGGGAGCAGGCAGGAAATGGCCCTTGCCAGAGAGGAAGTCATTGAAACTGTGTGCGAATGTAAAACAAGCAAACGCAGCAGGGAGGGTGGCCCTAACTCCGGCCGGCCTGATGCTACTGTGGGAACTGCCAGGAGAGAGTGTAAACACTCCAACACCCACTAGACCTTTTAACGTCCTGGCTAGTAGAGTCTGAGTGAGTTAGAGTTATAAGGTGTGACCTAGGATAGGGCAGACTGTCACATATATCACATCATGGTACTCAAGGTCTGCTTACGTTCAGAGGAAGGATTTGCACACGACTGAAGAAGGTTGCACCAAGAAGATTTTTTTGGACTGTACAGTTTTATTTTGTTCCATATTATTTTCTGTGCAGCATTCTAACAATAAAGCAGTTTCACAGAAATCCGGATGTAGATAGGAATCCCTAAAGAGCAGTGGGAGGGGAGGGGAGGGGAGGGGAGGGGGGTGAATTCCCTGAGATGACATGAGGAAGAAATCATTAGAGGGACCAGATTCAAACTGAAACCTGCTCACTTCTGGGTATCCCTCAATAATGGAATTACAAATGTTTTCTCATGTACTGCTGTGTACTATAAAGTCAAACAGTGCTGATCATTATTCCAGATCCCTGGATCCAGGATATTATATCCACAGAATATGTGTTATGTGTAGCTATGAAATTTAAAGAATGGCCATAACTTTGGTCTGGAAGGAGATAAAAGAAATATTTACTACAGTATTATATTATTATTCAATCATCTACTTGTTATAGTAAGTACCACTACAGAAATGTTTTACTATATTATTGTTTTAACACACAGTACCTCAGATATTAACCTGGAGTTATCTCCTCTAGGATTCAGTGGTCTTAACTGTGAAGTGAACGTGGATGACTGTCCTGGTCACAAGTGCATGAATGGTGGGATTTGTGTAGATGGTGTCAACACCTACAACTGCCAGTGCCCACCTGAGTGGACAGGTATTTGTCCTTCTACACACTGTAAAACCTGTGTGTACTAGAACCGGACTCTTTTCAGGTCATAACTCTGTGTGTTTGTGTTGTCAGGTCAGTACTGTGCTGAAGACGTAAACGAGTGCTTGATGCAGCCAAATGCCTGCCACAACGGAGGCACATGCTTCAACACCAATGGTGGCCACACGTGTGTGTGCGTGAATGGCTGGACCGGCAATGACTGCAGCGAGAACATCGACGACTGTGCCACTGCCGTGTGCTTTAATGGAGCAACATGTCATGACCGTGTGGCATCTTTCTTTTGCGAGTGCCCTGTGGGCAAGACTGGTAAAGTTTCTGACACACACACACATGTACTCACACACACATTTAACTCGTAATTTCACTGCTTTGGTTCTAAAGTATTCTGATTTCTGACCGCAGGTCTATTGTGCCACCTGGATGATGCTTGCGTCAGTAACCCCTGTAATGAAGGCGCGGTGTGTGACACAAACCCGCTGAATGGCCGCGCCATCTGCACATGCCCGGCAGGCTTCGTCGGTGGAGCCTGTAACCAAGACATGGATGAGTGTTCCATCGGTACCTTACCACTCTTTAATTTACTGGGTTTTTATTCATTTATTTGCCGAAGCATTCAGTCCCACTAGGGTCGCAGGGTGGCTGAAGCCTATGTCAGCCAACTCCAGGTGAAGGTGGTGTACACCTTGAACCGTACTCCTGTCCATCACAAGGCAAACACCCACACACAACTCTTCGCACTCACACTCATACCTAGGGGCAATCGGGAACAGCTAGTTAGCTTAATGTACATGTCTTTGGACTGTGGGAGGAGACCAGAGTACCCTGAGGAAACTGAGGCAAGCACAGGGAGAACATTTTGTAAAGAAATAAAATGATATCCAAAGGTTGGGGGTTCAAGTCCCATTATCACTGAGTTGTCACTGCTGCCCCCCAGCAGCTAACTGGGTTATTAAATGCTAGCCATGTCTCTCACTGTCTGTGGTGAGAGGAATGTAAAAGAACCATTGCTACCGTTTGAAAAGAGTAGGCCACTGGGTTGCCGTCAGCATGTTTCTGCCCTGCAATGGCCTGGCGAGCTGTCCAGGGTGCACCCTGCCCTCGCCCAGAGTCGACTGAGATGGGTACCATCCTCCCAGTGACCCTAATTAGGATTAGGTGGTTCAGAAAATGAATGAATGAAATTAAAATGATGCAGTGCGCAATACATCCTAGTGAAAAGTTCTTTCAAAACTGTCCTGTACGTTGAACTGCTTAGTTGCTTATTAGGTACAGTAAAGAGATAGCAAAATTGTTTGATTGTTATGCACTCTTCTTTGGATTTCTTTGTAAAAATTAATAAAAAATAATATTTTAAACTCTTTTATTAGGTGCCAACCCTTGTGAGCACTTTGGAAAGTGTGTGAATACAGAGGGATCGTTCCAGTGCCAGTGCGGCCGCGGCTATACCGGCCCTCGCTGCGAGATTGATATCAATGAGTGCCTGTCCATGCCCTGCCAGAATGACGCTACTTGCCTCGACCGCATCGGGCAGTTCTCCTGTATCTGCATGCCTGGTATGCCCAGAGACTGCATGTGACATGTTTCAGAGCAATTTTGATGTTGCATTGTCACAACACTGTACAGCCAGCAGTCACCAAATTCGTGAGCGAGCCGTCAGTAATGCTTAGCATGTATTACATAATAACCTCATTTGGGAAGTTGTGGGGGAGTTCACCGTATGTTCTATCCACTAATGGCATGTAAAAATCATAGGATAACAGACTGACACTCTTGCCATCAACACACACACATACACACGCACACGTCCCATGCCTAGCCATTACATTGATTCCGTGGTCTTTTGGAATATACAAATGAGGGCTGGGAGTGTGAGGTCTATAGGGCCAGCAGAGAGCAAGCGGGGGAGGAGAGTGTGCTGCATGATAATGAGCAATGGAGTGGTGGGAATCAACGGCAACAATAGGGCCTCTCTGTGCTACACTCTGTGCCCCTCGTGCACACAGAGAGAGAGCAAACTTTTTCCCATCGCTTATTTCCCCCCAGCCCCCACAAAATGTCCCCCTCCCCCCAAAAAAATCTCCTTTCATTTCCACAGACACCTCTTGCTCTCCTGCCTCCCCATCGTCAGCTGGTTCTGATTCTGTGCTCTTACTGCTAGGTTCTCCTCATTCATGTGAAACGCAACACAGATAAGCAAGATGATATTTATGTGACATGCTTCCCGGAACACTTTGCACTGTTTATGACCTATTTTTGGCTTCCATAATCCATAGTTTTCATTAGGGGCTGAAGTAGGTCATGAACAGTGCAAAGTGTCTCTGTTCAATAGAGAAGCTACTGTTACTCGTAAGTCTTAAAAAATTAATTTTGAGTGTCAGGACAACATCGGTTTAAGGCCAGCATAAGCATGATCACCATCGGGGTGGTCAAAAGGCTCCTGGGGGTCTGGATGTGGATGTAATGTAAAAAAAAATGCAATTATGTCTGTGAGAGTAGTGAAGTTTTTTGATCTCGGTTTTGTTCAGGTTACACTGGAACACACTGTGAGGTGGATATAGATGAGTGTGAGAGTAATCCTTGTGTCAATGACGGTATCTGCAGAGACCTGGTCAACGGTTTCTCCTGCACCTGCCAGCCAGGTAAGGAAACAACTTGTACTTGTCAGATTTCTCCCAGTGCCACTTGTAGAACATATAAGTCAATTAGAATTAGACTGATGAAGCGTCTTCTGCCGGCCTGATGGTTCTTTGCGTAATTACTCATAAGAGCGAGGCCTTCAGGGGCAGCAGGACTGCGTGCCAGAACAAAGGCACCATTGTGCCCCCCTCCTCTCTCCTCTGCCCCCACTCATCTATAGGACAGAAGAAGGGATGGCAGTCTCTCTCTTTCTCTCTCTCTCTCTCTCTCTCTCTCTCTCTCTCTCTCTCTCTCTCTCCCTCTCTCTCTCACTCTTTCTCACTCGCTCTCTCTTTGGTTTTTAGGGGGTAAAAGGGGGAACAGCAGTCCTGCTAATGAGATTCTTTTCCAGGTCCGCAATTTACATCTGGGGCAGACAACCCCCCCGTTGCACCCCCCATCTAGCTATTGAGTTGGTGGAGTTTGTATGAGTACTGGGTTAGGACATAGAGGGGGGTTTGGCGCATGAAGAAAACAATTTTAGTGTGCCCCCCTTTTTTTCTAACCTCCTGCCCCAAGCATCACCAAAGATCCCATCACAACACTGTTAATCAACATGGGTGCATTCTGCAGATGCAAAAATGGACATTTCCATGGGGCCCCAGTGTATAGGTTGCACTTACTCACCCCATGCATGTTTTCCCAGCCTACGAATGCCAGGAAGTGATTAAAGCTCACGGCATATCTATAGCCACATCATTCTTAGGAAAGGCATAGTGATGGGTAGTGATTGCTGCAGAAATCGAAGCCCAGTGCAGACAATGTTCTGCTGGCATGTTTATTAGTATACGGCCGTGCATAAATTCCACCTATTTAAATTTGGTTACTTTTGATGTCCATGTGCAAACAGAAGAAGAAGAAAAGCAGGTGGATTTGGTGTCCTGCCTTGTGCTAACATCATATAAAATTTTACTGTGTGCTGTCTCCAGGCAATCAAGATTTGTCTAGGCATTTGGATCTGTACCAGAATCTGGGTAAAGGTTATAGCGCATTCTTAGAGATCAAAATGTCTCTGTAAAGTATGGGCAAATAATAAAAACAGTATATTCTGAGTTAAATAGCAACAAAATAATTACCAGAATTTTTATTTTATTTTACTTTTTACTTTTTTGGAGTTGAAACTGGATTTTATAGAAAACTGGGTAGAAATTGCTTAAAAAGCACTAAATTTAGAGACAAATCATTGCTTCCTCACAAGAAGAGCAAGGAACCTCCTGGATTTAGAACATTGGAACATAGAACATTTCTACTGTAAATCTTTGTATAATAATAATTATAGTAATAATGTGTTGACTGCCCTATTCTTTGTCCTTTATCCTTCTATCTGTCACCTGTTTGCTGTATATTGAAAACAAAATGAAATAGTGTGTTTATGGAGGGTTCTGAGAGTTGGGGTTGTCATATAAATTTACAATTTACAAACTTTTAATCCCTAAAGATGGAGAAATGCACATCTCAGTTTTCTACTTGTCAAGACTCTTAAAAAAACACAGATTTGTTAACTGCAAAATATTTCAGAGCTACAGCCTGTGATTTACGCATTGTCTAGGCATTCGAGACCAAGGCCAGGCACCTCTGCCCTCTGTAGCCAAGCGTAGCATGTACACTTGTCCTCCCCTGCTTTACTGTGACCTCTGACCTTTGTGTTTGCCTGTCCCAGGCTTCACTGGCACCTTGTGCCAGATCGACATTGACGAGTGTGCCAGCACACCCTGCCAGAACGGAGCCAAGTGCATTGACAGACCCAATGGCTATGAGTGTCGCTGTGCTGAAGGTAAGACATTCTGTGTGTGTGTGTTTTTGAGTGCTGAATGTGGAAGTATTCAAGAACATCAGAATTGATATTGGTTCCATTCATCTGTGGCTGGCAATAATTTTGAGTCTGATCTCAAGGTCAGACGTTATGTGGTCATGATCAGACCGACAACAGGCCTTTAATCCTGCTCATCCCCCCACTGTACCCTGGGATCACAGGGTCACTCAGGGCCAGCAGCTGCTGAGGATGGGGGTTACTCTCGGCCTTTACCTCGACATCTGTTCATCTGCACCCTACAATGACATAGCGACACATTGCCGTATGGCACTCTAGGAATCTCGAGTCTGGATTTCTTACATACACCGTAGCCTCAGTGAGGTCATGTGTGAATTCGTACAGAACAGGGATGTACGATTTTGAAACCTTTAAATATTTGACCTTTAGTCACCTATCATAGATCTGTCTAAAGATATTTTTTTTCATATTTAAATGAGTGTATGGTCAGTATATCATGATTTCCATGAAAATTACCTAATAATTACCTACAGTGATTTGTAATAGTATGTTATGTTTATGTACCGTGTTATACCTTAGGGAGTGAACATACTGAAAAGGAAGTTGCAAGAATTGTAGCCTAAAAATAATATTACAAAAACTACTTTAAAAAGGCTGTTATCTGTTGCGGAGATTCGGTGCAGAGTACCATAGCATATGGCTATGGAATATGGTTCGGATCGATGTTCTGTGTCCATCCGGTGTCTGGGCATACCCACTACAGGAACCCCATAAAGGCTGCCATGTTGCTGACTTGATGCAGATTGGCTGTTCTGTATTGCTGATTTACATGACGATGGACAGCAAAATGTATAATAAAACGACAATAAAAAACACAGTCTAACTCAAGTAGGTAGAGAGACTTGCAGGTAAATAAATGTTCATGGGGCAAACACCGAAATCAAAACATCATCATGATCAAGTTCATGACAGTCCATGAACTTGATACTTAAATCAACAAGACATGTGATACAAATGAAAGGCAAAATCAGAAAGGCAGTAAAAAGCAAACCCAGGCGGGAGCTCCGCTTTAAGACCATAATGGATGAATCAAAATATTGGCAGAAGCTCTTTATCTACAGCACGTAAATAAATTATCTGAATCTGCAGCTTTGCTACTGCATATTTAATTAAAATTCAGAAAGAAAATTAACTTTTGGAGTTATTTTATGATTAAATATATTGTTTCAGATTTGTTTCAGATATTTAACGATAAACACACTTTATATATAAACAGTATAGATATTCTAATCTAAACCATATGTACATTGTCAAAGTGTAGCAGCTGCTTGGTATTCTGTTGGCTCGTGTTCCTGTTCTGGGCCGTCCCGTTAGCAGGGGTGCGAGGTATTGTCGCTGTGCTCTTCGGAACAAAAGCAGTTCTGTGAAGCCTGTGAAAGCCTCACTCGCTCTCTCTCTCATTCTGTTTCTCTGTCTCTCACCCTTGGCTCCTTGCTCTTGCTGCTGCCTGACAACCTGTTGGCATGGAAACCACAGGAACCCGGGCGCCGCACTGTAGGACCTTTCACCAGACAGAGTGAGAGAGAGAAAGAAAAAAGGAAACGGGGGAAAGTAGAAAGGAACTTTAGGGGGAAAAGAGGGGGGAAACATATAGAGAACGAGGAAAAGGAATGGAAGTTTTTGGAAAAAAAAGAATCTGGGAAAGAAGTGAAGGGCGAGTGAAAGAAAGGAAGTCTTTACACTGTAGACCAAACTGTGAATAGAAACCACTGAATCGCTGAGGCAGTGCATGAAAACGCAGTAGTTTTGCGAGAAAAAAAGGAGAGAACAGAACCTAAGACAGCGAGTCCCATAGAAATGCTGCAGATGAGGTCACGTCTGAGTCGCCTCAGCCAGTCACCACAAACTCAGAGGAAATCCACCCTGACGTACAACCACAAAGCCCTGAAACAGCCATAAATGGCTAGAGTACATCAGTGATACCTCAGCCATGGACAAATCATCCATTAGCATTTTTATTAGCCGGCAAGTCAGTCCTGTGCAGTGTTTTCCCTAATTTCTTGTTTTGGTGGACAGTTTTGTTTTTTTGTTTTTTTTTTAAATGTGCAGTATGTGATAGTATATTGCTAGCTTTATGAAATGAATGCTTCTTTGTGTCTTTTACCTTCATGTGTAAACAAAAAAACGGTTTCATTTTAGCCAGGTCTTCAGAGCTACCAAAGAATTAAAAAAGACATTACCTAAGCTAGCAAAAAAATAAATAAATAAACAAATGCACCTAGCAGGACTAAGCTGAATAAACATTAACCAGCCTGTAGTCAACATGCAATATAATTCAACAAGAATTTTAGCTAATATATTTAATGCCATAATTAAAAGGAATGATAATATAATTACACAGTGTAAATTATGAGAGTATATTTAGCCAGCTTTTCTTAAATTTGGGAAGGAAAATAAGATCTAAAGATGTTAGCTAGCTAGCAATGTTAATGTCTCAATCCTAGTAGAGAAAATTAATGTAGCCCAGATAAATGTATGAGCTAGTTAAATACCTAAACCAGACCATAAGGTAATATCATTATAAATAGTGTAAGTTGTTTAAGTGCTATAATACAGGACAGTGTTAACATTTATATGACTAACTGTTGTCATCTTTAATTTTAGCAATCAATTTTAGCTAGCATGCCCCTGCTGTATAGACTGACTGCTCTAAATGTCTCTCTCCAATCTCTAGGGTTTGAGGGCAGACTTTGTGAAAGCAACATCGATAACTGCCAGCCTGATCCGTGCCACCATGGCACCTGCATAGATGGTATCGCCAGCTACACCTGTAACTGCGTGCCAGGATACACAGGCTACCGATGTGAGAACCAGCTGAATGAGTGCCATAGTAACCCCTGCCAGAATGGAGGAAAGTGTGTGGATCTGGTCAACAAATACATCTGCCAGTGTCAGCATGGGACCTCAGGTACAGGAAAGCTCCTTAACGTTCTGATTTCTGATTGGCGAGCAGTCAGCATTGAAAAAGTAATGCATTTTAACTCTTAGAGACCTGTAGTCACTCTAAATATGATGCTATTTTAATTTTATTCAGCTTTGGGTAAGCCCAAACAGTTTGTGCCAATGGATTTACAAAATGGCACTTGCCAGTGTATCTATATGTGAAAACAGCATGTCATGGTGTCTTTAACCTTCACCTACTCAGGACACTTTATTGGGTGTTATTGCTTACTTATTAGCTTTAATAAGTCGTTCGTATTGTAGTCATGTCTTGGAAACAATATTACATAATAACATTTGCATACAGGCACCAATTGTGAAATCAACTTTGATGACTGCGCCAGCAGCCCATGTGACTACGGCATCTGCAAGGATGGCATAAACCGTTACGATTGTGTGTGCAAACCTGGCTTCACTGGTAAGTCTCCTACACCATTGATTTCTAAGAAACAATTCTACAAATGTACATTATGACTCTGACACAAATGAGAAATATGAGGACTCTTTCTGTTCCCCTCGCTTTAGGTCCAAAGTGTAACATGGAGGTTGACGAGTGCTCGTCAAACCCTTGCCGGAACGGAGGCACCTGCGTGGACGAGGAGAACGGGTTCCACTGTCTTTGTCCTGCTGGCTTCCATGAGCCATACTGCTACTCACATGTAGATGTCTGCAGCAACAGTCCGTGTACACATGGAACCTGCAGAGAAGATCCTAACGGGTAACAGTCAACTCATCATCACATAAAACTAATCTATTCAACACCTTGTCAGGTTTTTAGTTATTAGTTTATTTGTATTCATTTTATTTTTAGCCATTTAAACCCAGTGCCACACACAGCCTAACAATAACTTTGTGCTGTCGTGTGACTCAGAATGTTTCTTCCGGGCTTGTATCCTGCAGGTATCGCTGTGATTGTGATCCTGGATGGACAGGAAAGAACTGTGATTTGGACCGTAATGACTGTCTTCCCAACTTGTGTCAGAATGGCGGCACGTGTATCGACCAGCTCAACGGTTTCACCTGTAAATGTCGTCAAGGTTTTAGAGGTGAGTGTGTGAATCTAATCTGTGGGAAATAAGATGCATCCTACTGTGGATGCATCATGACATTTTAAAGCTTGTAGAAGTTTTTTTTTAAGAGTGAGTATTTCTATTGACAACATAATGTAAGAAATGGTCCAGTCCTTTCAGGAAACGTGGCCTCTGAGCACCGTCAGCCTGTTTTGTGAACACAGAAGGTCCTTATGGTTCTGTGTGAATCCCATTAGCGCTGAGGGATTAAAATGTCTGCTTGTGACAGCTCTAAAGATGTGAGCCATATCGCCTCCTGCTGGATAGATGAGTGACTGTATGTGGACTTGAACTTTTATCCTTATCCCTGATAGGCAATCTGTGTCAGGAAAACATAAACGAGTGTGCATCCAGCCCCTGCCTGAATCAGGGTATCTGTGTAGACGGTGTGGCAAGTTTCACCTGTCGGTGCCAGCCACCCTACAGCGGACCCACTTGTGCTGAGGAGCCATGCTCGCCCAACCCTTGTGCCAACAATGCTGCATGCATTCATTCCCTTGACTACCGGGGCTTTAAGTGCACCTGTCCGCCTGGATGGCAAGGTAAGTCTGATGAGCAATTATTACATCAGAGTTTCTGTCCTGTGTCAAGTTTGCTAATTTGTGTCTTGTCTCTACAGGCCAGCTGTGTAACACTGACGTGAACGAGTGCAGCTCTAACCCGTGCAAGAACCGCGGCACCTGTACCAACACGCTCGGCGGATATGTGTGCTCCTGCCGCAACGGCTACACAGGACCCAACTGTGAAACTGACATTAACGACTGTATCCCAAGTGAGTAATCGATACTCACAGAGTTGCTTTGAGAACGTATTTAATACATATGAGCTTATTTTAGCTGCTCAGTTAGTAGTGAGTCAGAACCACAAGCATTTTTTCACTGGAAAATTAAAAAAAAAAAAGTTCAAGTAGGAATATACAAATCATGGATAACTAATCAACAACTCGAAAAACAACAAATTTATAAACTTTTTTATTATGGCATGTCCAGTACTGTGTGGAGTTTGCATGTTCTCCCCGTACTTGCATGGGTTTCTTCCGAGTATCCTGGTTTCCTCCCACAGTTTAAAGGCATGCACATTAGTCTAATTGGCTGTTCCAAGTTACCCCTAGGTGTGAGTGTGAATGGTTGTGTGTTTGTGTTTTGGACCTGTGATACACTGGTTATCTATTCAGGGTGTACTCTGCCATTGCCCCCAGTAGGATTGAGCAGTTTGAGTCGAGAGAATGATTGAATTAATAATATTATTGTAGTTTACATGTTTAGAAGAGTACCGGCTGTGATGAAAGGCTGCATAGTGTGAAGAGTCTGGTATGAAGAGGAGTACTGGAATGCCCACAGGACAGTATTTCTTAATGGTTTCTCTCTGTCCATCCTGCAGATCCATGTCTCAGTGGAGGCTCCTGCACAGACGGTATTAACACCTTCTACTGCACCTGCCTTCCCGGCTTCACAGGGCCACGCTGTGCCATCGAGGTGAACGAGTGCCAGAGTGCCCCTTGCAAGAACGGTGGCGCTTGCACTGACTATGTCAACAGTTACACTTGCACCTGCAAACCAGGTTTTACCGGCCTCCAATGTGAGACCAACATACCTGACTGCACCGAGAGGTATATCAGTTTTTATTAGTTAAATATCAAGCAAAATGTTCTTTTGTCATGTTTAAATCTCATGAACAGAATTCTGATTGCCCTGGTTCATGTGTATCCTGCAGTTCCTGCTTTAATGGAGGAACGTGTATCGACAAGATTAACGGCTTCTCCTGTAAATGCCGATCCGGATTCACCGGCAACCACTGCCAGTACGAGGTCAACGAATGTGACTCACAGCCTTGCTTGAACGGAGGACGGTGTCACAATGGCGTGAAGACATTTCACTGCACCTGCCCCAAAGGATACACCGGCAACCGTTGTCAGGTACACACACACACAACACCAGCCCTACCCTTGTTATTATAACTAAAACCTAAATATTTCTTCAGCAGTCACCTTCCACCAGTAAAAGAAGTTTTTTTTTTTTTTCTGTGCAGGTTCCTGTGGACTGGTGTAGGCGCACAAACCCATGCCAGAACGGTGGCCGGTGCAGACCCAAGGACGGCTCGTTCACTTGCGAATGTGTGGGAAGCTGGTCCGGACGCTATTGTGACATTCCGGGAGTTTCATGTGAGGTGGCGGCTCTCCAAAGAGGTATAAGTGATGGCATGCAGTTCTACAAATGCTGTTGCTACTTTGATGTGTTTGTGTTATTCACTACTAATTATTCCATTCTGTCACTTTACGCTACAGGTCTTCAGACGGATGATCTCTGCGATAATGATGGTCACTGTGTTAACACAGGAAACACACACTTCTGCAAGTGTCCAGTTGATTATATAGGCAGCTACTGCGAGAGTCAGGTGGACCACTGTGAGGACAAACCCTGCCTCAATGGTGCCACCTGCAGGGGCTACATGGGAGGATACACGTGTGACGTGAGTGTCTTGAGCAAATGGTAGAACCGTCAAAGAGCAGTTGGATAGCAAAATATTTTTTAAATATTTTGTTGCTGTGATCTGTTCACTCACTCACCCCATTGCTCTTTGTCAGTGTTTGCCAGGATACAATGGACAGAACTGCGAGAGAGAGATTGATGAGTGCCACTCTTACCCATGTCAAAACGGAGGAACCTGCATCAACCTGGTGGGCCACTACATCTGCTCCTGTCCTCCTGGCACACGAGGTAAGTCTAGTCATGCTGGTTTCACGTCACTGTCAGTTAGTAGATCTACTCATATGCGCATACTAATGTTCGAACCTTCACAGGTGTCTTGTGCGAGATAAACGAAGATGACTGTGCCACACCTACATGGCCCCGTGGCACACCGAAGTGCCAGAACAATGGCACCTGTATTGACCAGGTAGGTGGATATCGCTGTAACTGTCCCCCTGGCTTTACTGGAGAGCGATGTGAGGGAGACATCAACGAATGCCGCTCGAACCCCTGCAACCCAACCAACAGTCTTGACTGCATCCAGTTGCCGAATGACTACCAGTGCATCTGCAAGCCTGGCTTCACAGGTGAGACAGGATTGATCATTGGCATGGATGGGTGTGGTCAAGGTGTGCACAGTTTAAAGAGTATGGTTGTATTTGTATGTGGCAGGTCAAGGATGTCAGAACAGGTTTGGCGTATGCGATTCTCAGCCTTGTAAGAATGGCGGCGTATGCTTAGTGTCCAGCAGCTCTCCAGTCGGATACCGTTGCACCTGTCAGCTGGTGAGTATCCTCAGCCTTTTCCTCTTCCTAGTCATTTTAGGAATCCATCTTTTAACACTCTTTCTCCATTTCAGGGCTACACCGGGTTGAACTGTGAACGCAGCATGTCCTGCCGTGAGCTCTCCTGCTATAATGGCGGTAGCTGCATCCCGACTCCACATGGTGCCCGCTGCTCATGCCCAAAAGGCTACGCAGGTACACAGTGCCAGGAGCGTAGTAATGAGAGCTGCCTGTCTAAGCCATGTCGCAATGACGGCACATGCAGAGAGGAGTCTTCTTTCCCCTACTTCAGCTGCCAGTGCCTGCCAGGCTGGTGGGGTAAACGCTGTGAGCAGGAATCTCGAATGCTAGATCTGCCCATCTGCCCGCTGCCTGACTGCCAAGGCAAGGCTAACGATGGTGTATGTGATAAGCAGTGCAACTCGTTTGCATGCCAGTGGGATGGTGGAGACTGCTCACTAGCCGTCAACCCGTGGGAACGCTGCACTAACCAGTACTGCTGGGACGTTTTCAACAACAGTCAGTGCGATGAACGGTGCAACACGGCCGAATGCCTGTATGATAACTTCGACTGCAAAAACAAGGAGAAAGTCTGCAAGTAAGAGTCTGGATTCTGTCCTCTGTATCAGTTGTTCTTAAAAGTGGGGTTTGTGGACAGCAGTGGAAATCATGATTCAATATTATTAAGGTTATTTATTATCATGTTATTATAGTTATTAGTCTATATAAGTGGTCAGTTTTATTAAAGGGGTTTAATCCAAACCTCAGTAACTCAAAATCAATTCAGGCTGTAAATAATGCCTAAAGTGCTCCATCATTGGAAATCTCAGAAGAAGAAGGATTTATGGGTCCAATGATTAGACAAAATATTATCCTAGGCAGTTAAATAATGTTCAGGAAATAAATCATTGCGAAGGGTTTTTTTTTTTTTTTTTTGCATATTGCACATAAAAAAGCACTGGATTACTGATTAGCTAGTTAAGATTTTTTTAGCCACCAGCCTACTAAGCTGCCACTGTTGGGGCCCTGAACAAGGCCCTTAACCCTGTTGGCTCAATCTAGTCACACGGACCCCACTTAGAAATGGGAAAAAGATGGAGAGAAAGAAGTTGTAATACATAGAGATGAGTTGTTATTCCTCTCCATTTTGCATGTTTGTACACATGTAGATGGATTAAAAAAAGAAATGTCTCAGCTGTAGTTTGTAAACTAGAAAAGTTCTAGGTTTTTAATCTTCCTTGCGTCTTATCCCAGTCCCATCTACGAGACGTACTGCATGGACCACTACGCTGATGGACGCTGTGATCAGGGCTGTAATAACGAAGAGTGCGGCTGGGATGGTTTGGATTGTGCTAGAACCGTTCCAGAAGATTTGGCAGACGGTGTGCTGGTGGTCGTGGTGCTCTTGCCACCTGAAGAGCTGCTCCGCACAGGCACGGCTTTCCTGCAGAAACTCAGCAGCATCCTGCGCACGTCCCTCCGCTTCCGACTCGACCACAACGGAGAGGCCATGATCAAACCTTACACCCGGCGTGAGGCACGACTCAAGCGGGAGCTCCAGCCCCATAAAGAGGTTATTGGGTGAGTACTTTAGCTTGGAATACATGGTTACTGGGGTTTTTTTTTAACTATTTGTCTGGCTTCACTAATGGCATGTGATTTTTCTTCAGATCCATTGTGTACTTGGAGATCGATAACCGGCTGTGCTCCCAGGCCTCGGATAACTGTTTCCCTGCAGCTGAAAACGCTGCAGACTACCTGGGAGCTCTTTATGCTCGGGACATGCTTGACAAATTCCCTTATCCACTCAAAGAAGTTCGAAGTGAGTACTGTTTTGGTTTCGTTGGATTCAGTGTTCAGGTTACAGAAGAATAAATAAGAATCTGTGCCTGTGAATTATGAGTTAATTAAGGTCAAACCCAGAGCCTTGAGCTTTTTTTTTTATTTGTTTTTACCTTGTCTCTCCCTCAGCTGTGAGGATAAATGAGCCAACTGAGGTGCCTGAATGGGGAAAGCTGCTTCTGATAGGCGTCGCTGTTCTGTTCCTGATGGTCATCATGGTGGTGGGAATGCTGATCGCCAGACGCAAACGCGAGCACAGTACACTCTGGTTCCCTGAAGGCTTCTTCCTTAAGAAAGAAACCAGCAGTAACAAGAACCGCAGAGAACCTGTGGGACAGGACGCACTAGGCATGAAGTAAGTGTTTTATTCAATCTCAATAGTGATGTTATTGGTTCCCAAGTGGTACAACGGCAAGGTGGATTTATCACCCAACAGTTTGTGAGATTAATGTACACAGCTATTCGTGGCCGGGAGCCCATGAGAGATAATTGGCTGGACTTTCGGGGAGGGAGGGAGAGCATACACCTGCTTCTATCACTAGCAATTTGTGGCTTCTGTGGGCTCATGCATGCAAGGTATGCATGAATGTGCATGTGCAACAATTAAAAAAAATGTGGTCAGGTGGCATGTGGTCTAGTGCCTCAGAGGAAGCTTGAAGCTTGCCTTTGCCCTCCCTGTTTGGTGATGGACCTTTAAGGATGGGAACTACTATAGTGAGGAGAAAATCAGTGCCCCCAAGGCAGAGGCTAATCAGATCTGCTTTGCTCTTCAGGCACATGCCAAAGACTGTGGAAGAGTCGTTACTGGGAGACCACAGTGACCAGTGGATAGACTCAGACTGTCCCGAGGCCAAGAGACTGAAGGTGAGGTCTTGTTTTTCACCACAGTGAGAGGACAAGCATGGTGTCATGTTTATTACAGTGTTTATGATAATTACTGCATCAGATCTCATTAATGTGAATAAAGTTTGGATTTTAAGTATATTTCGATATTTCAAGACATCCAAAAATCCCAAGTTTAGTATCCGGTGTTCTACATCTCCCGGAAATTATTCAGTAGACTGAACATTAACCTGTCCAATCCTGTGTTGGGTCAATTTGTTTTGTTGTTTTTATGCAGGAAATGGGTTCTGAATAAAAGCACACAATGGATCATATTCTGGATCTTTACAGTTTTTTATAATTAAAAAAATTAACCAAAATAAATAAAATCGCATTACACAGGATAGAACCAGAATATATCAGAATAGATACTTTCCAGCAGGCACTTTGTTGAGGTGCTCCTGTGTAGTCTCTGAATTATAAGTCAGCCCCTCCAGGATTTCGCAAGGTCGAGATTTTAACCAATCCTTGCGCATTCGGCGTTAACTTGGAATTTTAACCAACCACTGCAACCTTTCTGCAAATTTGGCCAGTCAATGTGTAGTGTGAGTTTCACCAAATATAGCTGTCCCTTGTGCAAAGAGTAAGCCTTATGTCTTCACACATCACTTCCTTGTCTATGCTTTTGAAGATACAACAATTTTTGCAATTTTTGACGTAATCCCGCAGTTTGAAGAGTTTGTTTGCAAAAACAGATAAGTCCAATTGTTTTAATTATGAGAAAAACTATTTTGAAGTAGCATTACAAAAAAAAAATAAAAATACTTTTTCCGGTACCTTTCAAAAAAAAATTTCAGTAGCTTTAAAATTAAAAGTAAGTTGAGTCATACTTCTAAGGATTTAAACCTTTATTCAAAAGCCGCACACTGAATTAAACATGAGTAATTACATTCTTAGAGCTCCTTAGAACATTATTTTATATATTTTTAATTTTTAAAAATGGACTTTGGAGCCACTGTAGCGATACATGAATCATGAATTCATGAAGAATTCTCCATTAGACAACATTACACACATACGAAACTGCTGATGAGGAGAGAAAAATTTCCATAACATGAGGTTGTGTGTGTTTGTGTTCCAGGTGGAGGAGCCGAGTATTCTCTCAGACAGCGAGGACGCTGTAGACAGCAGGCAGTGGACACAGCACCACCTGGCAGCCGCAGACATTCGCATGCCACCGTCCATGGCCCTCACACCGCCGCAAGGCGAATTTGATGGCGACTGCATGGACGTTAATGTGCGGGGACCAGGTATGGCTGTAATGCACTATTTATAGGTTCATTAACAGAATCTGCAAAGGAAACTGTAATAAGATGTCACTGGAGATTTATATAACACTTGATTCACAAAGGTGATGTTGTTTTGTTTTTTTAACTGGGGAGTTCTTTGTAAAAAAATATAGCTGTGCATCCCTGGAAGTCAGACTCCATGTATCTCTGTCCTTTTGTCACGATTTCCTGGCAGTGAGTCACATGGCCTACACACTGTTACATCATCATCACTGACCATTACGGAACCAACACACAACCATTCACACTCACATCCACACCTATTTGGAACAGCCAGTTAGGCTAATGTGCATGTCTTTGAATTGTGGAAGGAAACCAAGGTACCCAGATGAAACCCATGCAAGCATGGGGAGAACATGCAAACTCATTACTCAGAAATGCACACACCCGGGGCTCGAACCCTGGATCTTCATGCTGTGAAGCAGACGTGCTAATCACTACGCCACCATGCCACTCTTAGTCATAAATAGATTTTTTAAAGTTTTTAAATGAGTCTCCAGTTTCAGCTTTTTATAACTGCCGGAGGGAAAAAATAAAATTAAGTTAATCAATACAGAAAAGCCTTTAGTACCCTGGAATTGTTTTTGGTAATGTGTGTTTATTTCTTTAGTTAATGTCAAAAAGAAGTAAAAAGCATGAGGGACCGAATGTTGATATAGTAGCTGCTATAGCGTAGGTGATAAAAAGAACTAAAATCTCTTCCACAATGTCAAATGTAATTATAATGTTGGATAAATTTCCCCGTTTGTGTTTCTATAGATGGTTTTACTCCACTGATGCTGGCTTCGTTCTGTGGTGGAGGACTCGAACAGGAAGTGGCCGAAGACGATGACTCAGAGGAGTCTTCAGCTAACATCATATCAGACCTGATCTACCAGGGGGCATCACTGGATGCCCAGACGGACCGGACTGGAGAAACTGCTCTTCACCTGGCTGCACGCTACGCTCGTGCCGATGCTGCCAAACGACTGCTGGACGCCGGAGCTGATGCCAATGCGCAGGACAACACGGGTCGCACACCTCTACACGCTGCAGTGGCTGCTGATGCTCAGGGTGTCTTCCAGGTAAAGCAGTTTGCTAGGGTTGTGTTGCCATCTGTATTGTGGTTACATGTGGATAAGAGACCGACTTTTGATTTTCAAAACACTGAATATACTTTTAATGAACAGGGAAGACATTGTGTATAAAAAGACAACAACTTGAAAGCTCAGATGAGTGTTTAATTAGAATATCAGTACCTGACTGACAGATGTGTTGTTTATAACGCACCTCCCCATTTTCTTTTAAGATTTTAATCAGGACACGGGCTACAGATCTGGATGCACGCATGTGCGATGGCTCAACAGCTCTTATCCTGGCTGCTCGGTTGCCGGTGGAGGGCATGGTGGAGGAGCTCATCACCTGCCATGCTGATGTTAACGCTGTTGACGAGCTCGGTAAGTGCACTTACTCTTACTCTTACACCTTTCTATCATCTGTAATACTCTTTTTATTTCATGCACTGTATACACAGTACATTAATGTGAAAAGCATTAAAGATTTTTTAAGGTGCATTTGGTATAATCAGATGTTGGATGTTTTCGGTAATGTTCATGATCACGTTTGTGTCTTCCTGTAGGTAAATCTGCACTGCACTGGGCTGCAGCTGTGAATAATATTGAAGCCATTATCGCCTTGCTGAAGAATGGAGCCAATAAAGACATGCAAGACCTTAAGGTAGAGTAATCCAGCCACATTTGGGGTTTTTACCTCCCCCTATACATGACGTTTATTTTTAAATAATTTTACTTACATTTGTTCTGCAGGAGGAGACGCCCCTCTTCTTGGCTGCGAGGGAGGGCAGTTGTGAGGCAGTGAAGGTGCTGTTGGCCCACTTTGCCAATCGTGAGATTACAGACCACATGGACCGACTGCCTCGCGACATCGCTCAGGATCGTATGCACCATGACATTGTGCAACTATTGGATGAGTACAACACCGTGCGCAGCCCGCAGAGCCACGCCGGTGCAGGACACCACCTTGCAGGGGGCCATGCTCTCTCACCACTCATGTGTCCACCAGGCAACTTCCTGCCCAGTCTGAAGAACACGCCACAGGGAAAGAAACACCGCCGGCCAGGCGCCAAAGGAATAGCCGGACAGCATGGGAGCAGTCTAAAGGATGCTGCAAAGGCACGGAACAAAAAGCTGACGTTGGACATGCAGAGTGCACTGCTGGATAGTTCAGTGACACTGTCGCCTGTGGACTCGCTGGACTCGCCACGTGGTGGTACCAGTAACGCCGGCTATGTCACTAACCCAGCATCTCCAGCTGCTATGCCCTCTCCAGGGATCTTCCACTCAGTGCCCAGTACTCCTCTGGTGCACAGTGGTATGATGGATGCTGGTGGTCCTTTCACAGTTTCCTTAGCCGGCTTGAACGGTCAAGCCACGCACACCTACGCTCTCAACCCTGGCCAGATGAACCTGGGCATGGGCTTGGTGAGCCCAGTGAGCGTGCCGTTTGACTGGCATAGCCGTGCCCCACAGACCCCACAATGCACCCAGCCTATGGTGAACATGGTGCATCCAGGGACACCTGGTGCTATGCAGCCTGGCACTGTACTCATGCACCAGCAACAGGTTTTCCGTAACACCCAGCAGCCCATGTTGCAGCCTACGCCAGTCTCCAGTACACCCAATATCAGCCCCGTCAAGCTGCCTTCCATCGCTGAACAGCAACAACAACAGCAGCTCCATGCCCATGGCCTTACCAACCAGCAGGCCCTGGCAAGCTTGGGTGCCTCGACACCTTCAACCCCACAGCCTCCTCAACCCTTCTACCAGCAACCACAGCAGAGTCAGGCGCAGCCTCAGCAGCAGCCACCTCAAACCCCTGCAGTCCCACAGAGCCAGGCTGTTCCTCCACAGGTCTCCCAAGCTCCCCCAGTGCAGGCCAGTAGCAGCACCACCAGTGCAGGATTAGAGGATTACCCCACTCCTCCTTCCCAACGTAGCTACACCTCCGCCATCGACGCCACGCCCAAGCATTACCTGCACGTGCCCAATGAGCACCCCTACCTGACCCCATCCCCAGAGTCGCCAGAGCCATGGTCTAGTCCCTCGCCTCACTGCGTTTCCGATTGGTCTGACTCCACCCCAAGTCCAACAGTGTCCGCCCCCGCCTCTACTCACACCCAAATTCCTCACTCTTCCGAAGCCAATGGAAAGATGCAGGTGTTTGCATGAGCGGAACTTCCAGGAGTGTCTTTTTTTTTTTAAATATGTCAGCCCGTTTCCAAGATTTTAATTGGATGAGGATTGACTGGTGTTTGCTGATTGGACAGTCTGCCGGGTGTCTTCCGCAGAGAAAACGAGTAAAGGGAAAATTGTGTTGTCTTAAAAAGAAAAAGACAATTTAATGAAGTAAGACGTTCTGTCACAGATGGACTTGTGTATGTGTTGCTGTTTGTTATTGTTTGTTTTTTAATTAAAAAGTATATGAAGAAGAAAAACCACGTCTTTCATTTCAAAGACTTGGAGACGCTTTTCCTGAAACTAACAAACTTTTTAAAAGGTAGATTAAGAGAAAAGTTGAAGGAAAATCCTTTCTTTCTTTATTTCTTTTTTATTTATTGTCTCAACGAATTTGTCTAAAAATGCCTTGTGGGTGTCCTTCTCGCTGTCTGTCTCCACGTCTCATTGCTGTTACACTCCTCGTTTTCTCACGTCTACCAGACGAGTCAGCGTTACAGACAGAAAGAGCTGGACACATCACCTTTTTTATGTGGTATTATTTATTTAGGCCAGTGTTTCTCCTCTAAATTGGCATCACAGATTACCTAGCCATGTTTAAAATTTTAAGTTAGTGATATATTTTAATTTGATGAACTGACCTACAGTGAACCGATACATTCCGTAGGAGTACTATCGATCTATCTATCTATATCTATGTATCTATGTGGGGCAATAATGTCGAAAGGCATTTCTGAAGCACTTCTAAGGCAGAGCGTGTAAGATTTAAACTGAGAGCTGCTGTTGGGGAATTTTATCGCTTATACTAAAATATGCCAACGTTTAAGTGTTCATGCTGATAGAGCCAAGCCCACAAAGGGCCCAATTTCTCATTCCCTTCTCTTAGCATTCATTCTGAGTCACTTATAAACTCACTCACTGCCCTTTTAGTCTGCGTGGCTTTTTTCTTTGGGGTTGTGTAAATGTATTTGATGTTGTTAATGTTTTGGGTTTTTTTATTCTGTATGTTATAATCTTGGTTACATTTGGGACATCACTATGACGCGATAAGCTGTGTTTTTTATAGGCTGCTGCTTCCTGTTGCTTCACAGCGACACCTTTATATCACTGCCAACCAGAGCCCTTCATTTCCCATCTTCTCAGCTCGACCAGAAGAACGTTCTCAGTTATCTTCTGACCCCTGGTCCTTTTTCTTCTTCTCTTTTCAGTCCTGTTGGTTTATTTTTAAATGGTCCGCTCATATTCATGGTCAACGTTTTCATGTTAGTCATCTGAATCCTTGTGTGTGTGTGTGTATTGGGGTGTGTAAAGGTCCGAAGAGGTGGCTAGTAGGCTGCTAGCGCTCTGTCACTCCTCAGGGAGGTGTTATTTAGCATGCAGTGTAGTCTGCATCTCTAGCAGCCTCCACCCAAGTGACCTGGAGGATGGCGTCTGCCCTGCGTGGCTTGAACGCACCAGTGGAGTGAACGCTGCTATGTAGTGCTGCCCCCCGCTGTCAGCTGCAGGTACAGGTGCTTATTTCTCTCTAAAATTCCTTCCCGTGCTGTTCGGTCCAGTTCAGGTTAGAAGTTCTTCCATGTTTTCTAAACCAAATCCAGATGCCTGATTTATAAAAACTTTGGGAGGGTACATCTGTATTCATCCTTCTATATTCAGCTGGATTCACCTCAAGATACACTGAGAGAAGAGTGTGTTCAGTGGGGTGGTGGGTTTGGGAATATCTCTGTTCAATCTACTGGGACCTCAGTGTTTTGTTTTTGTTTTAATCTGATAGGTTTCTGTCTTCCTCCTCAGCGCTCTGGACATTTTGAAATTCCAGCATTTTCTTTTGTACATACGGTTATCTCTTAGGTTTATTTGTGTAAGAGAAGTCTAATGTTTCTAAAAAAAAAACCAAACAAAAAAAAGATTATGTACTAAAAAAAGACAAGAAGTAAATGTACCTTCTATTAGTTACTTTTTTTTTTCTTTTTTTTTTTTTTTGGAAACTGAGGATGGGACTGATTATATATTGGTCTCACATTACTAGAACAGCCATAGATATTTTTCTGTGTTTATTAATAATTCCTATACTTGTTTAAAAGTAGTTTAAAAATCATTGTATATAAACACCTTTTCACATTGTTTCTTTCTACAGGCATAAAGTTGTAAAATAAATTACTTCTAATAAAACAGTAGGGAACTACATTTCTGTCGTGTGTCTTATATCGTGTGCTTTCACATTAACACAAGATAAGACTCGCGTACCTCATCGCCAGTGAGGATGGAGGAGTACATTGGAGGTGTCCCATTAGTGCCCAATCCCAAAGGAATTCTGACCAGTCCCACCCATTTCTGACATTGCCATTTTTGTTTGCTCTTGTCCATGTAGTTTAATAACCTGACACTAATAAACACTATATATTAAGAGTAAAAGACTATTTCATTGCACTTCTAACAAAGAAATTCCCACGTGCTCAGTTTACAATAATCCACCGCCACTCAGACATTACCTTACCTCATCAGGCCTGGGGAGAACCCAGTACAAAGATTCAGGATTGAAAATGTTCTCCCACTATTTTATGATTGTTCAGACTTTTATACACATTCAAAATAGAAAGGCAACATAGGATTGGTCAGAATAAAGGAAGCGTTACATGTAGTTCAATAAAGGAGGCATGGCTAGATATAATGCATTCAGTCTATGCAGGGTCTGATTTTTGTCCATATTAAACACCAACATCGCTTTGACAGATTTCTTTGTAGTTAAACCTGACTCTATAATCAATCCTGAATCCATATAAAATTCAAAAGTCATGCCTCGAATGATGTTTCATCCTGTAGAAGGTGTTCGGAGGCAGGAATCTTGTATGGTCTACGTGCTTTGCGGTGGTCATGGGCTTGTACACATGATTGGTCTTGTGATTAAACAGGATTCTCTGATATGATCAGCTGGAGTATCTGCTGCAACAGAACAGATGAGGAAGTTTTTATGAAAAAGAAATGAAAGCTCAGCACCTGCCTCGTACAAGTTTTAATTCGCTATATGACATGAATTGGTCAGAGAGAAGAAAAACAAAGGAGCGGGCTCAAAAGAATCAGACCTGAACCCTTATGGAGGATTAGGAGCCAAGTTGAGATTGGCTTCAGATTCCCCCACGAGCCTGAAGGATAAGCAGTGTTGATAATGGATGGATGGATATTTGGACGGATGGATTGATGGACGGATGGATTATTGGATCTCTTCCACAGCCGTCTTCATTGCTGCGCTCTTCTCCATATCCCTCATCGTGTCCACAAGAGACCTGAATAGAAAGAAAATACACTCGGAAAAGACATTAAATATTAGGTGTGTATGAAAATTATGGACCTACAGACAGGCCAGCTAGAAAAGCCAGGTAGACCAGACAAACATAACTCGAAATGTTTCCAGTTCTTCCTTCATCAAGTCACACAGCCACCACCAGTTCAAAAACTTTTCTAGATCCTATGATGCTCTGGGCCACATTCAGTGACCACTGCCTGTCTCAGACAGAGTGCAGTGTTACAGGTTCCTCCACTTTATCATCTCAGAACCTGAACACTGAGGACCAGCAGAGGTTTGGGATTGTTTTATATCTGTGCTTAATCTTTCTTAATATTCTTTAAAATATGTGGTTAATCTCTATTGCACTGGTACAAATCAAAATCTGTACAAAACACAGTCTGATCTCATTTTGAACAATTTATTTGAACTACATTAATTACAAATATATATATATATGTACATATATTTGAGTGGAGTTTGCATGTTCTCGCGCTTGCGTGGGTTTTCATCTGGATACTACAGTTTCCTTCCATAGTCCAAAAAGCATGCACAGTAGGCTAATTGACTGTTCCAAATCGCTTATGTGTGAGTGTGAATGATTGAGTGTTGGCCCTGCGTTGGCCTGGCGAGCTGTTCAGGGATTTATATATATACACTACATTGCAAAAAGTATTCGCTCATCTGCCTTCACATGCATATGAATTTAAGTGACATCCCATTCTTAATCCAAGGTTTAATAGGTTTAACTCACCCTTTGCATCTATAACAGCTTCAACTCTTCTGGGCAAGCTTTCCACAAGGTTTAGTAGTGTTTATCGGAATTCTTGACCATTCTTCCGGAAGCGCATTTGTGAGGTCAGACACTGATGTTTGATGAGAAGGCCTGGCTCGCAGTCTCCGCTCTAATTCATTCCAACGGTGTTCTACGGGGTTGAGGTCAGGACTCTGTGCAGGCCAGTTAAGTTCTTCCACACCAAACTCACTCATCCACATGTCTTTATGGACCTTGCTTTGTGCACTGGTGCGCAGTCATGTTGGAACAGGAAGGGTCCATTCCCAAACTGTTAACACAAAGTTAGGAGCATGAAATTGTCCAAAATCTCTTGGTATGTTGAAGCATTCAGAGTTCCTTTTACTGGAACCAAGGAGCCAAGCCCAGCTCCTGAAAAACAACCCCACATCATAATCCCCCCTCCACCAAACTTTACACTTGGCACAATGCAGTCAGACAAGTACCATTCTCCTGGCAACTGCAGCTGCTCGGCCATGGAAACCCATTCCATGAAGTTCTCTACGCTCTGTTCTTGAGCTAATCTGAAGGCCACATGAAGTCTGGAGGTCTTTAGCGATTGACTCTGCTGAAAGTTGGCGACCTATGTGCACTATGCGCCTAAGCATCCGCTGACCCCGCTGTGTCATTTTACGTGACCTACCACTTCGTGGCTGAGTTGCTGTCATTCCCAATCACTTCCACTTCGTTATACCACTGACAGTTGACTGTGGAATATTTAGTAGTGATGAAATTTCACGACTGAACTTGTTGCACAGGCGGCATCCTATCACAGTACCACGCTGGAATTCACTGAGCTCCTGAGAGCGACCCATTCATTCACAAATGTTTGTAGAAGCAGTCTGCATGCCTCTGTGCTTGAATTTATACACCTGTGGCCATAGAGGTGACTGGAATACCTGAATTCAATTATTTGGATGGGTGAGTGAATACTTTTGGCTATATATATATATATATATATATATATATATATATATATATACATATATAAAGGAGGGTTTTTATTCACATGCAACAAAAATTTAAGAATTTAAAAGGTTTTCCTCTTAGATGTGCCAAAGGTGAAATTTCTTAATACTTTAAAAGTAATAGTGCGTAATAAATGCACAATCAATCTACAAATTTTAGAGCATTATTTTTATTTAAATTTATTTACTGATAAATTTCAACACTACAGATTCAGGGTTGCCAGATAATTATTTTATCTAACAGCACAATAAAAAATTATATATAAGTTTAATTATATATAATTAAATTAAGATTACATTTTTAAACTAATGCAAAAATAAATCACAAATAATTACAAAACTACCAAAAGTTATATTGTACTTTTTGAAAATGCATTCTAATATTACTATTATAACTATTTGAAAATGCATTCTAAATGAATGCATCCTCTAAAGCTATCATGACCTTTGGTGACGTGCGGGAGCTCAGAGCATTCTGGGAAATGTAGTTCTCCAGTCTGACGTTTGGGAAGTTAAAAAAAAAACACACATAACGTTTCACTAAACTGTGGCAAAAGACTGTAAGTGCTTCTTATAAAAAGTCACTAGCTATAATGATACCAATTCACTCTATCTTAATCGTTCTGATTTTTTCAGACGTCCATATAAATTATTACATTACCCACAATGCTACTGAGAAAGATGTGAACATGGAAACAATAATCGCCGCAATTAAAAAAACTATCAGGGTTGCCAGGTTTTTCAGCGTATACAGAATGAATTGCACATTGGATAGTAATTACAGATATTATTTATTAAAATAATATAACGAGTGAATCTATTTAATTTCAATTTTAAGTTAGTAACAAAATACACCTTTAAATTAACAGCGAATTCTAGAAGTTTACATAGTTTGGACATATTTCCATGCATGTTTTTTTGTGGCTTTTGGCGACGCCTGCTGGTGGTTTTCTGTAACTGAAGCTTTAGAGAATGGAAACCGAAAGTACAGTGAAACGTAAGGAAGGAAAACAGGGCCGCCTGGACGGGATCTTTCTGATGTTCCTGCAGTGAAAGGACTTTAAAAACGCCTAAAGAAATGAGTCGATATCATGACCAAGTAGAGGTAAAAGTAATACTACTAATAAACATGTAGTTGGTTTTATCCTATGTTTGTGTATTAAGGGTATTTGTGAGTGTAGGTGCAGCAGTTACGCCCTTACAGAGACACATCATCATTAAACACTTGCAGTAAACACACTTTCATGTCTAATCTTGAAACTGATCTTATTTACAGAGCAATCCTGTCTAAAGTGAAAAGCTCTGAGATTTGTACAGCCTGCTGCTCATGCATGGAGTTTATTCTGCACTTTTTTAAAATGTATTTATATATATATATATTATTTTTTTTTATATATATCTTCCAGGACACAAACATAAACAGAACAGTTATAAGTCTGTTTTTATCCTTATTTATAAATATGTTAAATGTAAACCTTCCACAACACAACACCTTGTCAGTTATCAGTTTCACATGATGGAAGCTATAAAACAGGTTTTTATTTCTAAAGGGAAAAGTGATGGTGAAATGACAGGAAAGAGATTAAATTGTTACCAAAGAGAAAGAACAGGAAGTCTGACCACATTTCATTTTATTAGATTTTCACCTACATACACAACCCAAACTGAGTTCCTGCACTTTGTCATGTAAATACCAAAGAGAAACTGCACCATGCACACATTAAATATGTCTCTACTGAAGGGTGTGTGATGTGCTTAGTGATTCAGGCAGTAATGTGTCAGGATTTTTGATATTCCTATAAAAGGTTTGTTCCTTTTACCGGAACTGAAGTCACACTGAAAAAAAAAAAAAACACATAAAATGTTCAGTGTCCCAGCACTCAGAAACTCGATTTGGTTAGATAATGGTTTACAGCGTGATGTCAAGCACTGAGACACTGAAGAAATGTGATACTGGAAGATAGAGTGCACTAATGAGCAGGTGAAACAGAAGGACAGACTAAAGGATTAAAACGCTGCTGAATCAATTTTTGATGTGTGCATTTGTGTGTGTGTGTGTGTGTGTGTGTGTGTGTGTGTGTGTGTGTGTGTTGAGAGATGGGGAGGGGGGGAGGGGGGGTTAGCCATGGCCTAAAGGTTTGGGAAGCAGGTTTAAGAGAGAAACCAACCCAGCAAGGAAAATGCATCGAGGGGAGTGAGCCACACCTTCCCCTTCCCTTATCTTCATGGCTGAATTTAACCCTGGGTTTACACTGGGGCACGATGTCTGCGATCTCTGCGATTTTAGAGAATCATGATGAGCATGGGGTTCGAGGAACCAAATCGTGATCATTTTGAGGGAACGTGGTGGATTTCTGATGATCTTAAGGGGAACGTAGTGAATTTGTGATGATTCTGAGGGACATTGATGGACTTGCGATGATCTTGGGGGAACTTCGTGGATTCGTGATGATCTTGAGGGAACTTGGTGGATTTGTGATGATTTTGAGGGAACTTGGTGGATTTGTGATGATCTTGAGGGA
>JAQMYF010000001.1:55581051-55594395 GCA_030014195.1 Neosilurus mollespiculum
AGAGAGAGAGAGAGAGAGAGAGAGATCAGAAAAGTAAAGACATGATGAATAAAGAGTGGTGATGAACGGGATGATTTAAAAATGATTTTATTAATCAGATACAGTCGCTCCAGCTGACAGATCTGTAATAATGAACAATCAGACAGGACAGAATGATTGGACCAACAAACATGGTGACGAAACAAAAAGAAAGTGGCTAACGTGCCTTTAAAGTACGAAATTAATGTGATTTTTTTTCCACCTTACCACAACATAAATAATAAAATCTGAAACAAAACAATAAAGAAAATAATTCCAGCTGTAGTCCCTTCCTAATAAATAAACCTCAGCCAATATAACATTCTACATGACAATTGCACTGACTCCAGTTTTATCACTATATCATCACTCTCACACATACTCTCTCACACACACCATTCACCTCACATAATTATACACTTATTTAACACCTTCACAATGAATTTTCTGTACAAAAATATTCACATCTTCACTTCAGATCTGCGAATGGCTGACATAAATGGGAGGCAGTAGACTTGTTCTAGTGCTTAGATCAGGTTTTTCACAAAGGAAAAAAAAAAAGAAAAGAGGAGGGGGGGAAAAAAAAAAAAAAAAAAAAAACAGTCTACATGCCCTCTGGCTAAAGAAAAGTGGGCCACTCGCACCACGCCCGAAATGAATAGGGCCAACATATACTGATTTGACTGATTTGTTCTCAGTATCACTGTCCAAGTTTGAGACGCCAGCCTCAATATAATTATATACATTTTCCATCATTGTCTGCTCTATGTTCGCTCACAGAGAACTACTTTTCAACCTTTGAATAAGAGAAATCACATTTCTGCAGATGTTCACTCTTTATTTCTTAATCCTGACCTTCTCTGTTATCACTCTTTCTTTCACTCTCTCACTCACCCACACAAGCACACCCACATTCGGATCCGCTAACGATGAAGCCACATGGCAGCTTATTCATATCTTACAAATGTTCTCTTTACCATATACAAATCATTGTCAAAGATGAAAAAGAAAATCATTAACAGCATTCATAATATACGACATGATCATGGATTCATTTTCCTCTACTCTCTTTTAATTACAACCAAGTAGAGTAGAAATACCTTACTGATAACATAAAAGCACATCTTGTCCATTCATTCATAATAAACTGAAGTGGAAATGACTTGTCACCTGAGGCCTGTGGGGTCTTCTCAGATATACTGAAATCTTGCAAAAGAAGTGGATATTTACATATTAAAAAAAAGCAAAGAAAAGAAAAGAAAGCATACATCCAGGTATCTACTGTCACTATTAAGTAAGAGTAAGGGCTAGGCAGATGAGAGTGAGTGTGTGAGCGAGAGGCACATACTTCACATTTCAGACAGTTAGCAAGAGGCACAGGAGCATAACCAAGTACCCTAAATCGTGGAAGATTTCTAAATCCCAGTCCCGTATGACGAAAGATAAAACAAGGAGCCCTTGGCTGGCTTGTGCCCTACATTCATAGTCTAGTTTCAGGTCTGTCTTGCGATTAGAGAAAAACAGGAAGCAAAAAAATCAGAGGGAAAGAGAAAGGTATATAAAAGTGAAGGCAGAGAAAATGCTCTGGTTCAATTCTGCAAAGCAGCAAGTTTAGTGTTCGTGGTAGTGTTTCATCCCACATTGGTGATCTGAGATAATGGAATAAGGTCATAACAGAGACATGGAGATGAATGGAAGATGTTCACTTCATCTACAGTTTCAGCATGAAAAGTACACATGTGGGGGGGTTTTGTACAAAGATATTCCAGTTGGAGGGCTGTTGGAGTTGGGGGGGGGGGGGGTGCGCTGGATGGCATTTTTCCTTCTTTGATTTTTAAATATTGAGCAAATGCACAGAGAGTTCTTCTGCAAGCGTCCCGAATAAGTCTCAAAGGATTGCGTTCTAGCGTGTTCCATCACTGTCGCACCATTTTAACTCTCCCACCCTCCTGGAGCCACACCGGCTCCGATACTGAACCGCTCTGCTGCTAGAGGAAGGGGGAGAAAAGATTTGGGGCACCTCATATCAACATGACTTTACTTTGGTGTTCCGAGCTTTTTGGGTGTCCCCGGCCGCTTAGCCTGCCATAACTGGTTGGGGATGGTGAAAGCGTCTACGCTCATGGACATGGTTTTGGACGGGATAACCGAGAACTGCTTGCGGTCAGAGCTGTACTTGTAGATCGACTCGATCATGGAAAGGTCGACGATCCGAGGGCCGATGCCCGTCAAGCGCACCAGTTCCTCCGTCTCTGGGTTCATGGTGTAAACAGCCCGGAATTGGCAGCTTGCATCCCGGAAGAGAATGAGGAAGTGGTTGGCGGGGCTTTTCTCCATTTCCTAAGGGACAGGCATAAAAAAAATCTAAGTATGCAATGGGAAAAAAATAACAACAAACCGTGGAGGATGACTGTAGGGTCTATCACCTCGATGATCTTGTTTTTCTGCGGTTCATTGACCTTGCCTGCCAAACAGCAGCGTGAGATGGCATTGTGGATAATGAACTTGTTGGATTTGAAGCTTGGCTCTTTGTAAAGTTTGGGTCCTGAGGAAAAAAAAAAAGATATGAATAGAACTTTATACCACATAATATCACATCATACTTGTTAGGTAAAAGTGGGCACACACTCTTTTTTTTATTTCTGTAAACCAAGGAGCACATGTAGAAATCACAGACCCTGCATAGAGAGAATGCATTGTAACTAGCCATGCCTCTTCTGTAGACCACACTCTAACTAGCCTATACTGTAACAACAATCCTCTGTTGCCTTACCCGAGTGAATGTGTATAAAAGTCTGAAGAAACAGAAAATGCAAAGAGAACATTGTGGACCCCGAGTCTGTGTGCTGTGTTCTCCTTAATAATGTCTGAGAGGGGGGTGGGGGTATCTATAACCGAGCAAGTGTTTAGATACTTTCGATGATTGAATTGTACTGCAATCGCATTTTTTTTCTCTTAATATTTATTGTACACAAAATCAAACGATAAAACCTAACAAAACTGTATTAGAATACTGAATTTTGAGAATTAAACCAAATTAGAACTTAGCAGGAAGTGTATGATCCTGATACTGTACCTGTGTACTCAGGAATGGAAGCTGGGGAGGACAGGGTGGATGCATTCTCCCAATCCTTATCACCATTCTGTGCTGCCACACGGCCTGGAGACCTCAGTCTTGACGGAGAGTGAGAGCGACTGCAAACCAGAAAATGAGAGTTATTCAGAGTGAATATGTGAGCTGAGTATTGTATAGTCTCTTATTTTGAATCAGGTCCAATGCCAAAATGAAGACAGAGAAGTTAATCAGCTGATAATACACCACATTTTAATCCTTATCATTACCTTGGAGATTTCCTGATGGTAAGTGTCCCACTATCATTGGCCATGGAGGACAGGTTCATAGTGGAGTGAGAATAAACTTTATTCAATCTAGAACCTACCGAAAAGTGTTCACAAACAGATCAGTGACATCACAGGTTTGAAATAACGAGAATAAAACTGTATGGTCGATGCCACTTACCCAGAACCCCCTTAGCTGGGCTGCGGGAGAGGCCTGAATCATCCCGGAACACTGTTTTAGGCCGCTGTTTCTTGACACCACGGACAGTGGTGGGTTTCTGGCGCAGGACCTTGTCCAGGTCTTCCATGATCTTGAGCTGAAGGCGCCGCTCATATTCTTGCCGAGTAAAGTCTCCACGTCGGTGCTGAGTTCCTTCAGGAGGAGGAGTCTGTGCTGGAGGAGGAGTGCGCGATGGGGGAGGTGTGCAGGGTGTCTGGGGTCGCTCCAGCTCATCCATGGAATTGCGTCTGCTGTGGGACGGTCACATGATGAGTAAAAGCTGCTGTAATAGAGCTAGAACCATGTGGTTCGACACCTGCTTCACTACGAATGCATCATTTAGTACTGTTCACTCTGCCAGAGTATGAAGTAATCGTTATAGCAATAATAAAAGAAAATCAATTAATTTATTTTTAATATTTCTTTCAAAGTTTAAAGCTGCAGATTGTAATTAATGAAAGACCCAAGGCAATCACTTAGAAACTTGCCAAAGGTGTTTTCTGTAATTCTTTATCTACAGGTTTATTTAATATTTATTTATTTTATTTATTTATTTTTATTTTATGCTTGTGTTACATTTTCTGGCACAGAAATTAGCCCCACCCAAGCCAAAACTGAGATGCCCAGGTCTGAAGTTTAATCAAAGGGGGCGGGTTTTCATGGCAACTGTACTTCAACTCACTGACAGCAGAGGGCTAAAATGACAAAATGCAAACACTCATTTCCCTTCACTTGCAGTCATGAAGGACAATTGTTTAATATCTCCTCGCAAAGGGAACCACTCAACTACAATGCCCAGTACATCTAGAATTTGCCAGGATCCAAACATAATTTTCTATTTTAAATATGACCAGCATTAAATCAGCAACTTGAGAATAAGGTAATGGGAGTCTCACCTAGCCTCCCTCTCCCGCTCCTGCTCCTGTTTCTTCCTCTTCAGCTCCTCTGCTCTTTTTTGCTGCTTTTCGAGCAATGCAGCTCTCTTCTGAGCCATTTCATCCTCTGGTCGAGCCTCGTCCTGCTGCAGAGGTTTCAAAATATTATGAGAATGCTGTATTTACATTTACAGGCAAAAACACAGCTGTTTGGCTGCACTGACCTTAAAGAAAAAGCCAACTCCACCCTTTATCTCTGGCTCTGTGTAGTCACTCATGGAATCGGAGCCAGCATCAGGGCCTTGTTCAGCATCCTCTCCATCCAGCCCTCTTAGAGAGGACAGTGGAATCTCGATTAGACTGCTCCGCTTGCGGGTGAAGGCTGAAGCTGGGATGTCACTTTCAAAGGAACACTCTGATGGAGCACCTGAGCTGCTGCCTCCTTGCAGTTCCTTCCTGCCCAGAAAATTGTTGGAGCCTCCGTCTAGTTCTAGGCTGAAGACAGTTTGGTCGTCACTAGGGTCCTCACTAAGGGGCCGAGAGGGAGGACGGGAGTCGCTCTGGGGGACTGGCGAGCCGATGCTGAACGAAGAAGAATTCTGGTCTCTGTATTGCCAAGGAGATACCTTCCGTCGATGAGACATATTGTCCACATTCTGTGGAGCTGTGATGACCCGGTTGAGTGCAGGCGTCTTTGGATCTGTGGACCTTGAGTGGTGCTGATTCTTGGGGCTTTTTGGAGGTGCAGACTGAGCCCGGCGGTGAGTCCCAGGAGATTTCGGAGGAACTGCTTGAGCACTGATTCTGCGAGATGGAGAAGGTGATGAGGAAGTAGAGTTGGGTATTAAATCACGGGTTGACTCCCTGGACAGGCGTGGAGGTACTGTTGTGGTGGAGCTCTTTGTGCTGGGTGGAATGACCCAGGCTTGGGTGGAAGGGTGGACTTTCTTCTTCATAAGCTGATTCTGTTGCTCAGACAAGCGCTGCATATCACTCTGGAGTGAGCTTAGAGCTGCATTTAGCTTTGATACTGCATTGTTATAATCACCCAGTGGAACACTCGTCTTCTCACCCAATGCTCCTGCTGCTGTTCTGTCTTTAGAGGCCTGCTGTGCAGAAGTTTGTAACTTCCCATCATCTGAAGGGTGTTCCTTTTCCTGCTTCGCATCACCTTCCACACCATTCTCTACACGCACTAATCTCTCATCCAAGGACATACGTCTGAGATCTTCCTCTGTAGAGGATGTGCTGACCATCTCCTCACCTTCTTTGTCTTCGCCCTCCCCTTGCTCTTTCTTCAGCTGCAAGAAGGCGCTCTTGCCCAGCCTTTGGCGATGCTTGGCAAAAATTGCCTCAATACGTCTCTTTTGAGCCTCGATGGCCTTGCGTTTCTCTTCCAGTCTTGCCCCAAGCTCAGACATTTCGTTGGTGAGTGCCGGACTTTTGCTGGGGCTCTCCTGTGTCTTTTTAGCTGCCCAGGTGGTCATCAGTGGTTCCTCATTGGAAATCGGCTGCTCTTGTGTCAGTTTCTTTTTACGCTCAGCAAAGCTAGTCATCTTCACACCACTGTCTGGGGTCTCCTGCACAGACGACTTAGCCACCCGTGTACCAGCTGCAGGTGTGGCGGGTGTGGATTGAGTTTTTGGAAAATCTTCAGAGGCGTCCTCTGAGTCCACACTGCCATCTCTTAATACAGAGTCGTCATCCCGTGAGCCATCAGAGGTACGTCTGGTGCGACTTGCATTTCCTGTTGGTCTATACTGCATTCCTGCCCCAGAAGGAGAAGAACTGCTGAGGATAGAAGGGCTATCGTTATGTCTACGACTGGCTAGGTCATCCAGAGAGTGCAAAAAGAACCCATCAGGAGCTCCATCCGGATGTAAACGAGGCTCCATTTTGCCCTCATTATGAATGATTTGCAAGGCTTCTTCAATGGTAGGCAACCCAGCTGCATCAGCCTCGTCGAGTCCATTCTCTTCAGCCAAAAGAGGAACTGCAGGACTACGGGAGGCCCAAGAGGCACGCTGAGGGCCATTAGGTCCTGGAGACTTGCTGAGATCCTCTGGAGGGGTATATTGGGCATGTTTTCCAGGCTGTCCAGCAGGATTTAGGTTATCTGAGCTGACAGACCGCATGATGAGAGGGTTACCCATCACAATGTCCACATCACTGTCCAAACCAAATGGGATACTGAAGGACACAGCAGATGACAGGGGACGACTACACACATATGGAAAAGAAAACTTAGCAAAAAATCTGAGTATTAAATCAATGAAAATATAATAACCCCCATTCCAGAAAAGTTGGGATGTTTTCCTTAATGCAATAAGAACAAAGTGAACAACTTATTGGTATTCTGTAAATAAACACATAATTTGAAACTATAAAATAATTCGATGCCTGCAACACACTCAGCAAAAGATTGGTCAGAGGCATTTTTTACCTTTGTGTTATATTACTTTTCATTTTAATTACACTTTTTACTCTTATTAACTGACTATACCAGACTTCAGCAGCTCAACATTCTATGGTCGCTGTTGTCTTATTCTCCTTTTTGTGACACACCATACATTTTTAAAGCTCTGAACTGGTAACTGACCAGCTAAGCACACACTCGGTCTTGTGTAGAATGAGGACTGGTTTTGTCATTCTTAAATAAGCATGGACTTTTCAAAAAGAAACAGTGCCTTGATGGCAACATTTGTCTCTCTAAAATTTCAATATATGCTTCTGCATAAATTGTACTTTCACACACATGCAACTGACCCATGCCATGGCCACTGATATCCATACCATCACAGATGCTGCCTTTTGCACCTTTTGATGTTAATCTGGATGATTGTTTTTATCAAACCCCATGGGTTCAAAAGTCACCCACATTCAGCAATGGTTTTCAACCTGGCCCTTAATGCGCAGAGATGGGTCTGAATCTCCTGAATCTTTTCAAAATATTATGAACTGTAGATGTTAAGACCTAAATTCTCTGCAATCTTGCACTGACAAATGTTCCATTTGAACTGACCAACAATTAACTCATTAAGTTTGATACAGAGAGTGAGTCATGACACATCCTTTCTCAGAATTTCTGAGCTTTTGGTGGATGTTACTTTTATACCCAATCATAATATCTCAACTACTTCAGATTATCTCAGGATTGGTAGTTGAACATTGTTACTTTTCAATGTTATTTCAACCCTGTAGATATCCCAACTCCTCTCGAAATGGCAAAATCGTGCTAAAATAGTGCAAGAGAAATGCAGGGTCGTACCTGAGAGCGTTTTTGGTCCATGATCGTCCAGTTGTCTCTACATTGGACATTGAGGTAGATTGAGTCAGTGAGCCTGATCACACCAAGATGAACAAAAACACACAAACTAATGTTAATGGATGGATATACACACTGAAACACATGCATTACACAAACACATTGCAGGAATACATAATAAAAATCCACAAAGGACTCATGCTGAAACGACAATGTACAACCAGACACAAGACAAGGGAATGATCAGATGCTGCATTATGCTTTGGCATACCTGGAATTGGTGTGGCAGGGGATATTGGCAGGAAAGGCTTTTTAAATAATGAAGGAGAGCTGATGCAACAAAGAAGAGACGAATGTTAAAAGTTACCCTCATTGCAAAGACCAAACAACTTCAAAATGTGAAAATCAGAAGATTGCTGTATACTGGGCGTCCATGTACCTGCTGCCGGAGCTGCTGTTGCCATTTTCCGTCCTTCCAGAGGACTCTGAAGAGAAAACATCATTAAAGTATGAAATATTTCTGCAGTACTTTACTTCAACAACTTCGCAAGATTTCCATAAAGGGGCTTTAGTAGAATATTATATCATCTTTACTACAGTGCACATGTGATTATCTATCAGAAAAAACTGACATCTGCTTAAAACGCACTTGGAAGTGGAGACAATATTTTTTTTCAAGCTTGCAGACTTTATCAAAGTTCTGCATGTTCAAGAATCACAAAGTCTCTAACCTGTGGTGTTCAGAGGCTGAACAAAGTCCGGCTTTGACACTTCAAACCAATATAAGAGCTCCGCAAGAAAGCTCAGCATATTCACCTGCACACCAAATTATCCAGAATTAGCACGTGCAAAAAACTTTACCATCCTACTGTGTATAAATAAAGGCAAATAATGGTGTACCTGCAATTCAGGTGGGCTGTAGAGCATGTCCTCTAACACCAGTGGGCAGCAGCTCTTTAAACAACTTTCACAGAACTCACGAATAAGTTGCAGATTATACAGACTGTCAGCCAAAGACATGGACTCCTTCATACAAACATCTGGAAGAGAGGGAGAGAGGGGGTGGGGGGTGGGGTGGGGCAACCAAGAAGACAGAGAAGAAACTGGAGGGTTAACATTAGAAACAATTCACATGAACATCAAAGGGAAGCACAAAGCCTAAAGCCTCACAGATTTTGTGTTGAACTTTTACATGAGCTTGACACAGCTGTCAGGACAATAAATAATAAAACTGCTGAATGGAATCAGCAATACAGCTGAATGGTTTTACCTTCTAAGCGCAGCAGGCCAGGACAGTAGTAGTGTATGACGGCAGCTATGGCACAGCCACTAGAGAGATCCTTCACTTCATTCACAACAGGAAAACAGGGCTTGAGCTTAGACAGCAGCTTATCCTTCCTGTACCGGAGCTGCATACGAAAGGAATGGTGGATTTGTCCATACATGCTTCTTCAAATAAGGTTTTTAATATCTGGTGCTGCATTTGAAATGGCATACTCTGCATATTTTCAATGCTGTTAGTGTGTTCACTTTGGGGCTCCATGTCAATGTTCTTTAACCTTTCTGAACTTTTTTCCCTTGAACCTTCAAAGCCTTCCAAACTTCCCTGTTACACATAAACGTATACATATTTTAATCATCTGGTGGATTAAAAGGCTGCTGTTTCACTCTGGTGAGAGCATGGAATCGCAGGAATGGGATGTGAATCCCCCAGTTTATATAAGGCAAGTTAATGGCAATAATAACAGTATACAGATATTAACAAATCAAATATAAACTAGTGAACTTCTGAATACAATAAAACCAAGCACAACTACAAATCATATGCACTTCTGTTTACAAGAGTCCAGTCGTTCAAGAAAAAGAATACCGTGCCATGTATTCATATCCAAATTAGCTCTGTATTACAAGGGGATCACATGACCATTCTCTACTTTTCCCATTACAATGGTGCCCTCCTGTATGGAGTTATTGCTGTTTTTTTTTTGTTTTTTTTTATCTCCACACAAAAAAAAGTTCATAATATGAGTTTTAATAGAAACAGACAACTATACAATCAAGCTTTTATTAAGTTTGGGTTTAATTTCCATGCTACTTTTAAACTGAGCTTTATTTCACAGGCTTCTCCATCAGTTTAATATTACCGTTATGTTTATTTTGCTAGCTACCTGGTAAGCTTATGATTGTGTAGCAAATGTTTTAGGTTATATTTGTAAGGTCAGACAAAGGATTAGAAACACTGAGGCAATTTTGTAATAAGTTCATGTAATGAGCAAATCTCTAAGCTTCATGCATGTTTATGGTTGGGGTAAATCCTCATCACCTTGCTTGTTCGGCAAGTAGTCATGTGTGTGAAGAACGTCTTATGCACAATAAGTTCTGAGTTGAGGAGAAAAGTCAGGCAACAACATGTTTAAAAGACGTGTAATAAAATGTTTGTGTACGAGGAGGCACTAACACATCTAGCTCTGATTTTATATATACTTACAATTAATTTATAAACTTTCAGGGAAGAACTGTCACTTGCAGAGCCAGAGTACCGAGGGGAAACCCACACAAGCACAGAGAGAACATGCAAACTCCACACAGAAACACACAAGCCCGGAAATCAGGCTGTGAGGCAGACATGCTAACCACTGCACCACCATGCCACACTTTAATATTAAAATCAATTATTAAATAAATGGATTTTAATAATAAATAAAAATAAATAAATAAAACCACAAATTTGTTGTATAATGCAACATGCAATTTTTGAAGAATCGATCCTGGCACAATTAACTTCTGTCCAGTGCTGTATAATTCCGTGGAGATATAACATTAGAATTCTTAATACAGTTCTGAAATATTTTATTTAAATTTGACAGATTGTACATAATGGCAGCACGGTGGGGTATTGGTTAGCACGTCCGCCTCACAGCAAGAAGGTCCTGGGTTTGAGTCCCCTGCTTGGGGTGTTTCTTTGTGGAGTTTGCATGTTCTCCCTGGGCTTGCGTGGGTTTCCTACTGGTACTCTGGTTTACTCCCACAGTCTAAAGACATGCACATTAGGCTAACTGGCTGTTCCAAATTACCCCTAGGTGTGAGTGTGAAAGGTTGTTTGTTTGTGTGCGTGTCACACACACACACACACACACACGATCAAAGATCACTCTTGTAAAGATTTCCTTTAAAGACACTGTAAAGATTTTCTACTCCATGTAAAGATAACTTATTTACATATGGGTGTTCATTTTTTTTCATGTGTGATGTACAACCATTAAAATAATTATTAGAAAAATTAAACTCATTAGCTATAAAATACATGTAATAAAAATGTTTATAAAATTAAATGCAGCAGAAAAAAATAAACATTCTGTACAGGAATAAGTCCAAATATCACTGCAAGTAGCAATGAGGGGCAAAGCATGTCTAGCAGGCTATGGTTGTTGAGCTAGGGAATCCAAAGGTAAATCATTTTTGAAAATTGGGTACATGGTCTATAAGTTACATGCATAAATGCACCACTAATTTGGCCTGTTGGTGGCGCTAGAGCACTCAAGAAGCAAACATGCAACTTGAAGGAAAGAATCTGAGGATCATCCATAATCAATATACTAAAATAAAAAAATGATGATTAATAAGAAAAAGGAGAAAACAATGGGTGTATATGCAACTTCGCTTCTTAGTCTTTAATTACTCACGTCACATTAAAAAAAGCATTCTTTTAAGTACCAGTGATAAATTTCTCAGAAAAGGTTGTCATAATGAAAGACTTCATCTTTGGGCTAGTTGCAATATAATTTAAAAACATTATTTTCTGAGCAAAACATGGATAAATGGTAAACTGCACATCACTAGCACACATAACAGCAGGTATGTTGGGGGAAGCAGTGGCCTAATGGTTAGAGAAGTCGGTCTGGGACCAAAAATTCGCTGGTTCGATTTCCAAACTGGGAGCAAAAATGTGTGGCATCGGTGGGAGTGAGCAGCACCTTCCCCTTTTTCCACTTTCATGGCTGAAGTACCCTTGAGCAAGGTATCTTACCCCCAACTGCTCTCTGGGTGCTGCAGTGTGGCTGTCCACTACTCTGAGTGTGTGTGCTCACTGTTCATGTGTATGTCCACTTTGGAAGGGTTATATGCAAAGTCAAATTTCCCTTGTGGGATTTAGCAAGTATGTAAAAATAAATAAATAAAAGTACAAACTGAGATGAGATTTTTAAAAATAAAAAAATATCAATAATTAAATGATTTTTAAATTAAATAAATCAAATGTTTTAAAAGTGCAAGAGTGAGAATCCATGCAGAACACCTCAGCCAAACACAAAGAGAATGAGGTCAGCTGTGATGGGAAACAAACAGCGAGGACATTGTTAGAGGAAAGTGGGACAAGCAAGGACTCGGGAGAGAAGACGAGCCCGGAACAGAGGTAGCTGTGTGAACGACCAACACCTGATACACCGATGGAATCTGGCTAATCCACAATTACTGCAATATCATTCATATGGCCACATCAAGCCTAAATAAACACACCTCATTTGTGCAGGAACATTCCTCAATATTTGACCTTTTTCATGAATCATCAGAGCTTCAATTGAATCCAATTAAAGGAGGTGTGTGCTTGACAGCTCTCTGCCAAACCGTCTGCACATTTTTAATATAAAAAAAGGTGATTACTGGCATCATAATCCGCAAAAGAAGACCGCAAGAGATGAAAGAGTGACAGGATGGAAGATGAAAAGAGAGCGAGATAGACTTACAGGCACAAGTTTCCAGTACCAGCGGGTGGGACACTGTGCAAGACGAGTGAAGCGGGTAGAAAGAAAAAAACAGAAGCACAGAAGAGAGCTATTAAATCCACACAAGTGGGGGGAAAAAGAAAAAGCAGAACAGAAGAAGAAGGAGATAATATTACAACTACACATAACCTGCAAGTTGGTCTTACCGAGGCCTGAACAGTCGGCAGCTCTGTACTCTGCTGGGTTTGATCATTCTCTGTGTGTTCCTTCAGTTTCTCATTTAACTATGTTGGGGAGAAAAAACAACATGTCTCAATTAAAATGTCATGTAGCACTGCAGTGTGAAGAAATCTCTACAATAATTATATAAATCAAGAACAACCATCTACACGTAAACGATTAAGAGTGCAAGTTCAGCTTACAATTATACAACACAATAAAAACCTGATTCCTATACCATTTAATCATTTGGATATTTATTTTTATTAATTTTTTTTATTTAATGTGTGTTTATTTCTCAATCAAAGAAATAAAGAAGCGAAAATGTAACCTAAAATTTCAAACAGCTTGCACTGGAGGCACTGTGTTTTTAATGTTCTGAATTAAAAATAGTGGAAAAATTCAAAAGGGAGTGGATATAGATGATAAAATAGATAAGATGGATAGATAAGATAGATAGATAGATAGATAGATAGAGAGAGAGTGAGGCATACAGACAGACAGAGAGAGAGATATAGATAGATAGAGACAGATAAAGACTCAGAGGCATAGATAGAACGACAGACATTCAGACAGATAGAGACAGACAGACAAACAGAGGCAGACAGAGACATACCGTGTTTCCCCGATAATAAGACCTACCCTTACTTCAGCAGAACGGTCCAAAATAAGCCCTACCCCGAAAAT
>JAQMYF010000001.1:55615979-55629219 GCA_030014195.1 Neosilurus mollespiculum
GTTAGGCCGCCCCCAAATACGCATGCGCAGCAGTTCGAAAAGAGGCGGGCGGTAGCATCGCATGTCACGGAGGGGGGCGTGTGCTTGCCTGCGCCCCTCCCTGGTCGGTAGTGGTCGTGTGATAGAGAAGGCAAAAGTTGATGGGTGGGAATTGGAAACGACTAAATTAGGGAGAAAAATGGGGGGGAAAATCCAAAAAAAAATAATGAAAAAAGAAAAATAAAGAAACTTAAAAAACCTACTAAGTGCAAAAACATGAGCACATTAGCATGTTCGGTGAAATAGGCTAAATGTGATTGCAGTTCGTCTAATGCTGACTGGGAAATGTATTGTTAATACATTAGTTAAAGATTTTTATAGAACAACTATATAGCCAGAAAATAATCTTGGACTTAGATCTTGCATTAATCCAAGCATTAATGTAACTGTTATTTCTCTTTTATTTCTTCGCTAGCTAAAGGGATAAACAAACTATTAGCAAATGCTGAAGATGCTTCTTATTGCTTTATATTTGCTTCTTCATTCTAATCGCACTGAAGATACAAGGAAAAGAAAAAATGTTTCCAGCATACCGAAGGTACACTAAAAGGACAGACGTTTATGGACACAGGACCATCAGACCTATAAGTAGCTTCTTCCCAATATTGGTGACACAATTGTGCAGAATGTCCAATCTGCTGTTGGGTTAAACCTGTTCTAGCATGACTTCACATAGTGAGTTCCATGAAGACATGACTTGCTATGGTCGGAGAGTAGAATGTAAGTCACTTGAACAGAGGACTGACCTCAACCCCACTGAACACGTTTGGGATGGACTAGAATGCCATCTGCCCCACCTGACATCAGTGCCTGCCCTTAATATGCTCTTGTGGATGAATGATCACAAATCCTCACAGTCACACTACAGAATCTAATGAAGAGCTTTCCCAGAAGAGAGAAATTTATTATAACAGTAAAGGAGAATGAAACTTGGAGTCCAACCATCAAGAAACAAATGAATGTTATGGTCAAGTGTCCATAAACTTTTGTTCATAGAGTGTACTTGATATTTAAACAGCCAGACAAATACACTTCCTCCCCTTCATTGCCCTTCAAAAGCTCCGGCCACCCTAAATAATAGAAGTGCATTGCCAAGGCAATGACACCACGATTACACTCGTATCTCCCCTCAAGCCAATTAGCAACATGGTGCATTTGTGCTATGCATAAACACAAACACTCCCAGTTGCTAATTGGCTGGAAGTGTGTTGTGTGGCTAGCTCCAAGCCACTCTGTTTCCCAGCTAAACAAACAGGGCTGTGTACAAACACCAGATTTTATTTTCAGCGCACACACAGAACGAAGAGCTAGAGAATTGTGAGGAGATATTCACAGAATCTGATAAAGGTTTATTGGATTAGAACCATTGATTGCACTTTTAAAGATGGTGGGCTTTGATCGGTTTCCATGTCATGAGTTAAAGAGGACAGGATCAAGAAAAAATATTTTGTCAATACTTTTATTATTATAATATATATTATAATTTTTAAATATTAAATATTTTATGACTGTTTATAATCGTCTTGACATTTTTTGGGAACTTTTTAAAATGTCTCGCTCAGTGCTGTGATGTTCAAATTTACAATACTAGTAAAGGCTTTGAGAATGAAGATTCAGCAGACTGCTGCAATCTCTAAACTATTTACTCTCCACACTCTGTCCTGCTGATCCATGATTTTAACGCTGCTGTTGGGTGACCCACTTTCTCCAAACTCTACCCACAGCTGGCATCCAGACAGTGAGCAGCAGAGAGTTACTCTCAGACCACAGCGCTTACCCACAGACATAGCCTGGGAACATGGGAAAGGCTCCCATACACACACACACCTCCCTGAACCCATTGCAACCATAACACCAATATTGCAGCACCTGCTAACCTGAGAAGCTGAGCACAGCATGTACACAACAACCACAGAGAACCATATTCTCTCTCTCTCTCTCTCTCACACACACACACACACACACATACACACACACACACACCACTGTCTGTGTGACAACACAGAGGCTTTTCAGTAAATTGGATCCTGTGTTAATTCAGACAATATGGTTATGATTATGATAATGATTACTATTATTATTGCCATAGACAAACCAAAATAACAGCTATATAATATAAAAACACGGCATCCATGGTGTGTTATTATAGGAAAATAATCCATGCATGAATCAGTGCAGCAGCAGGTACTGCTATGACATCTATTACAGCCTGCTCAACAGTATTTTATTGCTTTTGAGAGATCATACCCATTTTCCATTTATTATTATGTTCAACAAATAAAATTCTTTCCTGTTATCACTTATATTCTAGTAGCTACAAACAGTCATTCCCTCACCAGGAACTCTTTTGTCCTTTTGAAGGTAATGAGACTTACAGTATAAATAAAAGAAACAAGAGTGAAATTGATAGAACTGGTAGAAAACCTACAAAGGCACCTGATAAATGTTATTTGTAAAACTGCTCCATGTACGGCCGTGATGTTGTAGAGTTCATACCAAGGACTTTTTAATTCCTTTACTTTATTTTCTGAATTATTTTAGTGGTCTTTCAATTCACTAATTAATAAGACAACCAACATACCGGGGGGCACAGTGGCGTAGTGGTTAACACATTCGCCTCACAGCAAGAAGGTCTTGGGTTCGAGCTTGCCCAGCAATGGGTGTTTCTAAGTGACATTTGCATGCGTGGGTTACCTCCAGGTGCTCCATTTTCCTTCCACAATAAAATACACGCACATTAGGCTAATTGGATGTTCCAAATTGCCCCCAGGTGTGTGTGTGTGAATGCTTGCATGTTTGTGCTGGTATTAGTACATAACTGTAGCATCTTGGATTTTGATTGGTCAGATGGTACATTTTTAAAATCTTGATATAAGGTTTTAGCCATTGCATAAAAGCAGAGGTCCCAACAGATTGATCTTGTTGAACTTGTACAGTATGTAACAGAAAATAACTTTGATGCTGTTTCAGTATTTTAAAAAAAATAAATCGTCTTAGTATACTTTCGGCACGCATCAAGTTCCCGCCCAAGAGCCAATCACATCTGGTTTTCACCAAAAAAAAGCAAACAGCCAATCAGCATGACGATGCATGTGAACGTATATGTGTATGCATGTACGAATGGACGTACAAGCCAGTGCCATCCGCCGCTATTAACTTCAAATAAGACAAAAAGAAAGGTTGCTGATGTTAACAGCTGCTATAACACTGGTTATATCGTTGCTAAGCGCAATAGATAAGAGAAAACAATAAGAGAAATATCTGTTGCTTGTTTTCCTGTAACAGCATACCCCATTGTGTTTGTTCTGTTCGAAAGTAACATGAAGGAAACTGATCATCCAGATGTCAAACAAAGCAAAGAGGAACAGATATCACCGTGAGTTGTTTCTTAAGGACATATTAACTGGCCATGTTCAGATCCTATCGGGACTGATTCGTACAGAAATAACAGATGGTTCATCTCGCTGCCTGGTAAACTGCTCATCCTGCTGTTTGGTAAACACATCAGTTTTTTACTTTGTCAGCAATAAACATAATGATTTTAACTGTTTTATGAATTTTTTTAGTTACATTATAGCCAAAAAGAGTATCGTATTCAAAGATGTGAAGATATATTTTTATCGACTTTAGTCGGGAAATACAGTAGACTGAAAGAGTTTTGTCTTGATTGGCAAGAGAAATTTAGTTCTGGGATCATCTGTTCAGTCTGCAACTCCCACATCCAGTTCAAAACCAAAATGTTGTGCTAAAGGGGTTAAAGGCCGTCTGGAGATCAACTGGCATTATCCTGTAAGTGTTCGGAGCACAGAATATGTGTAGCCGGGAAGCTACCTTGAGAACCGGATGGCCTTTCATTCACGCAAAGTTTAGTTGTTTTACAGAGTGTCAAGCAGTAGATCAATTCAATCATTGCAACCATGAAGGCATTTGTGAGGCACACATGGCTTACCAGTTGTTACTAAAGATTTCCACAGTGGTAAAACTGTACATGGAACAGCGACTGCCACACATACACTGCAGTTACTGCAAGCAGACATGACGGCTGTGATTTTTGCATATTTCCTCCACCCATATTTTTGCTATATTATTTTTGCTATACATTATATTTTAGCTTCAAAAATCCACTGGAATGGTCATGGAGTCCCAGCCACGATTCTCCTGTATTAACTAGCTATGTGAGACCTTAAGTTCATCCATCAAAAACATTCCTAGATTCATGTTAAACACAAGACCTGTACAAAAAATCCAACATACACCCTCATTTCAAATCATTTCACATGGCCCATAAACAAAAAAATGATACTGAAACAGCCTGCAGTATTCCTACTGCTCAATATTTTCACACTATCCAGAATTCATGGCAGATCTATAGCACAGCGGAGCTCATTTAAACACTGTATAGTGCATGCAAACATCTCACGTCGCTTAAAACCACTGAGCTGCAGGAATAGTTAATAAACATTAATATTGCTAATAATTAATATATTAGTAAATCTGTATCAAATCTGAATTTTGGGTTAAAATTGGCTCAAAACATCCACTTTACATTTAAAATCATCCTGAAATCATTTCAATGCCAAGGCTGATGTAGAGTCAACCTTTTGGTACTTCTCTACATCACGAAATATAATTTAAAAGGAACATTAATGCCTTCTAATCCCCCAAACCCCACCAGTGAATGGGAGTCTGTGAAGCCATGCTGCTTTTTAAATACATGTTAATCAAAACTTCTCATTTACAGGAGTTTATGTTCAGCCAAACTAACACCTCTGCCCCAACGCCCTACCAGCCTCTTGTGAACTTTTTATCATTTTAAAAAAATTATGCAGTGGGTGGGGTTAGACTTAAAGCAGAGGGTACAGTTACACTTTAATAGTATTTTCATCAAAACATTAATGAATCACACCTTATCTTATAAATCCTAGCCTAGTTCCCTTCTGAAGTAAACGTTTTAAACAGGATTAACCAATCAGGATAATGCATTTTGCCTGTTTCAAACAGAAACAGGCAAAATGCATTATCCTGATTGGTTAATCCTGTTTCTCATTACATCAGCTGGTATCCAATAAAATTTGATTAAACTATTAAACATGTTCATAAAAAAAACTTTTAGTATAATCAGTATATAAAAACTATTATTAATAGTTCAAACAATTTAGCCATTTCTGTTTGCCATTCTTTTTCAACAAAAAATTACAGAGCCTGGGTTATTAATGTTAATAGATAGAATATATTAAAGCAAAAAATATATATAACTTCAATTTATGGCTCTCCAGGGTCTCACAAAAATGCTGCATTTTAGTTCAGCAGCCCTGTTCAAGGATGATACCAGAAGAACAGGCCTGACAACACAAGATAACAAACGTCCCCCAACCTCCACTGGAGAACACAACATCCACACAGACTCTGTTGTCTTTTAAAAAGGACCTGATCCTTCCAGACATACTTCATTAGCATGTGCACTTCAGCCCAGTTCTCCAATCAGAGCCATGTCCCATACACACGAAGCACTTAACCTTGGTGAAGTAGAGGCAGGTCTTTTCTAATGTCCTTTAATAGTTAGAAACAGGTTTTGGCACACCCAACACCCCCACTACTCTTCCTCACCACTCACCCCCACCATCTCTCTCCAGTCCTGTTCTGAACAGCTGAGCTTTTCAGTGAAACAGTCAAAGATCTCCCTGCAGGCCCACTGACTTTGCAACAGAGTTTAGCTTGTAACATTTCCAAACACACCACTACTAAGGAATGCCCTGACACACGTACTCCTCTCTTTACACACATGTAACGTGTCTCTATATAAACCACACACACTTACCATTTTGATAGGCTTATGCCGGAGGTCTGCATCGGTCACTGGGGTGTTCTGGTCTCTGGGAGTTAAGCCCTTTTGGCTGAGGGTCTTTAGAAGGACAGTGTTGTCCTTCGGCATCTCATTGGCCCCAGGGCCCCCAGCCAGCAGCAGGCCATAGGTTCGGCAGTAGAGCTCAGGAGACTGAAGCAGCCGTGTCACGGGAGGCTTCAGGTGTTCCTGTTCATACTGGTCGAGATAGAAGGGGTCCCGCAGCTCAGCTGGAACGTTGTCTATAAAAAAAAAAAAAATCAACATGAACGATGAGTTGCAGTGCAACTACAATCAGCACAGGTTTTAAAAAATTACCTGTAAACCCAGTAGGATTAACTATGTTCTGTTACTTCCCCAGTGTTGATTAGAATTAAATTCAATAATAGCACATCGCAAAGAGTTTCATTCTTGGCATTCCAATGGCTATTTTGTTGTTGTATACTTTTTACTTTTTTTTTTAATGCTGTGGAACATCCACGGAACATGCTAGATCCTCTTAATACTTCATTATAGATCCATTGCCTCAACAGCCTCCCACTTTTCACCCTTTTGTGGAATAAAGAAAACCTTTCCAAGGTGGAAAAACCTACTGACTGGTACAAAGCACTGACACTCAAGATTCCTTCCATGAATTTAATCCTTTTATTATATTTAGACGTAAATTATGTGGTGCCTCGACTCTGCGAAAGTTACTATAGAAAAGCAAAAATAATCTGAAGAAATGGTACTAATATAAAAGTAGCTGCACTACTCAAATAGTGTTATTATAGAAAAAAAAATTTATTCCATTAAATAATTGTCCCAGAAAGTGTCATGATTAACAATACAATTGGCATTTTTTAAAAACGTTTTTTTTAAGAATTTAGATTGCCATTAAACTGTAATCAGTAATAGCAATTATTTGTGTTATTAGTATGATGTGGGGATTAACAACAACTATCACAACAACCCTGTACAGATGTGTTTACTTATTATAAATGTATTACTGAGTATTGAGCCAACAGTACAAACTTTGCAGAAGGTAAACATATATCTCTCATCATCATAAGCTAGCTTGCTGCTAACAAAAGATAAACATGAAGGTGTACATATTTTTGTAGCGTATATGCACAGTGAATGGAAATAAAGTCATGTTGAGCTCAGGACGTACATATGATTTTTTTTTTTTAAACACATAAGCGTCTTCTCAAATGGGAGCAATAAAAAAAAACTTGACACCATTCACATGAAAAATAACGATTAAAAAATGCACAAAAAAAACTGCAGCTTTCAATCAGAAATGAAGGGAATCAAATTCTGTAACTGTTATAACCAATCTATATTACAGGAGGAGAAAATAAAAGTAACATGAAGAACCCCAGAGATCAGAGATCACCATCAACCTTTCTTAATCCAATGCCACCAACTCAATGGAGTGGGCATTTGTGCTGAATTAATAATGTCAACTCTTTACTGTGTTACATCAATTCTGTTAAAATCTTGTATTAATATTGTTGTTATTTATAATTTAAAAAGCTGGAGCTTCAAAACTTTCCAGAAATATCCTCTGTCCCATGGTGTTTATTTATAGATATTTTGCAAGTGTTTCTGTGAAAACTATTCCTTGGGAAGCTGCAATTAGAAATTACACTTTCACGAGAATGACCCGGACTTGAGTGTCACTCAGTAAATTCCAACTCACTTTCACTAACCTTAGTGCAGTGTATGAGAGCTTACTGATGGGAAAACTATTGTGTCTCCGAACCGTAAACAGACATAGAGGCGTGACTCTCACATTTCACCAAAAGCTTCTCAGGGCCTCTCCTTGGTACAGGCTACTTGGACACAAAATTAGAAAGAAATCCAATTGGTGGTTTTTGTGAAAACCTTAATAACGAATAAAGGGTGTCATTGATGGAGCCGGTCTTCTCACAGATCTTCATATTTACATGTGAGAGTTAAAAACTTAGAAAGTTAGGATAGTTTACAGCACGATGTCTGAGCGGTTTTGCTTGTCCAGGGCGTGTGGAAAATGTGTGACGTGATGGTCTTCATTAGCAGAGAGCTTAAAATGAACAGGTGAAAGGTGAACAATTGGACTGGAAAAAAACTGTCACGCAAAATTATTTAAGAAGGTGTAAGTTAGCTGGCACCTGATGTACAACAGGACAAGTTTTCATTATGAGCACACACACACCCCACGTGGGCATAAATCATAACTGGAGCTACTTTACTAACAATGAAACAATATATTCTCAATTCCTTCACGATAAAGTCTCTCTCTCTCTCTCTCTCTCTCTCTCTCTCTCTCTCTCACAAGATTATACGACATATTAACTTTATGGTATGTACTTGTACAGAGCAAGATCAGAACAGTTTCTCCAAACAAACCCCAAAAGCAAACACAGTGCTGCGTGAAAAGTCAAACCAAAAATATACTCACACTCACACACCCTGAAAACTGGTTCTGCTGCATTCATGGCCAATCAAAACCACAAGGAGCCTGTAGTATATTCCCAACACACACACACACACACACACACACACACACACACACACACACACACACACACACACACACACACACACACACACACTAAACAGGGTATGGAGAGCAGAAGGACAAGCTCTTAAGGACACAGGGAAAAGGACATGTCTCAGTAAAGAAAATGATTGTGACTCAGATAGCCCCTGTTCCTATAAACCCTAGACGTCATGTTCAGCTCATGTTCATATCAGGGCGGGGCGTTTTGCAAGGAATGCACACTGTTGTAGTAAAATAACCAACACAGGCTGGGGTGAAACAATACCGTCCTGTATGTACGAGTGAGTTTATATAAACCTGTGATTTTTATCTTGAACGTGACACTCATGTCAAATCTGCTGTTATAGTCAATCAGTCAACACCTATCTATCCACTCTCCAATCCACCCCTCCATACATCCATGCATTCACCCATCCATCCACCCACCTATTCATTCATTCATTCATCCATCCATCCACACACCCACCCATCCATCTATTCATCAATCCATCCATGAACCTATTGACCCATTCATCCATCCACCCACCAATTTATCCAACCATCTATCTACCAATCCATGCATCTAAACACACATTCACCCACCCACCTATTTCTCCATCCATACATTCACCCGTCTATTCATCCATCCATCCACCTACTCTCCCATCCACACATCCATTCTTCCATCCAGCTATCCTCCCATCTATCCAACCTTCCACCCATCAGCTATACCATTCACCTGTCAGGGTCTGGGAGAAGCTGAAGCCAATCTCAGCTCAGATCAACAATGCACTGATATTGTCAAAAAGATATTTAAATTTTATCTAGGTGTACATTTTCCATTGTTTCCCAGACAGAATGTCCACAAGCCTCATCAATCGCTTTACTGTATGTAATTAGAGACGGTAAGCTAAACAGATTTTTTTTTTTAATGAAATAATAATAATAAAGAAGATAAAAATAATAAAAAATTATTTCCTCTCTGGAGGAAAATGAATTCAGGCTATAAACCCAATTTTCACTGGATTCTGTTTGGGCTGATTCTTGTTTCCCGCCCAGAATTATCCTTTGTTTGTGTTATTATAGGTCTCTCAGGTCACGAGGAAACAGTCAGTCATGTAAATATTCTAAGCATAAAATCTCCAGATGAAGCATTTTTTTATGAAACCTGGCATTTTAAAATTAGGACTAAAACTTATTCCATTATGTTTTTTACCTTTTATTTATGTATCTTTCTTACATTATATTTATTACTGCCCCTTAAACTGCACTTTCCCTTATTTTTTATTCTGTGGAGTTCACCAGATGTAATTGTATTTCTTTTTTTTTTTGGTAAACCACTTTTAATTGCCCCAAGCATGAAATGTGTAGTAACTAAATTTAATTTAATTTAACTTGACCACACACCTGAAAACTTTGACAATGGAATAACAGCACAGTTCTATTATTATTTGTACTGGGCACATGAGGAGTTATTCTGTGGATTATTTAAAATGATCCGTATAGTTATAGACAATATATAATTTTCTTGTCCCGGGTTAAAACACTGATTTAGAAAGTCACTTTAGACTCTAATTAAACAGTTTGATTCGGAATAACTGTAAAAACAACAACAACAAAAAATACATAGTATACATGTATGATCATGCACTGTCCATGGGCTGCGTTCTATGTAGGGCTCAAACCCAGAATGCAAATCAGGATGCAAAAGCCAGAGCAGTGTGTCATGTGTGTGTTTCCCAGTCGGGCATCACTGAATGAACACACCGTGCTGCACTTTAAACAATTCACACACAAGAAAATCAATACCTGGAAACTGCACCCGCACGCGCACACACACACACACACACACACACACACACACTGCAAATATCTAAGTGTAAAGTATACACAAATTATAAGCCTCATGTCACATGTTTCTCTCTCCACACACACCTATATCCACAAGATAATGGGTCACATTTGTGTGCTTTAGCTACTTACCATAAGCAACATCATGGATAAACTAAATGTATCATTGCTTTAGATAAACCCTTGAAGTGCTTCATCTAAATGGGACTTAGTTGGGGTTGGTAATCTGGAAAGCTGGCAAAATATACAATTCACAAAAAAACACAATTTCCTCCGGGATCAATAAAGTATTCTGATTCTAATTTGAAAGTAGCATCTCTTAAGGGCTCCGTCTAAACCACATGTGACAAGTTCATGGCCCGCAGGCCAAATCCAGCCCGCCAACTCAATTATTGTGTCACGCAAGACCTTTCAAAGAATATGATTATCATACACTCTTTGTACCATGAACCATAATTCATCATCCATCCATTAGGTGATAGCAACCAATTTCAAGTAAACAGCTAGTTATTCACGAATCAGGAAAGATTGCACACTAGCTTGACGCTGTCCAGTGTTGTCAGAAAAGTAAAGTAAATAAAGGAAAATGAACAAATCCCTAAACTAATCATTTTGCTCAGCAGATTTCATGGTTGCCATTTTTGAATAGGTGTTTAGTAATTACTTGGCCCTCGATGACCTAGAAATTTGGTGATGTGGCCCTTGGTGAAAATAAGTTTTATACTCTTGGTCTAAACCCTCCCTTGCCCTCAGAGGTGCTCCCAAAGCCAGACAAACCCCGCTACACATGCATGAGCTCCACTCCACCGGCTGATTCGTGCATGACATTGTTTTTTGTACTCCTATCTTAATGGGGATATTGACTGACATAATGCATTCCCTCACCTCTAACCTTACCCATCACAAATTAAATAATCCCAACACTTACCCATAACCCTGACCTGAACCTTATTCTAAACTGAACCATAACCCTCAAACAGCCCTTTAAAGAAATGTCATCACTTTCCAATACTGTCCTCACTAGGCTGATAAAAAATATATTCCAGTCCTCAGTATGTAATAAGTACAAGTATATAAATACATAGTAGAGTAAATATAAATACAGTCACATCTTGGTTAAACGCTTTATTTTGTTTGCAGTGCATTAGAAATCATGCACTAACGGCAACCAGCCGTTCAGGTTAAAAATTCCTCTGTAAAAGCAGATAAACACAAGTCATTATGACATCATTATATTTAGTACTATGCTATGTGTTAGAAAATGTTTTTATTAGAAATTGGTGTTTTTGCTCAGAAAACATCAAAATTAGTGACACAGATACAGACGATTTACATGCTTTTGGGTGGAAGAAATAAGGTTGCCAAGTTTGCATAAAATAAGCAGTTAAACAGAACATCAAAGTACTAAACCATGTAGTTTCCCCACATTAATTTAACATAGTCAATTGAGTTCCCCAGTTAATGCTGTAAAATAGTTTTTTTATGCTACATACAACAACACTCAGTAGGCTAAATATATTATACTATATTTAATGCTTTATATTTACAAAGCACTTAATATTTCTACAGATGCACCATTTCACCTGTCAGGTCACCCTCATAACCCCATCATACATATACCACACCATTATTTTACTGTACAGTTAAAAACAGCCTGATAGAACTTTCAACTTCCAGCCAGAGCTCGAAAATATAATAAAACTGGTCATTGTCATGGAGGGACATAAACCTGGCAACATTAGGAAGAATGTAAGACTATTTGCTGCTTTTTTACTCAGAGGTACCTTCAAAGTCCCACTCAAAACATTTGACTGACAGGAATGATTGTGAAGTTTAGATTAGGTAAAAATTTCAGTGAGCTTTTCAAATCCAGGTGGAAATGATTTGGCCTTTGTGGGTTATTATTAAACAATAACAATAAGAAGAAGAAGAAGAAGAAGAAACCTTTTTATGTTACTAATTGTTCAGTAATGTTGCACTTTTTGGTTTGTTAATATTAATAATTCAGTAAAAATATAATATTCATTCTAGCGGTTGCTCCTCCTGCTTATTTTGGATGGATGGAGGGATGAATGGAAGGGTGGACCTGAAGGTACATATATACAGACAGGCCTTTATTAATCCCAGAATTTAACCATTTTCTTCTCTCATCTGTTTTTGCTCATTAGTCAGCTGGACAGTGAACAAAATGACCACATCCGTCAACATATTTTCACCAAACTTTGTGGGGACACTACCCTACCTGTGTCCCAGAGATGATCAGATTTTGGAATGACAAGGTCATGATAAGGTCAAAGGTGAAGGTCAAAGCAAGGTCACACAGCACTGAGAACATGGAAACAAGTGCTGACAGACATGTTCTTACTATGGAACACTAATAGGAAACCATATATGTCCTTTCACATGGGACAATTTCCTTTGACCTTGAGTGACCTTGAACTTCAGCCATCTCATAATTCCTTCAGATGAGGGGTGCTTTTGTTAAATTGTTCATGCCCATGTACTATAGAACACATCATAAGACGAGCACATGGGTAACCATAACTAATACCCATATAGAGCCTACTGGCTATGTTATCCATGCTGTGTGGTGGACATTATTACACTCTGAGTGCTCCTTAAGATTTTAATCTAATTTTAAAATTAGACAGGTTCTGTAACTAAAACTATACCTTGTTTGACACTTGTGGTCAAACACTGCACCAGTCTGAGGTTGGAACACACCTATTCATTTATATACGGCTCGTATGTCTAGTACTGTATATTAAATTACATATTTGATACTGATTCATATTTCTATTAGTGTTTTAAAGGATCGGCTTCCCAGTAGATATGGCTCTAGTTTAGCTGATACCTCATTTCACAAAAATACAAACATACACTGTGTGCACATTTATTAGGCAAGTGATTATTTTGACCATATTGTCATTTTATCCATAATTTCCAACTCCAAGCTGTATAAACTTGAATGCTTATTGGATTTAATGCATATCAGGTGATGT
>JAQMYF010000001.1:55647628-55659571 GCA_030014195.1 Neosilurus mollespiculum
CACACACACACACACACACACACACACACACACACACACACACACACACACACACACACACACACACACACAGGCTAACGAACTGGATCATATGATACACCATCATTTTGTTTGTTTTCTTCTGGCCAGTGAGATTTCAGTTTCATCTGCCTCAGTAGGATTAATTTTAGCTTTCGGCTGCTTGTGAATTGGTTTAAGGTGAGCAGAGAAAGGTAATGACTTTCAAGACACAGCTAATGGCTAACTAATCTTTCTGGGCCAACCCAAATACAGCCAGTTTAGAAAAGCCAATTAGCCTACTGTGCATGTTTTTGGACTGTAGGAGGAAACCAGAGTACCCAGAGGAAACCCACACAAGTTCAGGAAGAACATGCAAACTCCACAAAGAAACGCCAAAGCCTGGGAATCGAACCCAGGCCTTCTTGCTGTGAGGCAGATGTGCTAACCACTGCACCGCAAATGCCACCTCAAATGCACACAAGCGTTGGCCTAATCCCAGCATCCGGATGACTTTCACTTTTTTTTTTTTTAAATGTTAATAGAGTAATATTATTTCAATTCATATCGCTGGATATGACTAGCAGCCCGCTCAGCTAATGCATCGATCAACTATGAGCTCATGTCCGACTCGACGTCTCGGTCAAATAAATAAAAAGGCCAAATATTACATCTAAAGCACATATTACACACAACTCATTCCCCAGAAAAAATAATGGCAAAATTATTGGCACGTGTTTTCACCCCTGAAATGATTCAAATAAATTATTTAATTAAGATTATAATGTAGCATCTGGCTATTTAATTTGATGAATACTGGTATCAGACAAAGTCAGGGTATTTTTTTATGCCATATTTAATATTTTCAAGTAGAAGTGGCACTGTGGCATAGTGGTTGGCACATCTGCCTCACAGCAAGAAGGTCCTGGGTCCGAGTCCCAGACTCAGCGAGGACGTTTCTGTCTGGAGCTTGCATGTTTTCCCTGTGCTTGCATGGGTTTCATCTGGGTACTCCAGTGTCCTCCCACAGTCCAAAGACATGCAGATTAGGAAAATTGACTGGTTTAAATCGGCCCTAGGTGTGAGTGTGAATGTGAATGGTTGTGTGCTTTGGCCCTGCGATGTTCTGGCGAGATATTCAGCATGTACCCTGCCTTCGCCCAGTGCCGGCTGAGATAGGCTCAAACCTCTCACCAACCGTAGTAGGAGTAATTAACTCTGCAAATGAGTAAGCGAGAGAACATCCCCATGATTGCAAGGGTTTCTCCAGTCACATTTTCCTTCGAGTCTAGTCTTTTACTACTATTTTTCAAGGTAATATTCACCCTTATGTACAGCTGAACTAACTCCCATCTCACATGACTCTGTTTTTGACAGAAAAATCAAAGCAGTGCTATAACTCCACTAAGAGGATTAGGGCACCTAACTATTTTAATCTCATTACAGAAAGATATTTTTCTTTAGCCACAAATTTTGCTTTCTACACAAGGGATCTCTGAAGAACAGATTTATTCACCAAAATAAAAACATGAAAACGAATGAATGGAATTGTAACAAAAATTACAGATTAAACAGTGGAGAAAGTTCGTATTGAGGGAATACAACTGTGTCCTCTTTTTTTCTTGCTTTATCTACCTGCATGGTGTTCACTGTGATGAACACTTTATCAAGCCTTATCGAGTGTGGTGCATCAGGATGGTGCAAGATGTCATATGCTGTGTATCAGCATGTTAAAATAACTTTCCTCAGTGTGACTTTTATAATCTTTGGTTTCATTTTAGAATGAATAGTTAAGTGTTTGTGAACAGCAGTATCAACAGTTTACTCTGTACTGCGAAGGGGGGGAAAAACGTGAAATCTGGGCAGGTTGGTGCGGCACATAGCACGCTTTCATAAATCAAAAAGTATTTATGAAATCTTTAAAATAGCATTCATAGAGGAAATTCATTATGATGGAGGAGTAGCAAAGAACTATTCTGTGTTGTTCTCTAACACCATGTTTTTCAACTCACATCACCACATTCTACTAAAAGTTTATCTTAAGTACAAGTAATCTTTTGTTTATTGTTTGAACCTGCTGCAGGTCAGGCGTATCATGAATCAGCCATTAAAATAGACAGTATCTCTCTAAATGTTGTTGAAATAATTCTATTACTTGGGCAGCATCATGTCTAAGAATGCCAAGGGTTACTAAGGGTTAGTAATATGAAGCCCCAGCATCATCAAGTCACTTGAACAAAGCCCTTGATTCTCGGTTGTATAAAAATGTAAGTCGCTCTGGATAGGCGTGTCTGCCAAATGTAAATATGGACAGGATAGGTTTTTTTGGGCAGGGGTGGCTCAGTGGTTAAGGGTTACAGATCACAAGGATTGTGGCTCACGCCCAGTACTACCAAGCTGTCACTGTTGGTCATTGAGCAAAGCCCTTAACCCACAACTGCTCACTTGAACAAATGAGATAAAACTGTAAGTTGCTCTTGATAAGTGTCTGCCAAATGCCACAAATGTAAATGTAAAATTGTCAATAGCATTGCTAAAGAAAATTAAGAGTTCATCCACGTCGACAATTTAAAGCCTCCCTGAAGAGACAACATAAACTGTGCAACATTGATCCTCAGACCATGGAAAGAGCTGCTGTACACAGAGAGCCATGGAACCACTGCTGCAACTTAAGGGTGCAGGCCCTTGAAGAAAAGAGAGCCGCTGTACTACTGGACAAACGCTGATACAGGAAGATGACTGCTGCTCATTCATCGTATTGATGAGAGACTCCATAATATATCTCATTTTTAGCCATGTAACATCACTGGATGTTTGCATCTTCCTGAGAAACCACAAATCATGGTGTGTGTAGTGAAACACTGAGTTATGGCTTTAACTGGGACTTTTTATAAGTGCTGTTGACACTCGAGATTTTTTCCATAAAAAAGTACCAAAAGAAAAAAGAAAAAAAAAAATCACTATTTTATTAAACGTTTCTTTAATCTGCTTATGTGGCACAAAATAGTAAACAGACTCCTGTGAATGTTACTACAGAAACTGTCCTCCATGTTGATTTTTCCTGCTTGGACCTGAAAATGCAACAAAGATACAGTATACCAGTGATTCAAAGAAATGTAATAAATTTTTTAAAAATTTTTTTTTTTTTTTTTTTTTTTTTAATTTTTTTAAACAGTTTTGATCAGTGGGTGGTCTTTTACCAGTACACAAAAGCATAAATGTCAATACAATTCTTTTTTTGGGAATCACACATACACTTTAACATGATCGAGATCAAGTTATAAATCACTGGAATATTTCCTTAAGAAAACAGCGACCTCTTGTGTTCATATGTGTAACTTCACTCATCATGTTGAACCTGTGCAAATACGGACACCGGACAATCCATTAACGCAGCAGTAGGAAGTGAACGGAAGCTTGCCCAATTCAAATCAGCTTGTTTGCATTTTGCAAATATCTTCTATTTCTGGTTATTGCAGGATGCTGAGGTCATCCATCCTATCAATATCTGTGACAATCTGTTCAGTCGTCCTTCAGTCCTCCAAATACGGTTGCAGGGACGATCTTCTGCTCGAGCTGCACCTCTGCTCAAATAACAAGAATGAAAGAGGGATCATCAGTACTACAGACCAAACATTCAGACACTGATACTGAGTGTGAAATAGTGCAGAACTCACCATCTGGTTCTTCATCTCCATCCTCATCATCATCACCGTCAATGTCAATCTCATCTGGGTTAGCCTGTTTGGCTAGTTCAGCCAGTTCACTGCGAGAGGTGTCACTCCTACACCACACACACAATGTTCAGAATGAGACAAAGTTTCATGTAATGCACACCAGGTGGAGTTCACATATGGTGCTGTGAGGAAATTAAATAAAAAGCGAGGAGCAGTGTGTCAGACCTGACAAACAGGATCTTGTCTTTAGGTTTGGGTTTGTCCTGCTCAGCTTCTGCAGCCAGCTGCTGTGCTTTCTGCTCCAGCATCTTCATGTCATCAACATCACTCTGACCTGGAGCAAGGTCTGACACTGATGGGTGGAACAGAGAGAGAGAGAAAGAATACAGAGGGGGAAATAGAGGGAGTCAGACAGTCACAGACAGACAGAGATACAAAATGTTTACAGTAAATAACTATTCACAAGGTTTCCAAGAAAATCCATAAACTTACCAAAACTATTCAAAGATTAACGTATTAATTCTAATTAGAAACAAGTTCTTGTCACAGAACACTAGGTGTATCCCTCACACGGTCAAGGGCGTAACCATAGTTTAGACATTGGGGGGTCCAAATGAGAACTCTCCTCTAGAAAGGAGAAGTGCATTTCCCTCAATTCTATTATAGTACTATATGAAAATAATATTGTGATTGGAATCACATGAATGTGCAGTGGACTTTTAAGTTTATTCCAAGTTTATTTGTATTTTGTTGATTTGTTTTAAAATAAATGTGATATTTTATAATGAAAAGTTTAATATGAATTAAATCGCAGATTTGTACAAAGAATTAAATGTAAAATCTTGATTTTAACTGAATGTAATCAAATTTATTCCTGCATTGTGACCAGATATCATTACTGTACCAGAAGAACTGATCCTGATGACCATTTTAATTTGATGCTGATGTTATTTGCTTTAACCCACCCAAGCCTATATGCTCAAATGTCAGTTGAATTTTAACTATTTGTCTGTCAATGGGGGAGATATATTTTCAGTTTTAGATATTATTTTATTAGCAACACAATAACAGCCAAACTCTCCATCCAAATGCTCCTACTCTCATCCTCCTCCCGTTCTCATTAGGTGTGTGTCTGTGCGCATGCGTTAAGCATAAGAATGGCTCCAGTACAGGGTGGCTCATGAATATTCATGGAGTGACCTCATCGTTCATTTCCCACTACGTACTTGGAGGCCGCTTATGTCCTAATGTCGCGCGTTGTTAGCAGCTTTAATAGGTTTGAAGACCTTGACATGAAGTATAACTCAAAAGGGTTAACGATATGTAATTTTACATATCTGACTTTTTACATGACCATGTTAATATTTCATGTGGCCCTTGTGACCTTGAAATTAGGTCAAGGTGACCAAGTTTCAAAAGGCTTGCAGACCTTGATACCAAGTATAACTGGTATGAATTGGAAACCGATCCAACAAAACGGGCATTTTTGATTAATTGACCTCTGTGACCTTAAAAAATAAGTCAAGGTGACCCAGTTCCAGTAGGCTGGTAGGGTGTGCTGTAGGGACCAGTCAACATAAATATAAAATAAATCCATAATGAACCGGAACTGCTAGAGTGTTAACAAGAAGTGTCAGCAGATGATGTGGACAGCCTGTGAATTAGAGTATCCCCTACGCTTCACGGTGGATACAATGATTATAATTAGGGCTGGGTGGTATGGTCAGAATCTTTTGTTACGGTATAAGTATCTTTATATCACGGTAATGTATATATCACGATAGTTTTCTTCCCCATTAATTGAACTGATTGCTTAAAATGACCATACTGTGCTTTTATCCTGTTTAAATATTTTCTTTCATTTAAAATAAATTATGACTCTGTATGTAAACATGCCAACAGACACCATGATTTGGCCCTGTTTGGCTGAAATGGCTCACAGTGGTTTCTGTAATTATCTTAAAAATACACCAACTAGGATGTCAAAGACAGTATACAATTTAGTATACGACCGGCAGCACCTGCTGGAATTACAATCATCCAGTGTTTTCGGCTTCATAGACGCGACTACTCAGGACACTGAGCTTCTGAATATAAACTGTAGACCATTATATCTGACCAGGGAGTTTATTTTCATTTCCATCACTGCTGTGTACATGCCCCCCAGTGCTAACACAAAGGAGGCAATGAATGCTCTCTACCACACTGTCAGTGAGTTGCAGTCTGCTCACTCTGAGGGCTTCCTCATTGTTGCTGGAGACTTTAACCAGGCCAACATAAAGACAGTTCTCCCACATTTTCACCAGCATGTGGATTGTTCAACCAGTGGAGTGAGAACATTAGCCATGGTCTACACCAACACAGAGGATGCATTCAGAGCAGCCCCCCTGCCCTCATTTTGGCTCCTCAGACCTCAGATCGCTTATGCTAATTCCTGCATAGAAGCCCCTGCTAATCAGAGGAAAACCTACATATAGGCAGGTGGTCTGAGGAAGCCTCTACAGGACTGTTTTGAGTAAACTGACTGGGACATGTCCAAAGCGGCCGCCACTTACACTGAACACATTAACATTGATGAGTACGCTATGTCTGTGTCAGCCCACATCAATAACTACATGGAGGACGTCAGCGTCACAAAGATCATCAACAACCGGGCCAACGAGAAAACATGGATGACTGAGGAAGTACGTAATAAGCTAATAGCATGGAACTTAGCCTTCAAGTATGGCGGCGAGGACGCACTGAGGGCCAACTTGAACCGTTCCATGCTGTTTCAAGACTGCCACCATCGTCCCAGTGCCTAAGAAACCTTAAGACTTGATGTTTCACACTACTCCATGCCTCTTGATGGCTTCGAGTTGCATGTATGCACTATGGGTAGCAAAGCTGGCCTGCAGCCAAGCCCTCGATTGAGGTGCTAGCCCCCCCGTGTCTTATGGCAGTGTAACCATGGTGATTCAGTAATAATATATATATATATTTTTACCTACACAGTAAAGTGGAAAAATTTGTACCATCAAGACTCCAAGTGTATACTGTATACAAGTGTATACAGTCATACTGCCCAACGTTATTAATAATAATAATCTATTGCCCCCTTACCTGTAGCACTGGTGGTTGCTTTGAGCATTTGTGAGGACATGAAGTTGACTTGAGTGTTGTAAGTGGCTTGGACACTTCTTTTTATCCGGAGCATCTCGCGGACCGTATCCTCGTTCCCATGCCGGAGCTCAAACTCCTTCCATGTTTGCCAAAAGTTTGCAGTCATCTAGAAAAGATGCAAAGAGGAGAAAAATATGATTTGGAGTGAGACACGAAAGCCAGCAAAGAGCTCGTTGGACAAATGAAGAAATTAAATGCAACCTGTTAGTTTGTGTTCAGAACACAATCAGGTTTATTTAAACATAGAGATGGAGGAAAATTATCGATGACTCACCCTGGGATCACACATCTGGGAGCTGTAGGAATAAATAGCTCTCGCACGATCGATCTCACCCAGTTTGCTCTCCATGTCAGCGAAGCGTAGACACATGTCCCGGGCATGCTCATCATTGAGAACCTAAAATTCAAACACCAACAAAAACATTAGTGTGATATGTACTTTAGCTCACTCTGCCTAGATCAAGAGCTACAGCAGCTACAATTAGAGGTGTAAATCTCAGCCTTTCCAATGATGCACTGGATATACCGTTTCAGAAGATTTAAATGGAAACAGTTCAATCTATTAATCTGTAAATCCAATGCGTACAGCAGAACTGCTGCCTGACGTATGGGATGGAAAAATCATTCACGAGCTCAATGCATCCAGTACTTTACTCTTTAACAGAGTCGTGGAAAGAGAAAACATCAACAGAATTTCAAACTGCTTCACCGTTACATGATTCAAAAGAGACATCAGAAAGTAAATACAGAGAGGCTGAACTTCCTTTTTGTAATTAATAGTCAATAAATGCATTGATTTACAATGCAGTAGGACAGCACCATCCATTGACTTGATGGTTTAGGTGATCCCCATGCCAAAAACAGTAAGCAGAAACATCAAAGCCCCATGAGGGAGAGTGAGATGAAGATCAACCGGTCAATCACAGCATTGGGCAGTTTGTTATTTGTTTATAAAACACCACTGTTCAGTATAACAGACCTTTGTTACTGAGTGTGCTATAGATTATAAATCAACTATTAATTCAATGTTTTGCATCAAATTATTTGGCAAGTAGCTGTTTAAAAAGAGATATGATGTACAGAATCGATCAATATCATAAGCATTATACAGCAACAAGAATACAAGTCATGTCACGAACGTATCTGGAGACAGGACGCATACGCTAGATGAGGAGTTTATTGTGGACTAGCAACCCAAGAGCTACAGGAAATGAAACACAAAGTGAAGCTAGTAGCATGTAGCTGGTTAACCAAGTAAAAACTAAGCAAAACAAGCATGAGGCAAAGAAAACATCAAAAACACTGAATATACTGAAAACCTGCTTATTAACCTTTTTGCTCTGTACAAAGAAATCAGCCCCTGCCTTTGATTCATCTGCACTTAAAACCCCAGGTAAAGATTTCTCTGTACAGACCTCACACTCAGTTAATAAGCAGTTTATAAACCCAGACAGGGTCCTGATCTCATTCATTACAGAGATACTCTGGTCAGTGAATCCAGATGTTGCTGTGCATGAGTGCTGTACCTCAATGGCTTTCTGATAGATGGCTCTGGTGTGAGTGACTCCGTAAATCTCTGCTGCTCTCTTGATGTAGATGTTGAACATAAGATGGCGCTCTTCGGGCTCTACAGCCTGCGTTGATCTCTCGTACACAGCCATAGCATGGCGGGCCAGTCCATACTCCTCCTCCAGCTTAGCATACAGCAAGTAGATAGCTGGGAAACAGGACACATCATATAGACACACAACACTCACAGAACATCATACTTCAGGTCTATATACAAAAATATTCATACAGATTTGTAGATTTAGTCAATAAAATAATCTTAATTTACTCAATCAAGTTTTACTTTTTGCAAACTTGGGTGGACATCCGTCCAAAGCCTGCTCAAACAGGTCTCGCGCTCTCTCCAGCTTCTTGCCTCCATAGCGATCGATAAACTTGGTGAGGTACGTGTTCCAGATGTCGTACACATTCGGCCACCTGAACAGCGCAATGCCACGTTCATACGCCTGAAACGTAACGAGAGATTTAAGGGTGGGCGATACAGCAAAAAGTGTCACATCAGGATACTTGAAAACGCAAACAAAGCATTTAAACTAATTCAATCAAACAGCATTAGCACTCGCTTACCTTAAAGCTTTCCTCAAAGTAATTGTGTTCCTCAAGGAACATGGCATAGTTTATGATGATTTGTGGCGTGGCGATGCGAAGGTCAATAATGCGGTCATAAACAGATTTTGTAGACTGTAAGAAAAGATTTTAAAAATCATGAATACAACATTAAAATATGGCTATAAATATTATTATTAATAGCAGTATTTATTTTGTGGTAATTAACCGAAACCTGGAATGTGCCGAGGCTCTCTTCTAAATCTGCCAGCATGGACCAGACCTTCAGGGATTTATACACACGATTTTGTACAGGTTCTGATGAATCAAAATACTCTGCTTTCCTTGAAGGGATCGCTGTGGCTTTCTATGAAGAGATTACGATAACAGTTAGCCAATATAGCATGCTGACAGAGTCAACATGGCCAACAGGTACAACACAGATTAAATGGTTTTGAACACCTTTTTATTTAATACTTCATCCACTATCAAAAAATATTATTGCATGCCTATTTAGTGTTATCTGGGTCAGGTGACTTTTATTCCAAAAAATAATCTTTTCTCAGTTCACATACCTAAGCTAGTAGAAATGCAAAGGTGTGCAGTCAAGACGTGCAAAGACCAGGTGGTGCCCGAGACGCTAAGGCCGGGTGGCGCTCGAGACGCTAAGGCCGGGTGGCGCTCGAGACGCTAAGGCCGGGTGCTTGAAATGTTTGTTCTAGTTAATAACTTCTACAGGGCCTTGTACCATGAAGGCTCCATCACCATCATCAGCAGCTTCTTCCACTTGTTCCGGAGTCGGGTCGCGGGGGCAGCAGCCTAAGCAGTGAGGTCCAGATGTTCCTTCTCCCCAGCCACTTCCTTCAGCTCTTCTGGGGGGGACACCAAGGCATTGACAGACCAGCCGAGAGACATAGTCCCCTCCAGCGTGTTCTGGGTCGACCCCGGGGTCTCTTACCAGTTGGACATGCACGTAACACCACACCAGGAAGGCTTTCAAGAGGCATTCTAATAAGATGCCCAAGCAACTTCAACTGGCTCCTGTCAACACAGAGGAGCAGCGGTTCTACTCTGAGCTCCTCCCAGATAGCTGAGCTTCTCACCCTATCTCTGAGGAAAAGGCCCACCTCCCTGCATAGAAAGTTCATCCAAGTCACTTGCATCAGTGACCTTGTTCTTTTGGTCACTACCCAAAGCTCATGACCAAAAGTGAGGGTAGGAAAGTAGTTCGACAGGTAAATTGAGAGCTTTGCCTTTCAGCTCGGCTCCATCTTCACCACGATGGACTGGTACAAGCACCCGGTTTGATGAGGCAAAAAGGACAATACCAGCCGCAAAAAGTAGAGACAAGTTCCTTTGGCCACCAAACCAGAACCCCTCAACTCCTTGGCTGTGCCTAGAAATTCTGTCCATAAAAATTATGAACAAAACCGGTGACAAAAGGACAGCCTTGGTGGAGTCAAACCATCACCAAAAATGAATTCAACCTGTTGTCACCAATGCAGGCCAAGCTCTGGCTGCGGTGATACCAATGACCAATTTGCCAGAGACCAAATTGTGGAGAGATTGGGCAAACCCCATGCTCCCTCTAGGATCCTGTAAAGTGTACAGCTTGTCGAGAGTGCTGTGGCCAAAAGGAAGACATGGGGCAGATTATACAGAAAGTGTGTCTATTTCAACAGGTAGTATTAAAATCTAATGACCCAAATGGTATTACGATTTATCAGGAAAAAAACGATGAATGTAGGATTTACAATGAATAAAGTATCTGCATAAGCAATCACAGTATTGTTAAAATTTATTTTTTTTTTTAGCTAGAATTGATTTATTCCAGTAAACAGCTCAAAACTGGACAGAAAAATACCCCTTTCATAAACCAATGCATTATCATAGTTGCAAAAGTTTGCATCTATACGTTTTTACAAAGGTCTGTCCATCAGCGTAACGTTAGCGGTCTTACTGAGAAGCTCGAGTCTCATTCACTCTGAATGACGTGGACATTAATACATTGGGAAGGCTGCTCTCATCGCAACCCAGTTGGTGAATGAAGCTGGAGTGAAGTTAACCAGGCAAGAGGAAATTTCACTCATTGAAGCAAAAAGTAGCACGACACCAGCTGACAACACATGTGCGAGGGCAGTTTTTGGGAACTGAAAGCTTCAAGGTGATTGAATTTCGATTCACATTTTACCAAATTTCATAAATAACATTCTGTCCACTGATATAACGATATGCAGCCTGTTTCTGTTGCTCCTGCCATTCCCGAACTTTTAGCTCTTTTTCTTACTTAATTTTTTTCTTGTACTTGTTTTATTACTTATAAGTAACTGCCCTCTCAATATGTGGGTTGAGAGAGTTTTTGTACTTTTTATCGCTGTGGCAGCAACCACACGCTGCGCGCTTTGTTTACTTCAGGGATCAGCTGATTGCCGATACCGGACGGATTAGCGGCAGACCCACGGACTTACTGGCTGAAATCTGGAGAAAAACACACAGAAGATAAGGAGGGAGGCAGGGAAATAGCAGACGCTTACAGAGAGGAAAAGGTACAAGCCTTGTCTCCCGTTTATTATAATGGGGAACATGAGGTCACTGGCGAATAAGATGGACAAGCTGACAGCGCTAGCCCGAAGCCAGAGGGAGAATCGGAAGTGTAGTCCCATGTGCTTTTTGGAGATGTGGCTGTACCAGGATATTCCCAATGACAATGCATCCATTGCGGGCTTTCACACTGTACAGGCTGACAGAGACTGCACCACGAGCGGTAAGCGGAAAGGAGGGGGGCTTGCTGTTCTTGTCAATAACCAGTGGTGTAACCCGCCCATATTACACAAATTTTTCAGAACGATATTCCTTCCACCTCCCGACAACATCCCCAAGTTGAGGTGAGCAGCTTCCCACTTCCACTGTAAACAGTGTTTGTGGTGTACTGCTTCCTCCTTCTGAGGCATCCAGAACCTTTCTGAGGCCAACTAATAGTTGCTTTCCAGGC
>JAQMYF010000001.1:55671448-55688352 GCA_030014195.1 Neosilurus mollespiculum
AGTCATGAAAAGAAAGGAAACTCATTGAATGAGAAGGTGTGTCCAAACTTTTGGTCTGTACTGTATATATACACATACACACATACACACACACATTAAAAAAACTAAAGTTTTTATTTTTATTTATTTTTTTTGCTGGTTTTAAACATTAGGTTAAGAATCTCTGCTGTAGCATGTTGGCTTTTATGCAAACTTTAAAGGTAGAAGTATATTTTGCCTCCTAAACTTTTGTGTCTCATTCTAGAATGGTTAGAATTAACCTCTAAACATCCCAGTTTAATTTCTTAAAGGAAAACAAAAACAGAGATCTATAAAGAATAGAAAGGCAGCATTTGGAACCATAAAAAAAGATTAAAACTGTGTGTTCATTGTACACACACACGACAGACACCAGACAAACTGTGCGCACACAGACATTCTACGCACCAACACCTACGTGCATACACACACACACACGTGCACAGGTTTGTATACAGAAAATAGAAATAATGATAAAAATATCAGGAACATTATTTTGATTTTAAATGATCAGCACTTCATTCTATAAATCAACCCACCAATTAGAACCTCCCATTTGCCTTCGGTATCGCGTGTGACCTCGTAAGCCGAGCGCATCTCTGAGTGTGTGATTCCTCCGATGACGAAGATGATTAGCCGAGGGCCGCTGCGGTACTCTGTCGCAGCCTTGTTTTTGTGCCAATGTCCGAACCGTGCACTGCTGGAGTTTGGTATAATACAAAGTCAGCACATTAACAGCACAATCATCTGATTTAATGCACACATTTGACCATTTTTTTATTTGTTTCAACCAGCCATCCAACCATTTTAGAGGAGGAAAATTGTTCAATATCCACTGTTCATACCTCACTACAGTTGGAGTGGGGGCCATGGGTGCAGGATCCGAAAGGAACGGCCACTGCTTCCTGTCCAGCTTGTCCTCTATGATATTCTGAGGGGGAGGAAACAGAAGGATTTGCCTCATGTCTCTGAGACATTTTGAATCTGATCTTCCTCTCAGCCATACTGAATGATTCTCATACCTCCATGACATCTTTAAGGATGGGGGTCCAGCGGGAGAGCTGATACGTGTCTCCAGACCGCTCTTTCCTCTCTGGCAGAGATTTCCCAGCATTAGCACCCTGTATTGCACAACAGGAAGTTTACAACAACTCACATGACTCTAAAAAAAAAAAAAGCAGCCACAGACAAATAACAACACTCACTCCAGTGATGATGGGACAGCCGAGGTGCTGCAGGTTGGTGATTATGTTGCTGTCCTGCTGTACATTAGCATGCTGGATGAGCTTTGTGAGATTTTCTTCAGCGACGCCTGTGAGAGTTTTCATATTACACATGACCAATTACACAAGAGCTTTAAATCCCAGGTTTATATTAATGCTCTTCTTTTAATATGTTGTCATTTCTATAGTAACAGTCCATTTCAGGGACTAACCATCCTGTACTGTACTCTACACCTGACATACAGCTAAGAATGTGGTATAAAAGATACTTATTAACCAAGAGCATGATCTCTACAGAGAAATATCAGCACGTGGTCTTTAGTACAGATTGAACCGAAGGTGAGGTCTGCGTAAAATTGCTCACATAAGAGCAATTCATTAAAGTTGGGGTGCTATTACTTTTATAACAGCGTACAAATATACCCAGCTCATCTCATACTCGTACAGAACACTTAATACACTAGACTGTGTGTGTGTGTGTGTGTGTGTGTGTGTGTGTGAGAGAGAGAGAGAGAGAGATAAAGCGTAAGCAGTGTCTTTAGCACTTTAACACATCTTTCAAGCCACAGGAAGTCGAACCCTTTTTCTTGTAGAAGATGTACAGCAGAATGATGCGGATTTTGTCGTAGGGCTGAATCTCCGCATTCAGCAGGACAGGAACAATGTTCTTCATGGCGTCTTTCAGGGCCTCGCCCTCTGCATTGGAGCCCATGACCAGATCCTGCATGGAAAAAAAGAATTACACCAACATCACAAGCTGTTTGTACAAAACACTTGAAGTGAGAGGAAAAGAACAAGCCACAAAAATCTGTCAAACCACAGTGGGGTTTAAACATGACACCATTTTGTTTATAGTATACACTGACACTTTAACACTCACTACATGTTTGTTTCAAACTGTACTCTTTTTCAGGGACCAGTAGCCAAAATCAGTACCAAGATAGCTAACATTAGACAAATTATTATAACACAATTTTACAAATAACCAGATTGTTAAATTGGATCATAAATAATATGAGAAACTGTTATATAATTAAAATTACAGGCATCATCTTCTCCAATTAAACAAGCAAGCAGTTCACAAGCATGTTAGCTAAACACAGAACTAATTATGAGCTAAGGCCACTAGCAAGTAAGCTAATATCATGCATTAATATTGTGCAGTAAAATCCAATAGCAAGCTAGCTAGAGTAACTATAATAGCCAACTGAATAACAAGAGTAACCTAATAGCCAATATAAAGTGAACAAGCTAATCAGATAAACAAATATCAGGTTATTATATTGTATCAGGCTATTATATTGTATAAATCAATAGCCAGATCACTAGCAAGTTAGCTAAACATAAAGCTAGCCAGTATAATGTGCAAAACAGACAACACCATAATCAAACTAGCAAACATTGTTACCTATTCTAACTGTAAAAACAGTAATCAGTTGACTAGAAAGTTTGCTAAACATGAAGCTAACTATTATATTCTATAAATTCTTGAATATTTTTAAGATCATCGTAGCTAACATCAGATTGCTGGTTAGGCAAACAGTATCAACTGTCATTAGCAACTTCATTAAATGTAAAGGTAACTATTTTACAGTGTTAAACAGTAGGCAAATTTGGCATACATAACATACATGATGCTATCTTGGTAGCAAGTTAATTAACATTATATTACTGGTGTATTCAATTATACAAGAAAATTGTAGTCAGGTTGTTAGCAAGTTAGCTTGACATAAAGCTGACTATTATACTCTACAAATTAGCAAACAAATGTGTTATCAAGCTAGCTGACATTCCGTTAACTTCCATGAAAATAGAATTAAAAGAAAGGTTACTAGCAAGCTAGGCAAGGTTGAGCAATTTCAATGGATAAACCAATAGACAGATTAATAGCAATTAAGCTAAGCATAAGCTTAACTATTACAGTGTGTAAATTAGCCAAATGTGATAGCAAGCTAGCTAACATTATACAACTGGTGTTATAAAACAGTATGAAACATGATTAGCAAGTTAGCTAAGCATTAGGCTAGCTATTATATTGTGTAAAATAGTAGCCAAACCTGGCAGCTAGAAAGCTGATTAATTATTAGGCTAACTAAACCACTATCAGGCAAACTGACGATTACGTGTCTTAGTTGTGAACAGGAGATAAGCATAAAAGTGTATTAAGTTAATCTGGCCAAATAAATGAAGACATATAGCTTTAAAATACAATAAAACCCTTTTTAAAAACAAAAAAACAAAAAAAAAACAAGCTCTAAGAACTACAGGAAGCGCTCTGAGAACCACTTATAAGCTGTAATTAGGACGTGATGAGTAAGTGGGTATGAAGTAACTATTGCTAACCTGCTCCACCTCACACAGTTTATCCAGAGAGGCTTTGAATTTCTTCATACAGGCATCAGCTAGGTTCAGATGAGTGGAGTACTGCACAACAAACACACTCATTAACATACACACGGGATCACGGAGGAAAACAACACTCTACTGAAACACAACACTGACCAGACTCAGCTCTTTCTGGTACTGCGGCATCTTCTTCAGCATCTGAGACAGATCTTTCAGGTTGGCCTGAAAAATACAAAAAATAAAACCAAGTAGTTGTTCAGTCTCTAAATGCATTGATTCCCACATTAGTGATTCAATATTTAATGACAACACCGAATCAATTGTGAAACGAGTTTATTCATATGGTAAGAATTTAGTATTTGATTATACCACTGAATCAGTTATGAAACGCTTCCATTAATACAGTAATGATTCAGAATTTAATGACACCACTGAATCTATTACGACACGATTAGATTCTTTCTGTAACTATTTAATATTTAACAATAGCACAATCTGTTATGAAATGATTCGATCCACTATTTAATGTAACAATTCAATTTTTAACGCCACCAATTAATCTTAATGTCCCCCTCCTTGAATTGCCACCTTATCATAGTGGAGGGGTGTGCATGTCCTAATGATCCTGGGAGCTATGTTGTCGGGGGCATTATGCCCCTGGTATGGTCACTCAAGGCAAACAACTCCTAGGTGAAGGTCCAGAGTAAGCGCTGTTCAGAAGACCCCTATGAGCGAATTGCACCTCCAAAACGAAGACAATGGTTCTCAGCTGGAAAAGGGTGGAATGCACCCTACGGGAATGGAATGAGGTCCTGACCCAAGTGGAGGGGTTCAAGTATCTTGCGGTCTTGTTCGCGAGTGAGGGAAGGATGGAGCGGGAGATCAACAGGTGGATTGGTGCAGCCTCTGCTGTGAAGCGGAGCTTGTACCGCTCCGTCGTGGTGAAGAGGGAGCTGAGCCGGAAGGCAAAGCTATCAATTTACCAATCGATTTACGTTCCTACCCTCACCTATGGACACGAGCTTCGGGTAGTAACCGAAAGAACAAGATCATGAATACAAGCGGCTGAAATGAGCTTCCTTCGCAGGGTGGCAGGGCTCTCCCTTAGAGACAGGGTGAGAAGCCCCGGACCAAGTGGAAGATGAAGACCACTTAATCTGCTATAAAACAATTTTTCATAATGATTTCATATTCTAACATTACCACTGAAACGATTATGAAACAATTAAATTCATACAGTAGTGCTTATCTCCAGCAGATATACACCTCTGGTGGGGGAATTGTAATCAGCATTTATTTGTCTGTCTGTTTGTTTGTGAACAATTTCCTGACAAAACTAGTAAATAGATTTCAGCCAGACATAGTCAATATGTTACCCCACCCAGGAAGGGATTTGTTTTTGAAAGGTCAAGGTCAAAGTTCAAGGTCATCTTTTAACATGGGGTGATTCTGTGACACCCACTATGGGGAGACAATGTATTATAACTACGCCAAACATACCTTGTGGAGGTACCATTTCACTCCATGAGTGCTCCTCTAGTTTGACATTTGACAATACCACTGAAACATTTGTGTTACAACATGATTCAATTAAAAAAGAATGCATTTATTGATTCCCAAATATGACCTACATTATGCATATTCAAAAGCCATTCTTCATTAATCAATGAATGTTAGAAATGCAAATATTTCAGATGTCATGTCATATAACACATTTAAACATGCAACCTGAACTAAAAACTCTGTACCTTATCGGTGTTCATCCTCTTACTTTCACAAAAGGTACGCAGCAGCTCTGTCACTTTCCTAAAAACAGACAATGGTTTTGTTTTAAAAGAGATACTCAGCGGTTTCAGCAGTATGAACACTGATGAAGCAGTTGTGTGTATGAGAGAGAGAACAAGCGATAGTGAGTGCCCAAAAGACAGTGAGATTGCTAGCAGTGCTCTCTTACTTGGTGACATCGGCGATATGCATGTGTCGGAGCTGCACCCACAGCTCATCATCCTCGTCCAACAGAACCTCCTTCATCTTGTTTTCCCCGAGCCCCGTCGTTTCATACCTACAACCAAACAAAGGAAGCAGATGTCGAGGTTACAAGCACTAGCCGACATGATGAGATTATATCCCGTTTAAAGGACCACAGGAGAACCCTCTCCAGTGTTAACCCTTTCATTCACAAAGCTCTATTTAAGTCCAAATCAGGTTTCAGAGCAGAACATGGCTGACCTGTAGATGTCCTGATCAATTTCCAGCATGTCGTAGACCATAGCCTGAAAGGTGAGCTCATGCAGGATGGGAGAGATGGGGTCATAACCACGGTCCACGATCAGCAGCTGGGAGCGTGCTTTATCTGTGCCCTGTCATAAAGCACACAGTAAAACAGAAGGCTACATGCTAGCTGAAATAAACAACAAATACCAACAAACATCTGAAATCAGACCACAGCAGTATGAAAATCAATTCTGATTGGTCAGGAATGTTTTAACATATGCCAATATATGTTTCTATAGTAACAACTAATTCAGAGAACTATATGGCAGACACACACCATCATCCCACACTAATAAGGACATGGTCAAATCAGGATGCAGCAATGATGGAACTTGACAAACTAATGAACTAACTATAACCTAGTACGGACTTCAGTGATTTAGTAAAAAAAAAAAAACGCAGCTCATGGCGCAGTATTTATAAGGACCTGACAGATACAGTGAGAATGCGAAAAGTAGGTGGTGCGATCTGATTGGCTGTAGCAAGAATGCATTGGATATGGTACGTGAATGTGATAAGAAATTAGTGGGAACATGTTAGACGCAGTGTGAACCTGGCATGGACATAGTAAGGACATACTATGAATTTGAAAACCGCAAAATATAATATTTTGGCAACAAGCCCAAATTCATGAAAATTTTAAGAAGTTGTCTTCATAGATTTTGTAGAAGTGTGATGAGGCTTATTTAGTTTTCCAGCATGTAAAATTCTTCAGTACAGGGAATGTAGTTTTTTTTTTTTTTATTATTAACTGTAATAGAGAGGAAAGAAGCAGCAAAGCAAAGAATTACTGTTTACAGCTGCTATAATGTCTGAAATAGTAGTAATATTGAACCTGTAAATGGATTAAAAAGCATGATGTAATAACGTAGTTATTAGCAAACTGCTGTGGTATAAAAGGAATAAAACAACTCAGCATGTGCTGTTACTGGAAAATAATCAACAGCTTGATGGTAACAGTGACTCTACCTCATCCCACCAACTGGTTACTCATTATTTTCCTCGAACAGCACACCCTCGGGGGGTTTATTCCTTATTTATATAGTATAAAACTCAGAATAATATTAGCGTATGGAATTCATGCATCCAAAAAAAAAAAGGCTGATACTAACTCTGAAAAAAGAGAGACTTTTTAACAAATAATTAAAAGTAACGATGATGAAAAGGGTTAAATACACACTGGGGAAACAAGGTGAGAGATCGAAAAGGCAAGCAGCACACGTTCACATACGCACCTTTAGCTCAGGAAAATACCAGCTGAGAAGAAGAATGGAAAGAAAAAAATGAAAGAGAGAGAGAGAGAGATAGAAACACTATTTAAGACAGGACAAGAAGAGTAGAAGGAGAAAATAAAAGCAGGGTGAAGTTCAGAAATTTGATAAGAAATGATAACTTTTGTGTGTGTGTGTGTGTGTGTGTGTGTGTGTGTGTTTGTTGGGGGGGTAAAAAGACTTCATGTCTCAATCTGACAGTTGGAATCCTCTCAGTTTGACTCTGACACAACGCTCCGAGTTCAGAGTGTTCAGTCTTACCTCTCCCATGCTCGGGTTGTCTGCTTTATGTGCGTTCAAGCGATCCAGCACCATCTCAGCCAGTGCAGAATTTTCCTTCGAGCCCCTGAGAAAAGACAAGCCGCTAGTTGAGTCATACAGGCATAAAATTCGGAAATTGCTGGAAGCACAGATTTTCAGCTGTTTTGGTTTCTTTGTTAATTTATGTGCAATATAACAAAAAAGGTAACAAACCATAAAACTTTGAGGGTGATCCGCACATGGGACCATGTTTGGGGGGGGGGAAATCTACCAAGTTCAATAAGAGCAAATAATGTGTGAACAAATGTTCATCAGATGCCCACTGGGGGAAGTTATTGCAAGGGAAAACCTATATAGGTAGATTTTTCTGATTATTTAATGCACTTGTCCCCATAATCCCTTTGTGACTGGTGGAGATAGCTTGGACTTTATGAATGCCTCATAGTTATACATCAGATGGTAAAAATCCTTATTTGAATGTTTAAGATGTCTTAAGAACTAATTCATTATGATACACAAATACACTACTGAAGAAATGAACATAGTTCGTAGCCTGCTTAATTTAAGAATATAAAAAACCCCAAAAAAACCTGATATTTAAATTAAATAATAAAACTTTCAAATCAGCCAAGCATCAAAAGTTTTAAAACACCCCAATTTTTCAGTTTCCAGTTAAAGAAGAAGAGAGCACTTGTTGAAAGTTAATCTAAAAAAGCCTCCATCCTAAAATCTGTCTGTGTGTAAAATCTTGGCCAATAGCTACATTATGGGTGGATATTTTAAAGCTGAGCCTTAGAATGATGTTAACATGGAAAAGTATGGCTTCAAACATCATTTCTTTCAGTATTTCAGGAGTTAGAGATTAAATATATGAATCCTGGTGTATGTATAGTGTCTCACTGCACAGGTAATGATTTTAATCGAAACCTTCCAACACAAACCTGTCAATAAATGGCATGGATATATCAAAATCCTATACTTGTACATGGTAATTTGGGCCTCGATGACAATATTTGATTGTTCTGGAAGTTCTCATTTACGGCATTTGGCAGATGCCCTTATCCAGAGTGACTTAGATTTTAACTAAGCAGATGAGAGTTAAGGGCCTTGCTCAAGGGCCCAACAGTAGCCGATTGGTGGTACTGAAGCTTGAACCCACAATCTTCTGATCAGAAACCCAGAGCCTGAACCACTGAGCTGCCGCTGCCCTATTTACTTCCAACACTATTGCAGAAGTTCCCACAAATATGTTGCACTTGTTGGCTGCGTTGTATTCACCCTTCTGTCCTTTCATCCCAAACCAGCGTGATGGATGGGGTTTAAGTCTGGCGACTGTGATGCAATTCCATGATTTGAAGCCTAGCATCATTTACAGGACATGAACCGCTTCGATTTCAATAAAACTGAAAAATAGGGGTGTTTTGAATCTTTTGACCGGTAGTGTAAATATTAGTAGGATAAAACATGTGCCAAACCAATGACGTAATCCAAACAGCAAGAGCAGCAGAGAAGGGAGAGGCTGAGTACGACGCTGCAGCCATTTACAGTTCACGTCAATAGTCTTAATGTATTCTATTTGTTTTGGTGAACCAACAATATATTAATCTGTACATATGGTTAATATTTGTTCTGTCTTGTGCAGTATGATATTACAGTCTAAATACTCATTTAAAAAAAAGTCATATTCAAACACAGTTTTAAGCAACTCTGCAGCTGCAGATGAAGCCGGAGTGAAACAGGAACCAAGCAGGTACATACTGGCGGTAACGGATAGCCGGATATTCCTTCAGTGTGTCGCAGAGCGTTGCGATCTGCTCAGCCACAAACTCCATCATTTTGGCCTGCTCGTCCTGATTCGTCCTGGTGGGGCTGTAAAAAGCGTGCAGTAAACTGGGATCATCCAGAGAAAACACCTACAGGAAGAAGAAACACACACACAACATGCTTGATGTTTAATGGAGGAACATGCAATACAATAAAAACATCATAACATAATAGTTGAAGACACTTTTACAGTATGATGCAAATCATGATCATGACGGAAAAACAGCAGCATTATATTAAAAAAAATGTAAACAATTCCTCATCATTAAAAAAAATGCAACATAGAAACAGATACATTTGATCCAAATTAGCCATGGTGTCTGGGTGGGAGGAGTATACCCCTTCTCATCTGTCATTCACAGTGACTAGCCAATCCTTTGCATCTTTAAGATATGTATGTAGAAGAGGGTGGGGTGCACACTCAGAGTGTGTTACACTATATTATACCACAGTACAACCAAACTTGACATCTCTCTGAGGAGTTAGGATGTTAGCCTTCGCCCTTCTTGGTCAGGATAAAAATCTGTCCAAACGTCTTAAAGTTATATCCGCAATATCTCGGAAACGTGCGTGTGATGTAATATAAATCACGTTAACGTGATAATCATCTACCAGTTTGGCCTTTGATTTTTTTATGGGCTTTTTTTAAATCATGTATCACACACTAGTACGGACAGTACCACTGAGATCACTAAAGCAGTGTCCGACTGCACGCACGCGCGTGTGTGTGTGTGTGTGAGAGAGAAGCAGTCAGACACACAAGTTTGCATGATTCTAAAGCTGAAAGCTATAACCTTTTCTTATTTGTTAGGAAAATTAGCAAGGTAGCACCTCCACCTAGCTATAATTCAAAGACGCAAACTCCAGAAAAGAGAGAGAGAGTGTGTGTGTGTGTGTGTGTGTAAAAATATTCTGAAATAAGGAAAAAGAAATCACACACCTGAGATTCGTACGGTAAGAAAGCTACATTAATTTCCTTTAGCGTCTTGATGACTCTCGAGACTCTCGATCTCCCGATTTCAGCAAAAAGACCATCTGGACAAGCTGAGGGTCAAAAACAGGCATGTGAAAAACACACACACATACACACACACAACTAGTCAACAGAAATGCACTTCTGTTTATTCAGTAAACAGTAAAACACTGCGGCGTGTACAGTTCTGGTAAAATAATCAACAATAAACAATGTGGTGTGAAGTCATGGTGTTCCAGTCACAATTATGAGGAGGAACTTTCTGCATCAACACGTCCAGAAGGGTTTTATTTCTCTTATACCACAACAACTTTCTACTTTATTGTATTAAAGATTGTTTAAAGCTGGCACTGGAGACTGCTTCTATATCAGCACACAAATGGTTATGCATTTTTATGTGATTAATTTTAAACATTTAGTTTATACTACATGGGAATGGTGCAATGTGATTGGTTCACTATCTCTGGATAATTAACAATTATTTTCCAAAGACAAGGTGGACGAATAGCGAAATGTTCAGTCTCAGGGACTATTCGATTCAGTGATATCCATCGAGCTTGAGGCGAATAAGTGTTTTAGTATACACTACACAGAAACATACAGAGCAAAGCAAATCAAGATTTTATACATAATTTTTACATTTACACTATGAAAGAGGAAGGGGTGTCCGCCACGCCTTGAATAGAACAAAAATTAGGTAACAGTGTGTTTTTTTAACTCAATCAAAAGTTTAGTATGTACGACACAGAAACACAAGAAAAAACAAACCAAAATGAGATTTCTGTTTTTGCCAAGTTGTTGAATAAGCGTAGTTAAATGCTTTTCTGTACAGTGAGTGAAGTTAAACTGGAGCCAAACTTCGTTTGTGTTCACAAACTTGGCCAATAGAGCTGATTCTGATGTTATGGTTTATTTTTCCATTTAAAAAAGACTTAATAATGACCCCACCTACATGTACGCTATTTCGATTTAAGCATTATCCACTCTGAATGGTTTTTTTGATCCCCTGACAGTGAACCAATTAGATCACACCTTTTCCATATATGGACATAGTGGTTTAGAACATCCGCCTCACAGCAAGAAGGTCCTGGATTCAAGTCACAGGCTCAATGAGGGCATTTCTGTGTGGTTTGGCATGTTTTTGTGCTTTTCCAAATTGCCCCCCCGTGTGAATGGTTGAGTGTGTGTTGGCCCTGTGATGGTCTGGCGAGCTGTTTAGGCTGTACCCTGCCTTTATCTAGTGTTAGCTGATGAAGGTCCCCACCACCTTAGTATGTAAGCAGCTTGGCACATGACAAAGTGATTGACCAAGTGAGTGTATACTAATGGACATTAACAGGATAAAGCTCAAATCAAAACACAGACAAAACTGAGGCTTCCCAATGATCACTGACTCAAAAATCGGTGAAATTACACCCCTTAAAAAATTGGAGAGAGCTACACAAAATGGCTTTTGTGTTTTTTTATTCTTTTTAACCTTTGAATGAATTTCAGAAGACACTGTAATGGAGTGCACATGACCACGGTCACGCCTTAAAAAAAAAAAGCCATCTTGCTTTAGTTTGCTTTTCGCATGTTCCTGTGTAGTATACACTTCAACAATTATGCCATCAAAAAATTCCATCATCCCCTTCGGACCAATCAGAATGGAGAATTGAGCATCGCTTCAGTAGAAGAAATGTGAACATGCTCTTACTGTCGGTGAAGAAGATATGTGCAGCCTTGTACGTGTAAGCTGAGTCTTTGAAGTCGCTGATCAGAGCTTGTACAGACTGCATGGAGAGAGAAAAAAGTGAACAGACAATAATTATGAGGGTGTGAAAAGTTCCTGTGTGATCTATTGTGTAATGTGTCTGAATGATGAGTGCATGCCTTTGGCACAGGAGAGATGAGGTAGATGGCCTCCAGACTTGAGATCGGCTCTCTCCGCTTGTTAATGTCCTCGACGACTTAAAAAAAAAAAAACACAGAAACAAGATGACCATGTTTTAGACAGCAGGAAAACTTTAATCCTGTCTATATTCAGAAGAGTGAATTTCCTTGATGCGATGAGGGTTAAAGAGCGAAGAAACACGACAGCGTCCAGGAAACGACCGAAGAGGAAAAGTGACGGGAACCACTAACTGAGAACACTGAAATAAAACCACTTCAATCCCATTATCACGAGAACAAAGGGCTTATCTCTTACACTGTACTCCAAAATCAACTGAAACACAGATCTATACTGTATATGACTAAATTATATCATATACAGATTTAGGCACCACTGAAAAGTGGAACACCCCTTCCCCTTTCGGTTTATAATTGATTAATTTACTGTTCTGTCAATGTTAATAAACTATAAAACCCAGTCAAGGTGCAAAACATCCAATTAGTATATACAATCAGTTAGCAATAAATCAGTTAGTTACAAAAAGTAAATTAGCAAAGAAATAAGGTAATAAGTAAATAAGGAAGTGAAGTAGTGTAGAAGAGCTTTAAAGAGGAAACTGTAAAGATGATTTCTGAGAGCTCAGAGTTTTGTAATGGTGAGCTCTGTTTCTGTTGTACATAAACCCCCAGCATGTTCTCCTAATTCTAACAACTCTCGTCTAATCACTACCCTGCAAGCACTGGAGGAGTGCAGGAACATCACAAGAACTTTACTCACTGGTAACACCTTCAGCCATGATGTCGGACATCTTACAGCACGAGGACAGAATCCGCATGCTCATGTGATCAACAATAAGCACCTGGAGGGAAAAAAAAACCCAACACCCTTCTGATTATTACTGTCCTCAGAACACCATCAAAACTACAAAGGATTTAAATTCGGTTAATGTTACCTTCCACTCGCCATCTTTCTTCACACTCCTCAGCACTCCATTAAGGATCTCTTTTAAAAAAAAAAAAAAAAAAAAAAAAAAGAGAGAGAGAAAGAGAGATATAAAAAAAGAACATTAATGTGGTTTCACTCTGATACATTTCTGAGTAATGACAGGAAGAGACTGTGATGTCGTGATTAAAGACAGGACTGTCCATGAGATGTAGAGACGCAGACAGCAAGACGTTAGTAAATGATGGATCACTATCAAAGTCGTTTTAATCAGAGGTGGAACACTATTTGCTTTATTTGACACAAAAACCGATTACAAACAGGAAACAGAACAATGAACATGCTGTCTGTGATAGAAAGTGATATCAAAGTTATAACTTTAAAAAAATGAAACCTAACATTTTCTTCTTTATGTTTAACATTAATGAACATGTTTATACATTTGAGGGTTTTTATCTTCTGAAACTTTAAACAACCTCTGAGGAATGTATAAAGAACTTCCGAGGTTTTTTTTAATATTCATTCATTGTCTGAACCGCTTAATCCTAATTAGGGTCGCGGGGAGGCTGGTACCCATCTCAGCCGACTCTGGGCGAGGGCAGAGTGCACCCTGGACAGCTCGCCAGGCCATCGCAGGGCAGAAACACGCTGATGGCAATTCAATGGCCCACTCTTTACAAATGTCAGGAATGGTCCTTTTACATGCCTCTCACCACAGACAGTGAGAAACATGGCTGGCCTTTGATAACCCAGTTAGCTGCACTGGGGAAGATTAATATTGAAATATAATATGTTTATAATAAATATGAATAAAATTCTAGTATGAATAAAGTTTTTCTTTCTCTCATATGTTCTAATGACAAAAAATTTTTTCCTGGAGCTTATATCACATGATTATTTTAAAATACATTAATTATATGTTTTTGTACTAAAATCACTCAATTTTAAGTAAAAAAAAAAAAACATTTGTGGTAAATATTAATTAATATAAACTTTATACAGTCCCCCCAAACAATAAATAATTAAATAATTTTTCTTACCCGGCATATCAGAATATTAGATAAAAGTCTGTTGTACTATTTACTAAAAATTATTATTATTATTACTATCATTATTATTATTATTATTATTATTATTATTATTATTTGTTTTAATTAAACATTCATGTATAGAATTTTGTAGTAATTTTTCTTTTTTCTTTGTCTTGTAAGACTTCAAATATAAAATTGGCCAAAACAAGTTTGTTTCTCTTCTACCTTGGGTGTAAAGTAACAATGGATAAAATTAACACCATTTACACCCTTAACAAGCCACAAAACACTGAACTTACACTACTGGATGCACTACACAGTCAACTCAAAGACACCATTCAAAGAAATAAAAACAAGTAAACAAATAACTAGAAAATACATAAATAACAGTCAAACAAACAAACAAATAGGATAAAGTTAACAAAATTGCACCGCAAATGTCATTTTAAAAAGTTCTAAATATTTAAGTGCAACTTTTGGATTTGAATTCACATATAGTAAGATTTGTTTTGTTGATGTTCTTATTAATACATTTTCCACTGCTTGCTTTCTTACTGTATAGGTTGGGTTTTTTTTGTTTGTTTTTAATCTATATGCCCTAAAAAACATTCTTAACCCAGGCATAAAAATAGCTCAATATTTTATACAGTTATGTTTTATATATATATATATATATATATATAAATAAAATTTTAGGTCTTGTTTAAATTATTTTTTTATTTTGGAATGCAGTTTATTGTAAGAGTTAAAATGGCTAAAGCAGTTTTGTTTGTTTGATTGTTTTACAATGGGAGTAGAAATTGATTGTTAAAGTCTTTTTAAAACAATAACAGTTATGTGGGGAGAGCAGATGTGTACACAGACAGACAGGACGGGTCGGATCGTCATCAGATACTCTGAGAAAGATTTAAAACTTAAGACACATAAGCACAATATTCTAAAAATGGATTTTGCACTCAAAGCTCTGAGTCAGAATCCTGAGCGGGCGACATAAAAAAAAAAAAAAAAAAAGGAAATAAAATCACATGATATTTAACTAAATATCAAAGGCACTGCTCTGATACACCAGATACGGTACATCAGAGAGCATTTATTCACAAACTTTTGCCTATAATTTGTCAACTAAAATATATTTATTTGTATTTTACATTACCAACATTCATTAAAAAATATAAAAAATATATAGAGGGCGGAACAGTGGCATAGTATACACATACACATCCGCCTCACAGCAAGAAGGTCCTGAGTTTGTGTCCCCGGCTCAGTGAGGGCATGTGTCATGGTGTTTGCATGTACTGCCCTTGCTTGTTGGGTTTCCTCCGGGTACTCCAGCTTTCGCCCACATTCCAAAAGAAATGTACATTAGGCTAATTAGCTGGTCCAGTGGAGACTGGTGAGCTGTTCAGGGTCTACCCCTGCCTTGGCCCAGAGTTGGCTGATATAGGCACCAGCCTCCTTTCCACCCTTATAGGATTAAGCGGTTCAGTAAATGAGTGAATGAGAGCACTTACAAAATGAGACTACATCAACAATAATGATAAATAATAATAATAATAATCATAATAATAATAATGTTGCCTATTTCACTTGTTCATTGTCTTAGTCCTCTTAATGATCACCCACTTTAATATAAAGTAATATTTCTTTAATATATTTTTTATGATTTTATTGCAGACCAATAACTTATATATATATATATAAAATAGTGGAGGATATCGGGGTATCAGGCACCGCTGGGGGCTTGAATTAGGATTGGTAAAGGTGTATTAAATTGTGGTTGACCTGTTAAATGATGATTTATGCATAAAAAACCTAGGGTCTGCCCAAAATCTGCCCAAGGCCTACCACATAATGTCAACACCACCTGTTGTAAACAATATCTGGGCCACTGTCTTCTCTCCTACGCTGACAAATAATGGTGGCGAGTGCTAACACTAGAAACTGACAGTATAAATACCTGGCCTTGAGTGGATTTGGGGGTCTTCGAATTCTCATTTGGAGATCACACCAGCTGCGCTGAACTGCTATTATTTTCAATTTAACTGAATAACTTGTTCTTAAACTTTTTGAACTGCTAAACATTTTGCTGTTTTGTCTACTTTGATTGAATAAAAATGCTCTTGATTTTGAATTCACGTCTCCTGGTGAACTGACCTGTGTCTGCCACGACAGTATATATATATATATTACATAAAAAGAGCTTTAATACATTCTAAATTATGTTGTTTTTTTTAAAATATAAACACATTTTTTCAAATTCAAATTTAGATTTACTTGTCAGGTACAAAATCATACACAGTACAATATGTAGTGAAATGCTTGTTGCGACTGTCCTATATTTAAAGAGAAAAAAAAAAAAAAAAAAAAAAGTACCCTTTAATTACACACCTACACACACAATAAGTCTAATATAACCAAAACCAAGAGTTTCTTTCTCCAGAGTTTAGAGGGGAATTAAAAATGTGTAAAACACTACGAGCTGTAGAGAGAGGATTAGAATCTCTCTGTGGGCTTAGGTTTCTCGTTAATCTTTAAAACTCTCACAATAACAACAATTATAGAGTAAATACAATGATAATAAAGTAACTATTCCTGCTTTAAACACTCTGTATTAGAGGTGTGTTTGTGTGAGTGAGTGAGTGTGAGTGAGTGAGTGTGAGAGAGTGTGTAAGAGTGTGTGTGAGAGTGTGTGTGTGAGTGTGAGTGAGTGTCATAGTGATTGAGTGAGTGAGTGTGTGTGTGTGTGTGAGTGTGAGTGAGAGTGAGTGTGTGTAAGTGTGTGAGAGAGTGTTAGAGTAAGTGAGTGTGTGAGTAAGTGTGTGTGTGTGTGTGTGTGTGTGAGTGTGTGTGTGTGTGTGTGTGTGTGTG
>JAQMYF010000001.1:55690201-55719549 GCA_030014195.1 Neosilurus mollespiculum
AGGTGGCTCTTTGACCTGATTGGAAGGCGGTTAGAGACAGGTGGCTCTTTGACCTGATTGGAAGGCGGTTAGAGACAGGTGGCTCTTTGACCTGATTGGATGGCGTTTAGAGACAGGTAGCTCTTTATACTGATTGGAGAGAGGTTAGAGACAGGTGGCTCTTTGACCTGATTGGATGGCGGTTAGAGACAGGCGGCTCTTTGACCTGATTGGATGGCGGTTAGAGACAGGTGGCTCTTTGACCTGATTGGATGGCGGTTAGAGACAGGTGGCTCTTTGACCTGATTGGATGGCGGTTAGAGACAGGTAGCTCTTTGACCTGATTGGATGGCGGTTAGAGACAGGTGGCTCTCTGACCTGATTGGATGGAGGTTAGTGGTCCACATCATTTGTTTTTTTTTTTTTAAAGTAGTTTATTTTCTGAGGATTTGCTTCGTAAAAGTGAGAGAAATGTAATATTTGCGATGGTTAAAAAAAAAAAAATCAATAAACACAATCAGCGACAGAACCTTTAACAACTTTAATAAAGATTATGAATGAGATTATTATGTTGTGGATAAAATTTAGCAGGTCATGAACTTTTGGTAAACAATTAAACACTGAGTGTATCAAGTATTTTATTATTTTAATTAGATATAGTATAATTAAAATTACTGTGTAATAAAAACATTAATGCATACCATCATCATAAAAAACATTTACCTGCATTTTCTCATCTGGAGGAAAAATTTCTCTCTGAGGAAAAAAGAAGAAATGATGTGAATCAGCACTAGGATATCACATACTTATTCTTATTTCATTTAATACTAACCTTCCTCTTCACAATGTACTCCTCGAAGTATTCCGCTTGGTTGGAAATCCAAAACATGGTCACCGGAAAGGACAAATACACCATCATCTGTACAAAGCACAGCCAAGTGAACACACAGCATAATACCGTACCAAAACAGTGTGCTAAACACGGCATATATACAACAGCAGTATTTCTTCTTCTCCTTCCAGCTGCTCAAACCACACCAGATCATTCATCTCCATCTCCCTGCATCCTCTCAATCCCTCTCCGTCACATCAATTACCTGCACATCGTCCCCCACCACATCCATCTCTTCTTTGGCTTCCTCTTCTTCTCCTACTAGACAGTTTCATCCTTAACATTCTTCCGCCAATATACCCTCCTCTGCACATGCCCAAACCATCTTAATCAGTCATCTCTCACTTCATCCCCAAACAGTCCATCCTTTCTTCCATGTACCTCACACACATCCTAACTTCCTCATACAGTACCACAACGCCTCTATATTTTTTAAATAATTAAAAATATATATATTTCCAAACTGGTTAGTACTCTACTGTGAGGTTTGGAAGTAAATAACCTAAATAACAACACCTCGAGTTTTATGTGCATGTGCTAGTCAGCATGGTCGGCTTTACTGCATATAAAACAAGGTCAGAGTACAAATATTTTTAGTATTCTACATAAATAAAATGTATTTATGTATCAAATTAATTTCTCACCCGAAATATTTCTATTTTGACTCCCATGTTTTCTCACCACGGTCAAAATCCCAAGTCACCCAACTACTTTACTTCCGGGTTTTATTTCCCCCGCCAAATTAAAAGCTCGACAAATCCACTATTTAATTATTTTTAAAGCTTTAAAAGCTAAAACAAGTATCATAGGCAATTATTATTTAAAATTTAGTGTATACGTGTTTAGATTTTATATTTATTTTTTTAAATCTGACTCATATAGGTCTGTTTTCAAAAACGACAATTTGTTTTCTGCTTTTGCCTGGAAGTCCCGCCTTCTACACTAGGATTGGCTTAAACCTAATGGTTTCGTAGAATCTCTCCAATCGGAAGACTGTTTGTGTAGGAAGAAGCAACCAATCCGATCGCAAAGATTGGGTCTGTCCAAATATGATTGAAGGAATACGAATCCCGCCTACGAAACAACATGGCGGAATAATATATAAACAGAGTTAATTATGAAGGTATGATGTTTTTATGATAATGTTTGGGGTATTAAACGTTGAAGGCTTTCTGTTTAACTTTATTTTATTTTCTCTTGCAGAATATTTTATTTCAGGTTTGTTAATGTCTGTCAAATTCCAAACTTTCCAGATTTGTGCAGGAAATTTTCTAGAAAATCTAAGTTATGAAACCTGTGGTAGTCCTGTGAGTTAATTGTGTATTATTAATGATTGGTCAGGTTTTCATGCATCAGATCCGGATTAACAGAACTGTGGTGATATAATTATAAAAGAAGACTAATCAGATGATCACAGAATTCTGCCCTTCTGGACGGAGCACCAGAAAGAGTTTTTAGGAGAGAAATTAAACAAAAATACTATGAATGTACAAATAGAGAATAAATTATCTCCATCAGTCACTCTCTCATTTGCCAAACCACTTAATACTACTTACTAGGGTCGCAGAGAGGCAAAGGTGGTGTATGTACACCCTGAACCGAGCGCCAGACCATCACAGTCACACCTAGGGGCAATTTGGAACAGCCAGTTAGCCTAATGTGCATATCTTTGGACTGGGGAAGGAAACCGGAGTAACCGGAGGAAACCCATGCAAGCAGAGGGAGAATATGAAATCTTCACACAGACATGCCCGGGACTCAAACCCAGGACTTTTCTTGCTGTGAGGCAGACGTGCTAACCACTACACACTGAATCATCTTCATCCTTCTGAAGAATGTTGGAGGTTTCGCATCACTGTTCCAGAAATGAACAGATCACCAGTTTACGCTCTCTGGTTTTTATTTCTCACTGACGTGTGGACATGTGACTCAGTAGAGTGGTGCAATCACAAGTGTTCATTTCTTTCTTCAGTTTAACAAACAGATGAAACAAACTTCTTCCATCCTACTGGATTCAACAGGTGTTTTATTTGCATATGGCCTTTATAATTATTTATTCATACTTTATATTACATGTATGTAGACTCACACTGTGATACTGAAACCACTCAGGTGATGACAAAACACATTCTCGGTTAGGTCTAGACTAGGAGCGTCAAGCTCATTTTCACTGAGGGCCAACGATCACTGAACATTTTATTCCAAAATGGTAGCCATGAAATCTGCATGGCAAGATGATTAGTTTGTTTTATAGAGAAATTTTGAACACCATTTTACAGAGAATTAATAAAATATCTACTAGGCTAATTTCATTCATTCCTTTGACAACATCCTGACGCTTAATCACAGAAGTGAATGATGGAGAAGCGACATGTGAATAAGTGTTTCTCAGAGTGGGGGCATGCTGCCACAATATTGCAAGTCTCTAGCAATCAGGGGATGATAGACAATAAACTGTACACAGTTTATAGGCACAAAGACTTATTTACATCTTCAGTTCTGTGCACTTCAGTTTTCTAAAGCCAAAAGCTAGCTTGCAATCTTTCTTGAGTCAAGAAAGTCTAGCTATTTACTTGAAATAAGTTGCTGCCACCTAATGGATGGATGATGAATTACATTTAATTGTAATGATGATCATATTCTTTGGAAGCTCTTGCAGGCCACAGAAAAAGCCACGGTGGGCCAGATTTGACCCGTGGGCCTCTAGTTTGACACCTGTAGTGTTGGCAGAAGGTGCAGATGCAATTCAGGGGTTTATGTTAATGCTCGGGTTATACAGGGATCATGGACTCGACAGGAATATATTTAAAATGTGTATAATCATTGATAGGGTCTCTGTAGGGAGGCTGTTTTGGGGTTTATTTATGGAAGGAGTCACCAGTGTTCATGCAGTTGAAGTTTTTCACTCTCTGGGTTCTTATAGCAGTTACAGATAAGTATGTTGTTAGCTTTGGGTGATGAGGTTGGTAATGTGAAAGGTTTCCCTCATGGATCAATAAAGTAATCACTCTCACATGCACTTTCTTTCACACATAGTCTTACACTCTCTCGCTCTTTCTCACACACACAGACACACTGGTGCAAAGTCTATCAACCACATGTGCGCAGTCTTACACTCTTTCGCACAGTCTTAAATTCTCGCTCTCTCCAACAGTCTTACACTCTCTCACACACACACACACACAGGTGTGCACTGTCTCTCATATGCAGTCTTACACTCTCATTCACACACTTTCTTACACTCACACACAGGTGTGCAGTCTCTCACACAACATCAGTCACTTTTAAAGTCTCTCTTGCACACACACTTCACCTACTCTCTCCCACTCACACTCATCTGTCACACACTCATTCTCTCTTACACAGGCAAACACACTCCCTTAGTCTCTCATACACACTCTGTCTCTCTCAATCACATACCTTTTTCTCTGTGTTCCACAGCAACTGTCAGTTATACAAAAATAAACCACACAATGCTGTAACTGACCAATCAGGATGAAGTATTCAAAGACACAGGGTAATAATGTCCTGTAACTAATAAGAGTTCAGGACAAACAGGTTACACCCTGGGGCCTGACCTGCCTGATTGGACCACTGATGGATTAAGGTTTGATTTATAAAGGATTTTACTTGATGGTTGTAGATACATAAATGGGTTTTATTTGAAATATTCTTGATTGAAAGAGCGGAACCCCCATCCATGTATTGTGGGTTCCACAGAAAACTACGTATATGACATTTCCATTTATGACATACACCCTTATCCAGAGCAAGTTACATTTTTATTTCATAAATAAAAATTTGTTATGGGTTTTGCTCAAAAGCCCAACAGAGGCAGCTTGGTGGTACTGGGGCTCAAACCCCCAACCTTATCCACTGAGCCACCCCTTACACTCAGATATAAGTGGTGGATGGAGCCTATTTTTATCAAAATATTTTGAATGATTAAAGTTTGGATGGAAATAATGATGAAGCTCTCCAGTAAAAAGGCCACGTGAACTGAGAGCTTTCCAAAATTATTTCGAAAATGAATCCGAGATAAGAAAAGAACACATGAGTGCCTTGAGGAAGGGTGGAATAAAATCCCTAAACTACAGTTGTTTTACTTAAGTTTCATCACTTCATACTGAATATGTATGACATCATAATCTCACGGGATTTCACTTCTCCTTTAATTAAATGATGCAGCCATCCAACATCTGGAACATCTCAATCTTTTGCTTCCAAACAAGAGAAATGTGTCGAAAATGGGAAAAATTCGAAAACAGCACTTGAACAAATACAACCGCAAACAAAAAATAACTGTAAAGACAACAGGACGAAGAACAATTTTTTTGTTTCCTTTTAATTTTCTATAAAAGAGATGAGTTTATATCATGATTATAACAGAATCATTAACCTCGATAGCTCACTCACATACCAAACAGTAATCGAGGGAAATGTTGAACACAACAACAAACAAAAAGAAAAAAAAAAGAAAGAAAAAGAAATGGAAAAAAAAAAAAAAATAATAATAATAATAATTAAAAAAACCCTAAAATACCTGAATAAAGCAAACTCTCTGCTGAGATGCAGGTCAGCACATTCTCCGGTGAAACCAAATCTATGGCACATAAATGTGACTTTTACTGAGGAAAACACAAACAGAATACATTGAAAGGCTCGAAGGAATGAAGTGTTTCTTCTTTCACCTTTTACAAAGCAAATTATCAAAGGAGGAAAAAAGATAGAGAGAGAGAGAGAGAAAGAAAGAAAGAACTGTATATATTTATGTGGACTTCGTCGAAAGTGGGTGGAGAGAAAAAAAAGAAAAATATATAGAAGCAACTCGTTCTTATGAAGTGTTTACTATGAACGCTCCGAGGAGGAGCACAATTTTCCACTGTGCCACATACTGAAGAACAAACTGACTCTCATACACACACACACACACACACACACACACAGGCTATCCATACACACAGAATACGAGTATGCGGCTGCTCAAGACACGTCCTCTTAAAACAAGCTTCAAGGAGAAAAGGAGGAGGAAACGTAATCTCTGGGTGAAAAATTAAGTCCAGCTAAAACTAGATTTAAACCTGAATATTTGTAAATGGGTAGAATATAAAATGTTGACCTTTCTTTTTTTCTTTTTTATTATTTTTTATGCTTTTTACACAGGCTTTCCCCGACACTAAATTGCGAGTTCTCCCTCCCGAACCTTTTCGCACCCCCCCTCCCCGAGAGTGTAATATATGCCAAACAGAATTGCAATACGATACAGGCACTGGAGAAAACACCATAGGAGAAAACTCGAGAGAACCTGCTGATTTAAAGTGTGCCCCGCAAAACAAAAAACAAATCAAAGCAAAAAAACAAAACCAAAAAAAACCCCAAAACCCTCCCCCCCTTAAATCTGACTCGAATATCTTAATTAGAACTCACATCCACTATAACTGAACAAGAACAATGATATAAAATCAGAACTGGTGCAATTTTTTTTTCCTTTGTACTGTTTTTCAAAATCTCATCATCGGTCACGTCTAGAACAGCGTACAGTCCTCTTCAGATGCTAATCATAAAAACGATCTGCTAAAGAAGGAAAGAACAAAAAATAGTGAGAGTAAGATAGTTTGGGGGGGCGGCGGCGCTAGAATGACATGCAAGAAACTTCGGAGCGCTCGAGAGGTGACTTCAGAGGAGTCTGAGAGGATTCAGAGTCAGCCGGCTGCTCATACGCACTCGAGGTTAGAATTATTTCTAGTAACGCAGTAAAGCGTGAACCACTTAGACACTTTCAGGTCTTTTTTTTCTATAATGTATAATACACAAAGTAATGTAGCACTGTACGCTTTCCAAAAAACCCTCAAACTCAAGGATAACAGGTAAACAACTCCTCTGATGATGGTTTAACGTATAACTTAACCTTTTTTATTATTACTTTTCATCTTCAATCGTCGGAATAATGCATATATTAGGTATATTCTACTAACAAGGCTACCTAAACTTTTCACGTCTGGTGTGGAGGACAAGAAAATATATTTATATATTAAAAAAGTAAAGAAAAAAGATGTTATATGGAAGAGAGAAGGAAAAAAAACATCTCTGGGACTAGGACTCTGTGGTTTGGCATAGACATCAGAAGAAAGGGTTATGTGTTGGTAAGAAGACTTTAAAAAAAAAAAATTAAGATTTTTTTTTCAGTAGATTCTAATAATGTAAAAAAAATAAAGAAAGAAAAGAAAAAGAAAGAAAGATAACACTTGTGTGTTTTTGTGTATCATTATTATTATTCTTTTCCTGTTGTGGTTGTTCATACCCCTGGTCAGTGGATGTTGTGTACAGTGATGTTGGCTTGTACCTTCTCCTCACCTGAGACATCACATTATGATCATGAGTTGTTAGAATAAATCGCTTGCTTGTATGTGTAAAAAAGAAAAAAAAAAAAAAAGAGAGAGAAATAAAGAAAACATGAAAGGAGGGAAAAAAGCAATACCCCTCACACATCTGGCAGTTGATGAACAGCCGACTACAGGTAAATCAGTACATTTAAACTGCTGTCACTTAGATATACTTCCACTGATATCAAGGTCCAAAGCATTGCTCCCATTCGTGCGAAAGAACTGCCCCGTGGAAACGTCCTCTCCGTCCTGCTACTTATACGTCCTTTAAATCCAGGAATAATGCCAGAGAGGCAATATTGTCCCAGCTCGAGGGTCCCCTCTTTATCCCCTCCCCCTCGCGAAGGCTACAGGGGGCGTCCTGTCAAGGCCTCAGCTCACCCAGTGCCGGCTCTGCCACTGCGGCGCTTTGCTCATGCTCTCAGTTGGGGTCTTTTTTTTGTTTTGTTTTTTTTTGTTTTTGTTTTAATTCCCTTACTGCTTCATCGGTCCATTTCTCTCTGTGCAGAGGAATCCGTTAGCGGTTTTATTTTGTTTTTGTTTTTTGTGGGGGTTTTTTCTGCAGTCTCTCGCACTTTTCCTCGTGCATTTCAAAACAAGTTCTCCTCGAAGATAGCCATCAGATCACTTTGGAAATTCATATCGATGGTAGCTGCCATCTGTACGGAAAAAAAACAACCACAAGAGTTGTTGAGTATGGCCCGAAGAGAATCACGACACACGCAGCTCAAAACTGAATCATTCATATTAAAATACAAATATTTCAACACTTTATACACTTAGAATAATTAGGTTTTTATGAGAACAGAAATATTTTATCTTTTAAAAAAAGGATTATTTTATTAAAGAAAAGCTTCTTACAAACTGTAAAATTATTCTAATTCCATCCATACTCACTGTATACGAGCAATCACCCATTCTGATTGGATGATCTATTACTACGATATCACCACATATACCATTAACAGAGCCGGAAAAAATCCGGAAGTGATCAGAACTTGTACTAAGCTACCCGATAATGCTAGCTGACTGGCCCTTCCATTCATTATTCTCATTTCAACAATATTTGGAATCAAAGTATTTGATGATGAAAACCCAGAACAAACACGACTTCATCAGCCTGCTATGAGAAACAGGTCTCCATTACTCAGCGTCACCTGACACCAAGGACCAGGGGAGGGGTTATCGGAAGCTAAGCAGTGTATGGCAACCGGAAGTGCCGCAAGACTCCGTGCTCAGCTGACTGGTCTTTGACGGTAAGAATCATTTTTTTTTTTTTTTTGAATAGCAAAATAGGAATTTGAATAGCACAATAAAAATGCCTAAATTTTTCACAATCCAGAGAGCGCTGATAGAATAAAACGCTTATTCCACTCACTCTCCTCATGTCCTTGCTAACAGCTCCTCACCAGGCTATCAGTGCAGATCCGATTTGAGCGGAATAACAACTATATTATTCTTTTAAATGTTTACACTTCTAAAGCATAAGTGCAAAAGTGATCAACGCCCTTGTTAAAGATGGGTAACAAGTTTTGGAAGGAAATGACTGGTTAACTGGATTAATAATTAAACTAAATAAGTAAAGAAATCCCTTCTTCTCTCCAAACATCAATAGCTAATTTTTTTTCTGTATGACAGAAGGTAAAAAATAAAAATATATAGGTGTAGACGAGGGCTGGGTGTCCATGCTGACACTCTTCTGTACATGAGAGGTAAGAGGTAAAGCACTCACCGCTTCTCTCCTCCTCCTCTCTTGCTCGCGGCGGCGTGCCATCTCTCTGTGCTGGTCGAGGGCACTCTGACTGGAGGCCGGAGACTGAGGGGGAGCCTGCGATGTCTGCGTGGCGGACGGCGTCTGGGGCTGTTGGTTTGGTGTTTGGGACGGGGCCTGATGCTGCTGTTGTGGCGGAGGAGCCTGGGGCTGTTGGTGCTCTGAGCGCCTTCGCTGCTCCTCATGGGGCCTTCGAGTCACCTCCATGGTATCTTCATCATCACGACCCCTGAGAGAAAGAGAATGTCTTTCACTGAGCTGTTGCGGCCTTCACTGTCACCTCCACCGCTTTTTTATTACACAGGAGTTGCACAGGTGCCAATATTTCTAGCTTTAGTCAAAACATTTATGATCTACACTCTTCTTTTTCAGCTGAAATTGCTCACAACGGTCCAATCACACCTCCCATCCATCATCAGCTGATGATTATTAGCACCTGAGGCTCTCAAGTGGGAAAGAAAAGGGTCTTGGTCAGAATGTGTAACGTCATGTACATGTGAGGTGGAAAAAATGCCCAGAGTCACGAGCCAAGCTGCAGTTCCCCTGTAGAAAATCTGATTCACTAATGTGGCACAAAGGTGGGATGAAAAAGACTCGTGTTTGCATCGGGTAGCAGGGACTTTCGCTTGACGCCGAATTGCGGTGAACTCTGACCTGTGAAAGCACAACCCTCAGACTTGTAAGCTAATAGAAAACAGTAAAACCAAAGGAGTCGGAGAGGAGGAGCTGCTTATTCTGAAGTAGTAATTATGCCAGAACTTTCCTCTACATTCTCTCAATGTTATTTGGTAACCATCCAGGAAAAAGTGGCAGTCTGGTCAGCTGATATGCCCTCAGGATTTAGTGGTTAAACCATTTTCCTACTGTCCTTAAAAGGATTGTACTGGAACATTCTTCTAATCAAACATTGCACCATGAGCAGGCAGAGAAAGGTAAATGAAAATGTAACTTCAACACAACATAGAGTAAGCTTGCTATTAAACACAACACGACGACAGATCTGACCAATACACACCCCGTTACTAACGCGTCTCCCTGCCCGTATTAGCTGAACATTTAATCCTACCGCTGTTTCTCTTGCTCTCTGCGTAGCCGGTCCTTCTCAGCCTGCTCCGCCTGAGCCTTCAGCGCTTTCTCCCTCTCCTCCTTCTCCCGCGCCGCGCGGCGGAACTGCTCGAAGCTGTCGCTGCTCGATCTCACAGCAGAGGACGGAGTAGACGTGGACCTCTGTGCAAGGCTGGCCCACGAGCCCATGTTTTTCAGCTTCACATCCTAAAACAACAGCAACAAAAAAAACCCCCATGAAACTGTGCACAAAGACGGTCGTTTCTGCTGTTAGGCATCAAATACAAGTGATAGCTGGATTGATAAATATTAAAGAAGATATCCCTTCCACCCACCTGTACCTTTTTAGGAGCTACAGGTGTCTTGGGCTCCTGTTTGAACTTGTCCTTGTCCGGCATGGTGGGAGGTGGACCGCTCTGGTCTGATGAGCGGATCACAGGGCGAGAAGTGTCCAGAGGCTTCATGTCCGGCCCTAAGAAATGATAAAAATAACAATTTAAAAAATGGTCAACTTTTTTTGTGTTATTTCTTTTTCCTGTAAAGATGATAAACTTTCACATGCTAACGCAAGGCTGGTCTAAGGCTATGCTCACATCCCCAAGCTGAAGTGACAGAAAAAGGCACAATAATCCAATTTCTTTACAATTCAGAACTGATCCACTTTCATACCAGAGCGGAACATTTTCTGGATATTTAAGGAGGCTTTGAATATTTTTCAGACCTGTTCACTCTGCACAAACATCCTCATCACCAGCCACAGAGTTAAAAATTAAAACAGGCAATTGGTCACACAAAAAAAACTATTTTTATTCAATTGATTTATTGAACTATAGGACACCTAGAATGTTCTTCTAAGACCTGGGTGCCTTAGCACATCCACATCAACAATACATCTTGATAACTAAAGGAGTGTTTCCTTATAAGGCCAAAACAAAAGACGTGTACCTGAGTACCATATATGGAAGGCTGACCTCGGTGGGTGGGTGGTGTTACGGGTGGTGTTACTTTAAAAGAAATCGTTCACCCTGACCTTGCAATAGCGCGCGTGCGCTATTGCAAGGTCAGGGTGAACGATTTCTTTTAAAGTAAAATAGGCTTCAAGTCCTGATAATCCACATTTGTGAAACTGCATTCTTGTCACAGAACACTAGGTGTATCCCTCGTGTGGTCAACTGGAGCCATTTTTGAGGAATTGACCTCTGTGACCTCGAAAATTAATTACATCAAGAAGACACAGTTTTGATAGGCTGGAAGGGTGCATCATAGGGCCCATGCAACATAAATAACAAATAAACCAATGAGAAATTGGCACCACCAGAGTGTTAACAAGCAGGCGTCTGTGGCGGAGGACGCGGACAGCCCCTAAAAACATAGTATCCCCTATGCTTCGTGGGAGATATAATTAACATGTTCCTTTTAATTCACGCCATTGGTCAGCTACCTGTATACTCCCTGTAATATGATATTTTCATTTAAGCATCACAAAGTCCTTCCCAAGAACTAATTATGTTTTACTCCTATAATTAGTGTTTCCTGTCTGTGAAGTACTCAGAGTTAAATTTTATGTATGAATTATACTATAAATAAATTCTATCAACATAAGGTTTTATTCTTTTGCAAAACCACAAATTACACAGTTTCTATTAACTACACATTTAAATAGAGTGTAACACGTAAGACTTTACAGTTAAAAATTAAACCCAGTCGAACGTCATCAATATCCGTTCCCTGCCCTGGGACTCACTCTGCTGGACATGGCCTTGCATATGTGCCTTGCTCTCAGGCTGTTTGTGTGGTTCCTGTCTTATAGGCGGGCTGAAGGACTCGCTCCTCATCACAGGGGAGGGTGACTGCTTCTCCTCCTTCAGCGGCCCGAGAGCTGGCGGCCCTCGTTGCGGCTCCTGTGTGAAAGACCATGTGATGGGTCAGAAATGCAGACCAGAATAATGGAGGCTGGAGAGGACGAGGACGATCGTGTGCACGGAACACCACTCACTTTTTTGGGCTGAAGGTTTTGCGGAGGTGACTGATGGACTACAGGAGGATACTGGGAAATCTGTGGGGAATGCATCATAAGAGGAGAGGGGTTCTCTCTCAGGTGCCCTGTTTAAAACAGAAAGACAAAATGTAAACATTCAGGATGAAGTACAACAGGTTAATAATGTGTTAAGTCTAGTCCTACGCTCCGCTAGGCTAGTTAGGGGTCTAAGAGATGACAAGGGCAGACAAGGTTAATTCAGGGCAACATTAGCACGAATGCTTAAGCTTTTAATGCTGATCTCTTAGCGCAGAGTGTACATATAAATAACAAAGGGATCATAAACAGAATCTCAAGTCTGAAATGCAAGTAATTCCTGTTGTTCAGTTCAACAAGAGATAACGTCTGCACACAAGTTATTTTATGAGGCAACTAAGGGTTATTTAAATATGCTGTTGCTAAGCGACAGGTATTGGAAGTTTTTTTTTTTTTTTAAAGTGTGGTTAATTCTGACCTGTGCTGTAGGGATCAGGTTTGGGCTGGCGTGGTGAAGGATGCTGCTGCTGTTGCTGCTGCTGAATAATCTGCTGCTGCGCTTTATTGGGAGGCATTGCAACATTGTGCTGCACCGGCTGCGTCTGTGTGGTCTGCACTGGGCCTTGTGAGAAAGCCAGATGCTGCTGTTGTTGCTGCTGCTGCTGGCTCTGTGACTGCTGCATGTGTCTGGGTGCGTGTTGGGGCAACTGTGGTGAGGGTTGGTGTGCTGGAACAGCCTGGGGCTGAGATTGGACAGGCAGTTGGGTCTGCACAGGCAGCTGGGACTGCACCTGCACCGTCTGCAGTAGTGAAGCCTGGCTCTGTGGCTGTGACTGACTGCCCTGGAGGGACTGCATGAGCGGAACTTGCTGTTGTTGTTGTCGCCCCTGTAGGTGCTGCAGGTAAAGGACCTGGTTGAGGGGCATGGCGGGCACGGGTTCCTCGTCATCCTCAAGTAGCAACTGAGGAGGCTGAGAAGAAAGCAACCCCTGTGGGGTGAGCGTAGGAGGGGACAGCGGCCTTTGACGGATGGGCTGAGGGGGGTGTAGGAGGTGTGGAGGGAGGTGGTGTTGGGGTTGTGGGGGCTGTTGTGTCTGGGGCTGCTGGGGAGTCGCGGGCTGTTGAGGTTTGGCGGGGAGCGGCGCTGCTCTGTTGCTGGGACGGGAAGGCTGCTGAGGCATAGCGTTGTGTAGTGCTGCAGAGAAACACAAAAACAAGACAGAGATACAGCATGTGGTTATAACACAAAAAAAATAAAAGCACAGCACAATGCTCATATTGGGCTGGGTTTTCTATTTCTTAAAACCCCACATTTTTTAAACTTGAGTCCATGCAGAATTTAATTCACAATGCCGTAGCTGTCACAACATACAAAAAGCTACATGAAGTACCGTAGAACGACACATGACAAAATTACAATAATACTAAATCTCTGACCAGATACTGTTACATACCTGGGGATTGGAGGATGGGGTGCTGGTTTAAGAACGGGTGTGTGTCAGGTGACCCTGGGCCACTTGCTGTGTGAGTGTTGAGGTGAGGCGGGGCAGGAGAAGACGAGTTGTTGGTGTGGTGGGGTATATGCATGAGGGGCTGTCCAAATGGAGGCAAAGAGTCAAATGTGTTCTCGAGCAGCTGGGTCGACTCCAGCGTGACTGGAGGAGCCATGAATGTTGCAGGAGATGGATGCTGCTGCTGTTGTTGTTTTATTTGAACAGTGGGCTGTAAGACGGGAGCCTGGGGCAGGAGGGGCATCTGGGGTGGGACCATACCTGGTGCTATCACTGGGTGGTGGCCTTTCTTCCCCTCTTTAGCAGAGTGCCCTCTCTTTTTCAATTTAGAGGCCATTCCTGGGACAGTGAGAAGACAAACAGCTGGTTGTAATCGAAACCAAGAAGCGAGACGGAAAGTGAGAATAAGGAATTGCGGCGTCCTTACCTGACTCGGAGTCTTCGCTCTCAGACGAGCTCGACTCGCTACTGCTGCCCGACTCTGAAGATGAGCCTTTCGGCTTCGCGCTCATAGTCTCCATGGCCTTTTCTGTAATCAGGTAGAATGAACATACACATACATACATATTATATATATATTATTTGGAAACGCTCAGAAATGGTGTACATACTACAGAGTAACAAAAAAATGCAAATTAAAAACAAGATTATTATTTATTTTTCCTTTTAATGCATGATAATAATGATGCCAACTTCCCCAAGTAACTGTGACAAATCGTGAGCGGCTGTAATTTTGATTCATGCATTATCCACTCAGGATAAACAATTATCAAATAAGGCAAAGTATGATATGGGAGTTTCATGTGCTGAGGTAAATAACACCCAACAAGATCTGAAAGTGTCCATACCATACGATATAACTGTTTTATTATTCATTCTAAATATTTTCAACTTATTCAATTTATCCGATGTAAATGATGCATCATTCGGCTCGTCAAAGAACACCAAAAATTATTTCATGGCTTTCCATCAATTAAGAGAAAATATTTTGAATTTATAATAATAATTATTAACCTCTAGACCATTCTTGTGTAGTATATACTAATGGAGTGGGGCCAGCAGCGTAGTAGTTAGGGTGCTGGGCTCATGATCGAGAGGTTGTGGGTTCAAATCCCAGTTAGACCCCCACCATGCTAAGACCCTTAGGCAAGGCCTCAACCACAGTGACTCTGCCCACCCAGCAGTATAAATGGGTAGCAGTAAAAAATACTGAGATGGTAACCTGTGATGGACTAACGTCCCATCCAGGAGTTGAATTCCTAACTCGCTTCACGCTACAGAAACCGGGATAAGCTCCAGGTCTGATGAGCCAGTAGGCTCGGGTTTAAAAGCCCAACAGACTTTACCTATTTTTAAATACTAATGGACATTATACATACTGAAAAAGTTGGGATAAGACTCTCATCAAAAAACCAACGGTTTATTACAGTCAATGTTTGGGAAATCCTAGACATTCAACAGAATGCCATCCCAAAAACTATGAAAAAAGCTATGCAATATGGCCTTTCAAATGATGCTCTAATGGAGCACATGTCACCTTAGTCAATTTTTAAAACAATAATCTGTAAAATCTGTAAAAATAAATCATAAAATTGTTTTTGATTCTCTTATGCTCCTGTGTAGTAAATACCAAAACAATTATTCACTTCAGGCTTGGTAGATATCAATGAATCGTCCCCTTGACAAACTACTGCGCGACATTCGCTCGGATTCAGGGAATCATTGATAATTAAATAATTAAATAGACTCAATAAAGGCTCATTCCTGCATTTATTGTCTTGTCCTGAGGTCTCTGCTGTCCCTTGTGAGTACTCAATAACTGAGGACTCGTGCCCATGCCTACTAAAAAGACAAGCTTTACATGTGAAATATCTAACCTGCTGTTGGTTCATACAGTCATCATTTGTCCCTTATTTATTTCTTTCTCCTTTATTTAACCACAGCCTTGGGCAAGAAGGCAGCATAGTATGATTACCACACTGCCATACTGTATAACAGATTAGGAGGAGACTAACCTGGAGGTTTCTTCTTCTTCCGGAGACAGGACGAAACGTATCTCTCAAGCTCCCGAAGTGTTGATGGTTTTAGCGTCTCGAAGTCGATCTCGATCTCGTCCGGGTTGGAATTCTTGAGCGAAGGTTCACGGGATTGAATGATGTGGACCACGCGTCCCAGCTTATCTCCAGGCAGCTTATTAATGTCGAGGCTCAGCTGCCTCTTCTCCTCATAGGACATGGGCTTACACTTCTCAGCAGGCACCAAGCCTGTGGATCCGGGTGCCCCTCCCAGAGCCAACTCTTCTACGGGGTCGAGGCCAGACACTGGTTGCAGTGCGGGAGGCACGGTGCCCGGGGGAGGAATGGAGCGGTTGTTCTTTATGCCTTCCTTCTTACTGCAGGATCAGAACAGAAAAATAATTATCTTGTGTTTATGTTACACTCACTGACAATCATTTTCTGTTCTTGATACACCGTGCCATGCAAGTGTTTCATGTACATCCAGAAACCAAACTGAACACTCATCTCACGTTCTCATTATTAAAAAGAATTACTTCACCAGCTTACCTTGGCTTCTTGGTCTTCTTAGGTAGAGGATCCTTGTTGTTCTTGTTCTTGCTCTTCGGCGTTGGGAGAGTGGAAGGAGGCTCGAGGATCTCGTCCAATCCAGGGATGGCTTTCTTTTTGTGCTTTTCCTTCTTCTTTTCCTTCTTGTCCTTCTCTTTCTTCTTTGGTTTGCTGGCCTGAGGCTGAGACAGGGCTGCCAGTTGCTCGTGGACCGCCTTAAGCTGCATCACAGAAACACCAATACAATGTGATATAAACACACTTTCAATAATTTTCCATTAATGTGTTTATCATGAGTGATCGACCAGTCAAGAACTTGTTGTGTAATCCTCGGCGTTTATAATGCACTAAAACTCTAAGCACTGAAACAAACAAATGAAACACGAGGCTAAGACACACAGAAGGAATATTCTGATTAATCAAACACTGTGTTATGAATCCACAGCTCAACACCTTGGCTCATACTTTCAAAACGGGGCGTCAAGCATCACAACTACTCATCAAAAGCACTTAAAGGGCAAACCTCTGCCACGCTCAGCAATCCCCATATAAACCAAAATGTCAAAAATTGCTCCTTCAAAGTGTTAAAAAGATAATAATAATAATAAATCTATAAACAAAAATCCTGGATCATCTGGATTTTCATCCTACAAATAAATAAAAAATAAAAATAAAAAAATGTGTGTATCTGTGTGTGTGTGTGTGTGTGTGTATATGTGTTTACAATCACAGTGAAGATATGACTCAGATGTCAGACTCTCAGATGTAACTCAAATGATTGGTCAGAAAGTGTTCAATAATGTTCTAAGAGAAAATCAGATTTTTGTTTCTACGGTAACAAGTTACACAGAAATTTGGATAAGCTGACAGACAACACCGCCCTTAAATAAAAAAACTCAACAACAACAACAAAAAAAAAACACTCCACAATGCATCCTGCAACAACAACAACAAAAAATAGCCCAGCAAAGTGGGAAAACCCCCTCACCCTGCGGGAAGCCATATTGGATATCGGACCGCAACGAAAAAAAAATCTGTAGGCTTGTATAGTTACCCAGTCCCAACATCCACTGAAAATCGATCAGTGTTTTTGAGTTTCTGCGCTGAATGCAACTGCAGACTGTCATCGCGCATGCATGCCTCACACCCCATTGGTCTGAGGGGTAAAAATGGTGAGTGCTGGAAAGCTAGGTTATAAGAGGAATAAAATACTTTCACTTTAGGCTATGCTGTTAAGAAATTAAGCAAATTTTATACCACTTTCTGACAGCACCACTTGTCATCGATTAGTTTCCCATAACAGCAGACCCCAAGTTCTTTATTCCCAGCACTGGGCAAAAACCTGTGAGATTTCTTCACCTGCTCTTTGAGCTCCGCCAGCCTCTGAGCCCTCTCTTCTTCTGAATCATCGGTGGAGGATTCCGATTCGGAAGTGGAGTCACTGGAGGTGTCAGAGGATGAGGCGGCAGCGATAGGCGGCTGGGGCTTCACGGGTGCTGGAGGGTGCAGAACGGGGGCAGGCGTAGGAGTAAAGGCCTCCTCAGGCTCATCTGGCATCTTAGCAAAACGCATCTCAAACACATCCTGACAAATTAAAGACGGAGTTCTTAGACAGCTGAAATAAAGTTAAAGCAACGTTTCTGTGCATTTCAACGTGCATCTATATACCTGCAGCTTGCGCGCCATCCCCACCACCTCGTGGTCTGGAGGGTTGTACTTATAGCAGTTAGAGAACATTAACCGCACGTCTGCAGCAAAGTCCTGCGCATCTCTGTACTGTCTACTTTCTAACCTCTCCTACAAAATAAAAACAAAGCTACAGTCAAAATTATGAAAAAAAACAAAAAAAAAAAAACAGTAACACCATGTGATGACATCAGTCTCAATCAGCCTGCTTACAACAGGAAAAGGAATTCGTATGCTTATTACTAGAGAAAACAGAGCACTGATAACACTGTGAGAGTCTCAAATCAAGACTGTATTCATATATTACTATATATACACTATTTATTCTACATGTACCCACTAGATATGAGCAATCGTGTGTTCTGATTGGCTAATCTACAACTAGGAGATCACCCTATTTACCATTAGTAGATAGATCAGTAGAGAGAGAAAAGAATTAAGCAGTCACAACTCACACTATGCTAATTGCTAACGCTAACTCTGCTGTTCATTCTCAACTATTCATTCACTTATTTATTCACTGAACCACTTAATCCTATTAGGGGCGCAGGGAGGCTGCAACCCATCTCAGCTCATTCACGTGTTCATTCCCACGTTCCACGAAAAGCAACAAATCTTGGAATGAAAGTAAAAATGTTTTTCTACACTATTCTATAAATAGTAATTTCTTATTTCTCTTCACTAACATCACAAGATCAGAACATGTTCCTCACATTTATTAAGAATTATGCTAATTACAAATTTATCAGCTTAAAATCAATTTCAAAATTTTGACTTTCCATCTGACCTTGATGGTGGTGAGGTCCATGGGGTGTTTGATGATTTCATGGTAGTCATGCAGTCCCAGAGATTCCACATCCACTGGTTTGTAGAAAGGCCATGCGTAAGCGGTGTGCTTCTTGGAGAACATCTCCTTCACGATTCCGGCACAGTAGCGCAGCTGCTCCAGCTGTTTGGGGCTGTTGGGCCCGGCTGGCGTGCTGAAGGTGGTGAGATGGTGTTGAGAATCTGGGGCTTCTTTCTTGGGCTGTTTAGATGGTCGCATGCTCTCTCGCCGAGGGAGAGTCTTTCCTGACTTGGACTCAACCGGAGAAGGCTCGTTTAACTGGTCATTGGCGGTGGGGGTCGTCGTGTCTGCTTTCCTCTTCTGGCTTTTTTTCTGCTGTTTTGTGGCAAAATGAGACAATAAATAACCTGGACAATAATTCATCAGGCCGAAGCACACCTTCCTCATAATCTGAAAGATTTACACATTTAAAAACACATCTAATATATGGATATACAGTATGATGCTAAAGTGATGAATGGTTTGTAAAAATCAATGCATGACAGTCAAAATTTTATATCACCAGTGCTCCGAGTCATCCTCAAGGACTCACTTTAGGCATGACGCTCGGTGCAGGACTCTGCTGAATGGGCATGGATTGAATGGCAGTCTGGGGCGGGGGAGGCACTGAGGTCATGATGGCGCTCGGAGGGTTGCAGTCCGAAGGGCCGAGCGAAAAGGGAGGACCCAGCTTGGGGATGGTAGGAGGGACTCGAGGGGGTAGGACTTGTTGCAGAGCCACCTGTGGAGGGAGAGCTGGAGGACCTGGGATGGGTCCTCTCGTCTGGGGCCCTGCTCCATGATTGGAAATACCACGAGTCTGAGTCGTAGGTGGAGAATCCATTCCGGGTCCGGGGGGCTTCAAGTTCAAACCTGGGGAAGGAATAGAGATAATGGGAGAGAGAGAGAGAGAGAGAGAGAGAGAGAGAGAGAGAGAGCTTATTGGCAGGAGAAAGAACTTGAAAGGTCATTGACACCCAATAATACCAGTCTGCCATTCAATTTTGAGTCATGATTAAAAATCTAAGCTGTAAATTTTGTACCTGCCACTGTACCTGGGTCCCTCCGGCCCCGTCCACGCCCCTTGGGAGTCATGACTGTGATCTCATGCTCCTCCTGGGGCATTTCTGTAATCTTCTGGAGAAACAGTTTCTCCAGGGCCTCAGCCATTAAGACAATGTCATCCCCTGCCTGTAGAGGGCGATACATACCATTAATAACACACACATGCATGGGAACCTCAGACAACACTGTGGGCCAGAGCAACCAGACCGGTTACCTTATTGTAGATGTAGCAGTTGGTAAACATGGTGTTAAAGTCTTGAATACATTCTTGGGCATTCCAGTAGTAACTGTTCTCAAGCCGTTTCTTGATTGTTCCCATGTCCATAGGGATTTTAATTATCTTATAATAATCCTAAGGGAAAGAGGGAGAGAGTCATGTTGGTTACCAAAAATCATGAGGCATGTCTGAGTCAGAAGCAGGAATCACACAAGCATGCACTCACACACTTATCTGGCAGTTGCTGATAAGCAGTTAGACAACATACCACATTATATTACGCAACCAGTGCTTCTGAATTCTTTACTTGGATTGGTCGACGCAGCTCGGATTCACTCACCTTAGCCGCATCACACCAACCGTTCACTGTTTATACCCCTACATCATTATGCATTTAGGGGTTTATTATTTAATATATATTTATTAAACAACTCATTCAATATATAACACTCACTGATCAGCCATAACATCAGCACCACCTGACTGCTCAGTAACCAGGCAGCGCACTGTGTTCTGACTCCTTTCTATCATCGCATTTCACGCTACAGTCGCTCTTCTGTGGGATCAGAACAGAAGTACTAGCCTTCTCACCCCACACGAATCGATGAGCCTTGGGCACCCATGACACTCTTACCAGTCCGGGTGTTCATGGTTTGCGGTAGCAAGCACCAACTAAAGGTGGCCCAAGGAAGTACAACCAGAAGTGTTAAGAGTGTCATGGTTGCCCAAGGCTTTTCTCTAAGCTGCATTATTCGTCTGTGAACCTTTTACGGCGCATTATAAGCAAGTCAGCGCGGCATAGTGTTGCGTATCCAAATCCAGAAACCCTCCCTAACTTGGTGGAGAACTTGCATGCATTTCTCAGTCTTCATGAAATTAAGTTCTCTAGTGAAGCATCACCCCAACACCAACAACAGAGGAGCTTAAAGGTGTGATTCATCTTTTACTCAGCACCACATCAGCAACTGCAGCAAACTATTCTTTTCTACTGTTCAAGGCTGGACGAATCAGATTTCATGTACAGGTGGTTTCACTTTTATTCGGTCACCTGCTGGTCAAGTAATCTCCACAACCGGCCGAAAAGCACAACTCTCTTCGTTGACTTTCACAAGTTTCCCCATGGTTTTCATGTTAAACTCGAACAAATCGAGTAAGATTGTCCACAAATCATGTCACCTCCGGTGTACCCTTAGGTGACTGACAAGTCCGACAGACTCTCTTGCACACCGCACCTGTGATTGGATTTAGCTAAAGGAGCAGTGCCTCCAGTGCTTCTTGCGATGTTGCTACTTCTTTTTGGTACGTCGGCGCTTCTCTACCTCAAAATGTGCAACACCCTGGTGGACGGCCGTTCGCCAGCCTGTTCTGTTACAAGCAAGCCACTCCCAGCTGTCTATGCTGATGTTGCATGCTTTCAAGGACGCCTTTAGGTTTGTCCTTAAGACGCTTTCTCTGTCTTGAGATCTTGCACCCGAGCTGAGTTCGCCATAGAGGACTTGCTTTGGGGATTGAGGTACCGCAAGGTGTGAACAAAAAGCTGGAGGTAAAACCGTCCCTCCTGCGAGCACGACAATAAACCCGCAGTTAAACCCACACAGTAGAGACGCCAGACTCAGTAGAGCTCGACGCATGGAGCAAAAACATTTCGTAGCTGAACAGACTGCTTTTTGACAAGGCGTAAATATTACGTGCTACCTTAAAAACTATTAGAAGAGGATAATTATACACTTTTGTGCTATTCTTAGTATTAATCACTTAAACTAGCTAACCTGCTCACCATAAACTATTCCACCATGTTACAGTAACACAGAACTGGATATCAATAAATATTCTGTGATTTGTCCATCTCTGGTATTTAATCATGTAGGACACAGTTTTAGAAACAAGCCTCTCTTTTTTTTTGTAAACTCAAGTGAAGAATCATGACAATTCCTATGCTGGGACAACTCCATTTGACTATTAAAATGTCTCAATGGACCCTTAGCTCCACCCACAGGTTTATTCTGTAACCTTGGTATGAAGGATAATCAAATTTGGGCCTGGGACGTCAGTGTGGAAAAGGGAAATAAGGACACAGTATCTGAACACAGATTTGTTCAACACTCACAGGAAGGTTCAGCTTGACGGCATCTACGGGAGCCTGGAAGGGCCATGAGAACTGGTGCTTCCACAGCGTCTTGAGCACCACCTTGAGCAGATATTGCAGCTGGTTGGTCTGGCGCTTTGGCCGTGATGGATTGCTGACCTCCGGGGCAGGGGGGTTGATGAAGAGAGAGGGCTGAGACTGGGGCAGGGGTTGCCCCTGACTGCTGCTGCTGCTACCGGACATCGGTGCGGCGTCCAGACCGTCACCCATACTGGTCGGATGGAGAGCAGGCACCGGGGCGGGTGGAGGTTGAGGAGGAGGTGGAGGAGGGGCCACGGGACACCACTCGTTCAGCCTCGAGCCGGGCGCGGCCTCTGCAGAGAGAGTGCCGCCGATTCCATTGCACTCCTCGCTGGGATCTCTGTGAAGAGACGAAAAAGGGTTATTAATTAAAATTTCCTTTAATGTCTCATTTACAACATCCTGTCCCACTAACTATGATCTTCAGTGAGACTGTAATCTCCATCCCACATCCTCCACGCCTCCCTCTCCACTTAGTTCAAACCCTGCCGTTGACCCAGACGTGTGTAATTACCGTTCAGGCTGTCACAACTCTCCTACACACTTCAGGTAGGAAAAAAACCAACGCCATATTCTAAAAGGATGTACGCTCATTCAAGCATTATAGTGAGCAGTGTGTGTGTGTGTTTAATTTTAATGTTTTTTTTTTTTTTATGTGACATCAACACCATCTGTCCTACTCGTGCTTCTCTCATATGAGAAAAAGGTATGACTACAATCACAGAGCTCTCTCTCTGAAAATTTATCATTAGAATGGTGTAACGACATCACCTTAAGGTGCCTGATTGCGCAACACCTTTACAAACACTGTGAAAACCCTCACATGCAACTCATCAGTCAGCAAGGACATTAAAAAAACTACCTTGAACATAAACAGATCAAATGTATTGCATCTTTCGTTAATAAACTTGGAATTGTCACCGTCTCATTATAAAGAATTTACGGACATGCTGTTTCCAATAAAATGAATCAACTTTGGGTTTATCACACACAGCTCTCAGTCACTGTTTTACTTTAAGGGTATGCCCTGGTGTTTTACGTCACAAAACCTTACTGGCTGTACAGCAGGACATTTTCAAAACAAGTTGTGGATGAATTAATATCTACAGGATGTCCCAAAAGTCACTATAAACTTTTAATAAATTCCTAAAAATTACTCAAAAAGCTGAGTGCTAGGCATGTTAATCGGCCGTCGATTTTTAATTAATATTTTTTTTTAAAGAGTCGCTGGACATGCCGGCGCATCAAAAATCATGTGACCGATTTAAGATGACATAGAATAAAGCAGTCTCGCCGAGTCTCTCGTGTGTTCTCATTAACCTTTGGTGTTGTTTGGCTCGATGAAAGTTTGTCTGCCTACCTGATTAAATTGTGCGTTTATTTTGTGCAAGTGTGAGCGGTGGTGTATAAGCTTGTTTTTCTTGGGTTCCAGTTTCGTTATGAATAAATCTTATATCATTATTATTATTACCATTGCAAGTCAGCAATATACAACATCCAATCAGCACCAACTGAGGCAGGGACACAACGAAGTTACGTTCTATGCCTACGGGGCTCCGCTTAGGAGCTCCACTATATAAGTGGAAAAACACTACATTTTTGTTGTCGTCTAGATGTTTTCTGACCTAAACGACAAATGCATGCAAATGACTGAAGGTTTTAACACACATGTTTGAGAAAAAAAACCTTAAAATAAATGAATAAGAATCAGAATCACAGGGATGAGAACAGGCTTAGAAGAAAAAGGAGAAAAATGGGCAGCAGTCAAGGGAAATGTATCTCAAATAATACAAAAACATATTTTACAATAAAATAAAATACACATAATTACACAAAATAACCTAAATTATTTTAAAACATCTAATGCAATAAAATGTCTGAGCCCAAATTAATAATAATCTAAAGTCTTTAGATTATCAGTATTTTAGTGATTTTCCTGTACTCAAATTAAAAGTTTCATGAAATTAAAGTTCATTTACAAAGCAGCTCCATATTCAACATTTTTAAAGCATAGACTGTTTTAATACACTATATAATCTCATTTTAATACTACTCATATTTTAAGAGTATTTAAGAAATACAAACCTCTCCATACCTGCATTAACAGACAAATATAGAAATCCATCAGCTCTCTGTGTGTGTGTGTGTGTGTGTGTGTGTGTGTGTTCTGCAGCACACATCCCTGATAAAACGCATTAAAAAAACATCCTGACGAAGTCCCTCACCTAGAATATGGTTCTAACATTAGTTCTTAATATCGGAGCAAAATTCGACAATATACGAAGACAGTCGTTCGATAATAACTTGAAGACAGAAACTTCAAGAAAAAAAATGTATGCAGGATAGAACAAAGATTTTACTGAAAACCTATGAATACTATCTTTGTTACAGGAGAATCCCCATATAAGGTTGCTCATGGTTGGACAATACGTTTGACCTCATTTCTGAACAACCAATCGCCGCTTTTCTTTTTGGCTCGAAGTCAAAATTTACCAGGTGCTGCTCACTTCTGTTGATAATCTGACCTTTGCTCGCTGTGCCATGGCGAGATGACCAGACTGGCATATCATATGACGATGCCTGATATGTGCAATAGACTACAAATAGCTGTGTTTCCCTCGACTAGGTGATATCAACAACCACACAGATAAACAAAATGAGGGTAGCACTGCACAGGTTTGGATAACATATGACCAGTGATGACGGTGCCCCTGTCGATAGTTAGTGCTTTTTTTCTGCTTGCATTCACACAACCTATAAGAAAGCTCACGTCTATGACGGCTGGTATAGTGACATCACTTCTCCGTGACATATAACAACAACAACAACAACAAAAGAGGACACCATGACCAGAGGATCAGAGTTGTGTTTTGTCGAGTGTCGTGGGTTTTGTGACAATAATGCATTCATTTAAAAACAGACGGGTGATTTGTCCATGTTTTCCCCCCATTTCTAACACTAAGAGCTGACATAAGAGCTGCTGTTCTGGTGGAAATTTTGGAATTCATTTATGTTAATTGACGTCGCTGCACTGGACCAATCACCATACACTACATCACTACCGTGCTAAGACACGACCTACACTGATGTAAAAAATAAATAATCATTAAAACTGTTATAAAAACTAAAAAGATTCTCAGTTCCTGCAGTGCTAAAGTACTAAGAACTAAAAAAAAAATGTTCCTCTGGTCCAAAAGCATAGAACGATGCAGTTCCATGGTCAGACTTCCCACTTCTGACATAAATCAAATACAGTGCTGATGCTTTGGTGCTTTGTCTTCCGACTCCAAATCTCTCTCTCTCATTCAAACATACACACACATCTAGAGTTCACACCCCCATCAGTCATCCCGTGTGTGACCTTATCCAACATGACTGACCCCGTAAGTGATGACATGGTTGCCTCTGAGCCATCACCAAGTCATCACCTCCATTTTGACGGCAGGGTGTGAAATCGGACACACGCTCTTCCGGATAATGTGTTCACCTCAGATTTACAGTAAACCCTCTTCAAGAACAAACGTCATTATCCAAACTGCCAAACGTACCCTCTCCTGAGACCTGAGTGCATTAAAAAAAAAAAAAATCAGCAAATCAGCCCAATAGTGAAGAGCTGCGATGAGTCAGAGGAGCGTGAAAGCAAAGTGCTTGTCTGATCTCAGAGTAGTGAACAATCCGGCACTTAGCAATGAGGCGTCTGAAACGCTTCACCGACCTTATTATCTCCAAATAATAAAGCATAAATATTTCTCAAAAACAATTTGTAAGAATGTCATCTCGTCCATGATGCCGCTTTATATTTTTAATTCATTCAGAAAGCCAGAACTGTACATGTTGAATATTTGTTTTTTTTACGCCATGTTAAAGAATAATCTCTATAATGAACTGGAAACTTTTCGCCAGGACAGAAATGATGAAAAAAGAATGAGAACCCGTGTTTGAGCAACCTTGTACCGTGTCTCATCTCAACAGGTCTTTCTGACACTGGCTGTACCAGCAGTGTGGCCAGTTGTGCATACATGGCTTCCTGGAATGTGGCACGCCACATAGCTTCCAATGAGTTACAAAATGATGCTGCACTTAACGTCACTGTGAGCACAAGAAAACGACAGCGAGGAAGTTATACTTTAAAGCACTATTCGCTCTCCCAGAGCTACAGGTACACAGTGTTATGTAACCGGATTTCTCTGGCTGACTCAGACGGGATAAACGAGCCCAGAGTGATGCGCTAAGCTGCAGATACGCTTATTATCACCACCACGACGCACGGATGCATCAGTCACCAAGTTCTGTTATTACATAAGTTTTTAGGCTAATTTAACTCCATCTGAAAATATCTAGAACATGAAAAGAAAAATAAATAAATAAAGGCTAAACATCCTTCTCAGTACCAGCGTATTACAGAAAACTGCTGAGAAAAACTACTTAGCAAAATAAATGAAGTCTCATGTATGTTTGGGTATGCCTGCTGTCAATCATTTTCTAGACATTAAACAGTACCCTCTAATTTTTGAGGGTGGAGCTCCACAAACACGGGCAGGAAAAATAACAACAATCAAACAGCACACATCTCTCATAACACACTCCTTTATCATTGATTACTTTAATTTGAATCATTCAAAGCAAAATCAACAAAACAGAACAAAAGTTTTGACCCTGATGTTTAGTGAAATGTTGTTTACTTGTTTCTGTGAGAAGGTAAGAATCACAAAATTTCTGGCATCCACTGTCACAGATGAAGGTAAAAATAATAATAAATCCTGTTTTGTTGACAGCAGTTAGAGAACAGTAACCGGTTAAAATGTCAAACATTCAAAAGTTCTAACTGTAACCGAGAAGGAATCGGAGACTTTAGGTGCTTTCAGACCGAACGATTCTAGGAACTCCGAGAGAAACCATCCACTGCGAAGACGTTCAAATGGCTTTTTTTTTTTGTTTGTTTTTTTTGTAAACAGTTTGCATTCAAACCACTGAAAAGAATGATAACATAACTTAAGATGGCTTGCTAGCATGGATGTTCTAGTGAAAATGTTCAACATTAAAATGCTCATATGTGACCCGCTCCAGCATAATACGACTAAAGTCACAAAGAAGTGTTCTGAGTAAGAGCCAAAGTAAGTTGAAAAAGGCTTATCGGGACGAAAATGCGATATCACCAAAAATACATCCTTCAAAGAATAACCTTGAACATGACCAAGTTCAAATATCCATAAACACAATCTATCCATGCTAAAATACTTGTTTATGAAAGGGTTTTGTAAGTGGATATCTATTTGTAAAAAACAATAGATATTCACTTATTTTGCTGATTTTCAAACAAGATTTTGTGATTGCTCAGGGTATTTCCCTAATATTCATATTCCATACAGAATACTCTCCTTACTTACAGAATCCCAAAAGGATTGCCTGAATCATACAATGGTAAAACAATGAGAAGCCTCAAAACAGACATGACTCTGTGTAAATAAAACTCATCTGTTGCTACAAAGATGCTAGAACGATGGCGCCGACTGGTTGAAAGATGGATTCATTGAGTGTATGGATTTTTGGGAGCTTTAAATGCAGACATTCAGAAACTGGTTCTGTAACTGTAATTACTATTTTCTAAAAAGTAGATTTCCTGATTAGCGAAATACAAAGTGATGTAACTTCATGCTATAATTATGTATTATACCTCATTTTGATGCAAAATCAATTCTCCTATAAAAACATGAATATCTCAGTATGTCAAATTTCTGACTTAATCCATATTATGCTGGAGTGGGTCACAGATTTAGGCAGGGCCTTCAAACGCCTCTCCCATATGATTTTTCCCTTACTTGACAAGTTTTTTGGTGGGAACTCTTAAATCCCATTCACGTACCATGCATATATCAAGATTAATTCATTTTAATAACTTGTTTATAGAAGGGAATAAAAATGAGGTAACCAAATACGTAATCTTAGTGTTGGCATTCGAGTGTTTAGAAACCGTACTGTTAGAGAACTTTTCTATTATAATATAATGACCTGTTTATTTATTTCACATCATTAACGATGAAGTCACATCACATGACCCGAGTTTTATCAGCCTCTTGTTCTCTATATTACTATGTCCCAGAAAAATTTACTTACTTTCTCCTTTGTCAAGATATAAAATTTTCAAAGAATAACACAGGGTTCCAACGTGGACACGTACGGCGGGAGGACAGAGGGACGAGTTGACGCACGTTTTCTTGACCTTCCTAAAGCAGCTCAATGTTTAGACGTTTTTTTCTTATCGATGGTGCTCCGCTCGTGTGGCACTTCTTATAAAAGCTGTAATTCATAAACCACATAAACACTCAATAAAGTCTAGCCTTCACCGTCGCTGCATCTGTCCATATCCCCCACTAATGAGGTTGAAAAACAGGTCCTGATCTTAAATAATTACAGAATTCTTTTCCATAAAGGAAAACAAAAATTGGAGTATAAACCTTTACAGTGCTGACATTTCATATAGCTAAGTTCGGCTAGCTTGTAAGGTAAACAAAAGTATTAACAGATCTCAAGCTGTACATTGACGTGTCTGGTTACTGTAATAAACCTCAACATGATTCAGTCGAATGAAGAATGTTACGCACCGGAGAAGCAGCATTCCAGAACACTCCACGCTAACTGCTGCAGGTTTTCCGATGGAAAGTCACAGGTGAAATTTTGTGACTGATGTATGACTCTACACAGTTTGGATCTAAACCATTCAGGACACTGCAACCACCATCTCTTATCATGTACAGCAGGTTTGGAGCCAGATGTTGGACAGCTAATGTTATCAAGTTATCTTTTACACTGCACATCAAACCAAGTGGCTTTTTTTTGTTAAAAGAGACAAATCAAAGCCCTAAAGAGGTCAACACTGTAAAGCTTGGGCTTTAGGCTGAATGTAATGAGGTAAATATTTTATCCAAAGATTGAATAGAAGTTACGTAGGAAATTATTTTAACTAGTCAAATAAAACAGAAATCAAAACTGCTACAAGGCAGTGTACATCCTTACTATCTTTCATCTCTATATTCTGCAGCTTGTGTAAGAAAAAACTAAAGGTAGAAAAAAGTGAAACAAGAAAAAAGTAGAAAGAGAAGGAAAACCACCACAAAACAGAGACAGAAGAATAAGCGAATGAATATATATATATATATATATATATATATATATAAAAAAGATCTTGAGTCGATTTTCCGTAGAACAGT
>JAQMYF010000001.1:55719649-55735399 GCA_030014195.1 Neosilurus mollespiculum
TACAGGATCCTGGAGGGGGCATGGGAGTTTGCCCAACCTGTCCACATGTGCTTTGTGGACTTGGAGAAGGCTTTCAAGCGTGTCCCTCGGGCTATCTTATGGTGTACCGGACCCGTTGCTACGGGCCGTTCAGTCTCTACATTGCCGGAGTCAGAGCTTGGTCCTGGTTTGGTGTGTGAGGACAGTGCATCATCAAGAAACAGGATGTAAAGCTGCGTTTATATAATTGCTAAAAAAAAAATGATATATATAATAAATATTTAGAAATATCTAAAATTATACAGACAGATAGATAGACAGACATTATTCACTGATAAAAAATAGCCATTTTCAGTTATATAGAAAATTAGAGCTGCAATGTATGATGCATCATGACAATCATTGACAAGATAATAGTAATCAAAACAAATCCTGAGATCCCTCGCGTACATGTGATGAGATAAATAACCACAGGACACATGTGGCAGCTTTCCACTTACCAGTGAGTACATACCAACAAATCATGTCCGGCACAAACAATGGGGGCGGTACGTGACACTGTGTGCACAAACTAGCACATTGTCTCAAAGCAAAAACACATTAGATTTAAGGCTGTCAAGCAGTGAAAAATACATCTAATTACATGCTCTGTGATTAATGAATCTAAATGAACCACTTTCGCTGTAAAAATATTTACATATACATACACTGTTCGAGGGTTTGTGTTTGTCCGAGTCAACCAATAAGCATGGCGGACAACCTAAAATGGACAGACAATGATCAGCATTGTGAGTGTACGATTGTTAAGAAGTAAAGTGATCCCTAGAAGATCGTTGCAAAAGTAGAGAAACCGAAATCGACCCCAAGACTGGCTTACTTCAGTAAACTTGGTTTCGATCTTCAGTTTTTGCTTCAACCCTGACAAAGTTGTTAACAAGCTATGGTTACCGTTACCACGCTAGCGTTATTGTGGGCCAAGTTACAAATTCTTGTCTCTGTTATACAGTAGTGGAGCAAATTTAGGATGCAGCTCAAAGCAATAACAACCACAGTGGACAAATTGATAGAAAACAGAGCTTGTAAGTATGTTCAACATTTTGCTTGGACTCGTCGTTTGCTGGATTTGTCAGACCCTGACATTTGTAATCATCAAGTAGATAAAGAAAATGCAGCACATCACAGTATTATTTGCAAAACACAAATGTTTGCAAGTGACCAGAATCCAAACACAAGTAGGCGTCAGCCTTCAACATGATCTGCAGATCTGAAGCTTTAAAGTGCATGAGCAAACCAGTCACACTTAGTCCTTCGGTTTATCACCACACCAGACGTGGGTTCATTAGATAAATATCAGTCTGAGCAGAGAGAAGAGAACAGTTTACCACACAGTGAGCTAATGGATAGTTGAGTGGGCGGGTGCTTCTAAGTGAACTATGACCAAAAAAGCAATATGATGTCTCCTTCATCGGCTTCCTCATACAGCTGGGCTAAAGTGAAGCAGTATGGCGTTTCCCTGATAATGCACCCCATAATAGCGGGTGAGAAATCTGGAACAGACACCGCAGCAGTAACAGGGACGAGCGTACAGTACGCTTCGTCACCAGACAAAACACCACGTAGGAGTCTCAGCTCAAATGGACTGCGAGATTTCACACAACGCTCTGAAACGTTAACAAACTGTACTGGCGACGGGCTTTTTGCTGCTGCAGCATAAAAAAAAAAAAAAACAGACCGGCCACGATCGTGATTTACGGCTTCTAATATTAATTAAACATAACTCGCTGTGACGCAGAGAACTCAGCTAATTTTAAAAACTCGTACATTTCAGTGACTACGGGGTTTTGTGCATTTTAACCATTTGCCTGATTACATATGAAAGCTGGATTTTTATATCCACACAAATGTTTATAAACACCAATCAGCAATAACAGGAAACCCACCTGCCTCTATCTCAGCTTATTAGGCCACAAGCTAGGCTACATAGATTTCTTCCTATTTGTTGGTATACACGAGACAGGAATGTCCTTTACCCCGAGATAACACATTATCTTAGGACAGTTAACATTTCAGTAAAGGTGAGGTGGAAGATGCTGAGGAGGCCCTGAGAAAGAACGTCAGGGAAACTATTTAACTCAGAGACATTCACCAAACCTGAGGTACGTAATATATGCTTTAATATACACATGACATGGGAAAATCAGCACCAAAAATCACACTAAAGTGAAATTGAGGTTTATTTTAATCAGAACAGATGCAGGTGCGAACAAGTGCAGAGTCTAAAAGCAGTGAACCGGCATCTCTGTAAACCCTTGTCATAGTTCTGGCAATACTATGTGGAAACATGATGAAAAACATTTGACATATGTTATATTATAACATATTTCACCCATGACAGAGACTGGTCAGGTGAGCTGCATGCTTGGAGCTAACGGAATTTTTTCATCATACTCATTCAGAGTCGAGTACATACTACCGGCTCCGTAACGCTGTGTTTCCGCACTAATTTGAAATTTTAATACAAACACTAAACAGATATATAAGAAGAACTTATTGAAGAAGATTTTAATACTTTATATTTACATATTTACCCCATGACAAAAACTGGTCAGGTGAGCTCTCCAGACGATCGCAGGGCAACACACAACCATCCATACTCCCACTCACACCCAGAGGCGATTTTGTACAGCCAGTTAGCCTAATGTGCATGTCTTTGGACTGCACAGGGAGAGTATGCAAACGTTCGAGCCCGCTAATCAAACCCAGGACCTTCTTCCTATGTGTTTGGTTTTAGTGCCACATAAAAACGAAACCAAAAAAATTGTCATTTATTTGACTTTCCTTAGGTTCCCATGAATTATATACTAAACAATTGTTCACCTCAGGCCCACTGGATAATATTTAGTGACATCCAACTCACCTTCAGAACATAACTGTCGTTGTTATATAATTATTTTAATTATTTGCAAGAATGCAAAATAGATAGTTTTTCTTACTAATTATGATTTACGTAATTAACAATAATCATGTTGTAGTAATTGTGTAATATTTATAATTTTACACGTTACACAGCTCAGCTGAATGCTCAATTCTGATTGGTCAGGTGGTGTTGGCGTATCTGCATTGTTTCTTTAGTAAAAATTACTCATGTGAAGAGATTTAAAAAGGTGTACAACTTAATACTCTGAGGTTTTCAGTATGGAGACATTTAACAGTGATGGAAGGAGTCTCCGGTGTCAATAGCTCGAATTAGTCGGAGGTAAACACGGTGTTTGTAGGGATGTGTAGGGGGTTGTAGAAAAATGTTTAGATCCCTCCTTAAATTACTTTTACTATGTAAAGCTGCTTTGTGACAATGTCAATTGTAAAAAGCGCTATACAAATAAAACTGAATTTGTATTTGTGCACAGAAGGCATAATTTATAATTTCCTTAACCACCAAAAATATATTAAACTACAAGGTGCATAATAAATATATTAAACCTTCTTTTAGTTTTAGAAGTGCTTCGAGAACAGTCGGCGCGCATCTGCGTGTTCGCCATTCAGGAAGTTCAACTGAATCTCCTCCACCTACACCATATAGGCCACGGCGTACAAGACAGAACTGCAAAAAGGCTCGAAGCCTTTTTCCTCCAAACAGAAGAGGAATGTCGAGCGACGTGTCGAGGCTCCAATGTGTACAGATCAGTTCTGAACCACCCACTCAGTCTGCACGCTAAAGCTCTTAGCCTTTAGCCTCAGGCTGTCCAAAACACACAGTTTCCAGCTCACCTCTCTTTTCTCAGGAACACACACACATGCACAGAGCGATTGTTTGCCTGTGACTAACCGCATTCTTCATGACTCACCTTGTGATGAGAATGGTGGGCGGACCACATGACTGTACATTCCACACCCAGAAGTCCTCCGGTGAAAAGCCAGAGAAAGGAGGAAGTGAGCGTTTCGAAACACAATTACTGAGCTGGAGAGAAAAATTCCAGTCTAACAGCCACGAGAAATCCGCCTACCAAACCAGAGAACACACTATCTGGAAGTTCAAGTACGTGCAAAAAAAAAAAAAAAAGAAGTACCTTAAAATGACCCGTCATATCAAGGAGGTGAAACCTGAAGGACAGATACGATAACAAAAAGCTTAACCCTTAAGGGTCCAGGGTATAATTGGCCGTTTTTGACAACTTTTGATTTTACCTTTATATTTCACCTTAAAAAAACTGTTTACCTTGCCTTGTTTGGTGTAATTTGTTCCTCACAACCTCACCTGTGTCACCTAAAATAACGCAAAAAAACACAAAACCCAAGTCGGAAAAAGGTTGTTGTTTTTTTAACTGTGAAAAACACAAACATGTTTAATGAACCATTTTTATAACTTAGAACGCAAATATAAATTGTAAATTAAAAAAATTATGTTCAAATTTAGCACTGACACTTCCTGCGTGTGTTACTCCTCCTGTGGCTCATTTGATGGCAGCGCTTACCTCCAGACTGCTTTGGGGTTTTGTTTTTTTTGGCTGACATCACGCCTTGTACACTGCCATTGCAGGAAGTATTAAAAGAAGTATTAAATTATTAATCATAACTGATTTTACTTGGCTTATCAACACCATTTGAAAACTGGTATATAATTTGAAGTCTGCACTTCTGACACAAGTTGAGACTTGTGAAACTGAGACTTGGCAAGACTGTGTTTTCCTGCTACATCATAAATCAGCCACGTGATTTGGACATGCCGGAGCGTCCATCGACTTAAGGGTTAAAAGCAAAAATAATACTTAAAATTAATTAAAAATTTATACTGTTTAAATCTCCAGATTAATATTTTTCTGTGTGCAAAATTTTAGGCCAAGAGTTTATGTTTAAACCATTTTATGGACAGTTATTTGAAAAGTCAGTCTCTCAATGATGATCCACATGAGGAAGTTATGTGTTGGAGGTGTTAAAATATTTTCTATATTACTAGTTTTCTACTGCACAGGAAATGATTTTATTGTAAAGTCATACTCCTGTTAACTAGGGCCTTGATGAGATAATTCTACCACTCAGTTTTTAACATAATCACTCATAAAACCGTTAAAAAAAAGCAATTGTTCTATGATTTTGCACACAGACAGATTTTAGTATTTTATAAGTTAAAGATTGAGCTTAACTTTTAACAAGTGGTGTCTTTGCCATTAAACCCGTGCTTTTAGAGGTCATTTACGATTACTCCTCTTCACATTGTGTGGTCTTACAACTGAAGCTTTTTTCAATTATTTTTAAACATACTGTGTAATAAAGTCTATTGGTAAGTTGTGTGTCATCGAAAAGTCGTACAGCATGAAACTGACTTTACTGGATATCAAATTCAAATACAAGCTAAATATTTAGAGTGTGAAAAACTTTCACAAGTTTTTGGAAACAGAAAAGTGGGTATTAACTCAGAAATTATGAAATACTTTGTTGAACTTTAAACACGATTTTCTCCAAAGCTGCTTAAAGGGCTCAAAAATTCCTGGCAGGTTTTGGTTAGTTACTCCAAAACTATACAAATGTGTCAGAAAATTTGGTATCATTTAAAGCTTAGGATATCAGCTACAAAATGGTACCAATAACTCAAAATGAATCATTTCTGACTTAATACCCACTTAAATAAATAAACACAGATTATAATTGTAATTTATCTTCTGCAGTGTTTAATACTGCACGCATTTCATGAGATTTCTCTAATTTATATCATTCTTCAGGTTTTTATTTGACTCACTCTGGTAGATTCTGCTGTAAGCGGATTTAAATTTGTGGGTTAATTTTTGTTGGAAAGAAACTGATTTCGGATTTTGAAAAACAAAACAAAACAAAACAAAAAAACAGTCAGACATTTGACTTGATCGCTGCCCAGATTTTACCCCCGAATAGAAATTTCTACTGAAGGTTCTCTGACTCAGTAAAATCAAAATCACTGACCGCAGCTTCAGGACAAAAGGAGGTGATCATGTTTGTTGATAGGAGCACTGCTTCATCAGTTGGAAATGATTTTACCTGACAGGGTTTTCTGAGATGAATAAATAATTTACCTGTTCATATTATAAAAATGAAGTAGTTCACCAACAGAGAACAAAAAGCCAAAGTACAAGTGGGACGAATTCATCAAAGCTACGAGCCAGGTCTGTCGTTATGGCGATGAAGATTTGACTACGTTCTAAACCTTTGCAAGCTCAAATACAAATGACATGACGATAATTATCTGTAACTGTCTGCATCTCATTTTATTGGAGTGTGTTTATATAAACAGTTTCTGATATACTATAACAAATGCCAATACTGTAACAACCACCCCTCTGAGGACGGTAAAAGATAAAGGAGTGGGTGATAATGTTCATTTATAGTAGACTCTATAATGTGATAAAATGTTCCGGACTGTTCTTGGTGGGAAGGAGTTAAGTGCAGTAAGGTCATGCCATGATTTTACTACGCCAATGAAGCAATGATCCGAGCGAGGCGTTTTGATTGTCGTTCATGCTTCACAAGGGGCAGAACCACACTGGAGATCGATGAGAGGTCAACGTGACTTTCCACAAGCACAACCTTTAAAGTGATGGCCAAGAAATTACGTGTATTGTATGTCTGGATCGTCCAATTACTATCAAGAAAGTCGCTGATATCACCGTGTCATTTGGAAAAGTTCAAGTAACCCTTACGTCTGATATTTTGAGGGTAGTGTTTGAACGATTCAGGTGTATATACAGTATATATACACACACATACACACACACACATATATATATATATATATATAGCGAGGGAGTCTATTTTCAATATCACACCAGCTTTAAGGAAGCATTTCACGAGTCTCTGCTGCAGATTTCCAGAGTCTGATACAGAAATTAGCATTGCATATCATCACAAAAACACATGCAGCACAAGTCTTGATGCTGATGATGCAATATCTTCTCACCCTGCAGCACACTTTCTTTATTCACTACAGGATCAGTCTCAAAACTCTGATTGCACTTCAGGTACTGCACTTTTAATATTCTGAAATATTTTTTTCTTTAAGGGGGAAAAAATACAATATTAAACAACCAAAATATATATTAAACACAAAGGTTTTGATAAACCGACTGCTCCCACTCAGCTTGTAATTATTTTTTGTTTTTTTCTAAAGCATTAAAATTATTCGAAAGCTTTTACAGCATTCCAAATCAGACAAATTATAACAGAAGCACTCCGAGATTGTAACAATCTCTGCCAAGCCCAGCGATACGCAACACAAACCAAATGTCAAACATCGCCCTATCTCACAGTGTTAAAGGATCCTTAAAAAAATTCCTGCCTCTAGATTTTGATTTGGATCGTCTCCAAAATCTTAATGTCTTTCTTGTCCAAAGCCTCCGGATGCAATTTGATGAAAATCTGCACGTAGCTTTTTCAATCATAACCTCTTGGGAGTGGTAATAATTTATCACAACACAGATATTATATCATATCGCCCAGCCCTAGAACAAGTTCCGCTTAAACCATTCACTTTTATCAGAGTCATGCGTATTGAGTTGATATAATTATTTGTTTACGTCAACAAAATCTGTTTGAATCCAAACCCTTAAAGTGAAATAAAAGGCAAGCCTTACAAACGCTCCTGCTACACATGAACAACTGTATATTTTCATCATGTGGAGGTTTTTACTTGTATTTTCAAAGGTGCAATCTGCTAAAATTATTTAGTTCGAATTAGCCAGTTTTAAAAGGCTGCTGTTTCACTCTCAAGTGTGAGGAAACATAAAAATACGACGGGAATACCTCAGTTCAAATAAGGCAAATTAATGGCAACAATAACAGAATACAGAGATTAAACTAACAAATCACATATAAACTAGAGAACTTGTGAATTAAAAAAAAAAAAATCTACAACAAGGCACTTCTACAATACATACACAATTCCGTTCACACATACGTCAGGAGTCCGATCGTACATATGAAAGAAAACACATTCCATTTTACTGATGAAAACAAGCAGTAATCATGTTTATTTCATGAAACAATAAGACAAACAATGCATGCAAGCTTAAGTTTGGGTTTTAAATTTCCTTTTAAATAACATGAAAACAAGTCACTTATAAACAATCTCAGACTGGACCTTGTGCCCTGTTGGGCGAAATGTTCCAAAACAAAAAGCTTTACGCTGCATCCTTCTAAAGAGACACAACATTCCTGAGTACCTGTAAACAATTTACCTTAACAATGTTAAACAATGTTACCTTAATAATACCTTAACTTTATAGTTCACTGTTTGGGAATTCAATGAAGATTAATAGGGAGCACAAAAAGGTTATATGGGCTAACATCATTTGTATACATTTAAATATAAGACAGCAGGATATGTCGTCTAGATGAAGTAAACTTGCTAAAAGACCTGATTTAAGGTCAGTGGTTTTGCATGGAATAAAACTGAAGGTGCAGTCAAGAGCAAGATTTAAGATTTTCATTGTGACATGGTTCAAATAGCTTACGTTGATTTTGTTTACACTTCGGTTTTCAAGAAGAGCCAGAAGCGACAAACGTGACTGCATCTGTGAAGGAATACGACAAACAGAGAGCCTCCGGATCCGACCATGTTCTGCAACCAGAATGAGTCTGATCACTCCAGTACAGATTCAGTCTACCGATTAGTCACATTAGAGACAAGAGACAGGCGCAGACCGGTAACCAGAAAGGCTCGGACCTACTTCCACAGTTTATTACAGCAGAGTCGTCTTTATGACCAATGCACTTACTGTACAGATAACCTATCATAACTACTGTACATATAGTACTTCAGATAAAGAAGTAACGTAAATATACGCCATGCAAAGTAAAAGACGCAAAAAAATGAGAGGAAATGTTATTATACACAAACAGTTAGTCTATGAAACACCTACACCTGAACCTGGGGGGACGTCCATCACTCCTCACATGCTCCGTGTTTTATGAATCGGTCTATAATGAATGGGTAATGAAGGAACTCTTCCTGCTTAATCCCTCTTGCTTTGATGCTGTCTGATCATTTTATTCCCAGGTGACGCCTCTGGGAATTTAGTCTTCTGATACATATCCAACATAAATTCTTCCCAGAGATGCCAGATTTTATTTTCCACATAGAGTCACGAGGAGGCTGGAGCCTACCTCAGCCTACACTGGGCACAGCCTGCCAGACCATCACAGGGCCAACACACCCAGACATTTACACTCACCTAGGGGCAATTTAGAACAGCCAAATTAACCTAATATGAATGTACACAAGCACGAACATACAAACTCCACACAAAAACGCCTGCATCGAGCCTTGGACTCGAACCCGGGGCCTCTTTGCTGTGAGGCGGATGTATTAACCACTACACCGCCGTGCAGAAACGTCATATTTTGCTGTCTATATTAAACCCCAAAGATGGCATACCTACAGGGGCTCTGAGAGGTTAACACGTCACAAATCCCGACAACACGACATGAAGTGTTTCAGAGGACACGTTACTGTCATGAACGTATTTCCGGCCAGTTCATCTCACCTGTTTCACAGGTAATGGTGTGTATTTTGTCTGGATGTTTGAACTGGCATGCTAATAACACTGGCAAAATGCCACTGACGCAGAAGCTGACAGAAGTAATGATAGACGCGTTCATCATTTAAGTGTCTGGGAAACCCTGCAGGGTAATTCCGTGGCAAATCACCAAAAGGCTTCCGACTGACCATCTCAGACTTTCTTCAGGTTTTTTTTTTATTTTGATGTCCTTGTAGCCAATAACTACTGTGCAAAATCTTAGGCCAATATCTTCACTAGTTTTGGAGACACTGCCTACGAAAAGGGGGCGTGGCCCCATATTTAGTGTAAAAACAAGTATTACAATGAAACATCCAAAGTTTGATGGCTAGTAACTTTTGAACTGTTTGCACTAATGGGTTCAGATTTTCACACATCATTCTTTGATATAATACGTCTCTGTACACAGGAGAGCTTTGTATAGGACATGTTTGCATATTTATGGTATGCCAAACATGGCTTCCTGGAATGCAAGTTCGTCCACGATAGCACTTTTGTTTACGATTTTGTTTACGATAGTAACTTTTGCACAGTAGTTATTAGTTACACAAGGACATCAAAATAAAAAAAATTATGAGGAAAATCTGGGATTGTCAGTTGGGAACTTTCTCTGAAATCTGGTGATTTAGCACGGAATTACCCTGCAGTTGTTTTTTTTGTTACTGCAGCATGTTTTCGTTAATGTGTTAATGCGTTTTCTGAACTTGCAGCATGATGGCCTCTCAGGGCCACCATCCACATGACTTTTTACTACAAAACTCTAAAACCAAGCACTTCACTGTTTTACATTGTGGGGAATTCTCTGATATTTCATACTCTGTTTGCTACAAGTTCATTTTCTTCCAATATAACTTCAATCCAACGTATTGTTTTTGCACTCCAACAGATTTGTTTAGTCTCTACCGTGACACGCTACAGCTTCATTTACTCTAATAAACATTGCACTTCCTTACGTTATGAACATATTATACTTAGTTTAATATAAATATATGGGAGATCAGTTTCATTACTGTCCTTAAATCATGAAACATTTTTTATTCATTTATTACTGTATTAATCTACTATTAACTATATAAATTGGACAAGAGCAATTTGGCTCTGCATTTTAACCCATCCGAAGTGAGCACACACACACACAAACAGTAATCACACACTCGAAGCAGTGGTCAACCACACTGCGGTGTCTGTAGAGCAGTTGGGGATTAGGCGCCTTGCTCAAGGGCACTTCAGCCGTGAAGGTGGAGGACACCACACATTTTTCCTGTTGGTTTGGGAATCGAACCAGTGACCTTTCAGTCCCAAACCCACTTCTTTGACCATGGCTGCCCCGAGACATTCAAAATCCTGCCAGATGTTCTAAAAGGATCCTGTAATATTCTCTATATTCACAGTGTAATCATCTGTGTGTATAAAGTAACGTGATGCCTGTGTGATGGGGGAAAAAAAAACGATCAGAAAGAAAAAACAAATCCTCCTCATTCAGACTCAATCATCCAGCTGTGAAAGTGACAAATCAGTCTATTTTAATTAGTCTAAAGTAGAACAAGTTCCTTGTGATATCTGTAAACTGGTCTAACAAGCTGAAACCTGCTGATGCCCAGAAGAGTTTGCGCTCATGGAGATTTACATCATCTGAATTTCACCAGAGAGAATTTAATTTTAATCTCAAACATACACTTTAGTTCTTGTAGTTGTTAAATTCTTCAGGTTCAATGTGCTGCTCATGACTAAAGAGGCGGGACGACTTTTTATCCCCCGCAGAGGGAAGACTTTGCAGTCGACATAATAAACACGACTGAAAGTAAACCATAATTCAATCTGGACATGGACATCAAAAAAATATCCTCACAGCCAATGAAAATGCATCACAAATTTAATTAATAATATTTTTGGGACCATCCTCTCTGAGCATGAGTACTGATATTTCAATGACCCTAAGACTCTTTTACAGCTCCGAGTTTGTTTGGGGGTCTCAATAATCAATAATAATGGGTGCATTTAACGAGTGGTCATCTTGTCTACATAAAGCTCAGCGAAAATGAATAGCATTCTGAGTGGAATCCTGACCATGCCTCGAGTGTCACATGATGATCAATGACTGAATATCTGCAGCCGCAGGCGTTTAATGTCCTCCCCTGACCTGTGTATTCGCCTGATTTGTCACCCATCAAACACTTGTGGGATCAGCTTGGACGCCGAGTATCAGGCCGAGTACCAGCACCACAGGTCGGGCAGGAACTGATCGTGGCACTGCAGGAGGAGTGGAGAAACATCCCACGGGACAACACACAGGCTCGTCAGATCCGTGTGCAGACGGAAAACTCAAAGGGAGGTCATATTCCGTACTGAACTTTGTATTTGGGATGGACATTTTGTTGCGATTTTGGAAAGAAGGGGTTCCTCAGTTTTGTTTAAAGTTGCAATATTTTGACACAAGGATTTCCAGTTGTTAGTGATTAACACTGTTGAAATGATGTATGAAATTGATTTGAATAATTTAATTTCAAGACAAAATATTAAACATACATAATTTATTCTGAGCGTTGCGTATTCATTGGCAGTGAGTATACTTTTAGGACCGTGTACGTAAACAGTTAATATTTTATGTGCCAGTGTTTGGAGGTTGGATTCAAAACATCATCCATGGAGTATTTAATAATAACAACAATAATAATAACAATAACAATACGTATAGTTCTGCAAAGACCTTCTTCCAAACCACATCACCGTTCATGTGCACAGCTTCGAAGGGTGCATTTACCCCAAATAACCCCGTACTTTCCTCTTCCTAATTGACCTTGGCTCTTATAGACTTGTGCTGTACACTCACTTCAGATGTGTGTGATGGATAGAGGTGAGGCTGGAAAAAAACTGGAGAATCCAGTTTAACGCTCCACTGCCAAGAAAGTTCCTGCTAGGTCACTGTGTCTGGGTGTGTGCGTTACATCAAAACATAAATAAATAAACAAACATGATGCCGACTAGAACAGTGAAGTCGTATACGTTTGACTTCTTTCCAGCAACTGCTATGGAAAAAGAAGGGAGGAGGGGTTTGGCTAGAAAAAAGTATCGCAGGCTCCTAACAATCACTGAAAACTTCCCCCGGTGCATTTCCTTTCTCACCAAACCCTCGCTGCAATAAGCCCTGACCTTTGACCTGGGCATAAATCATTACAATCTCCTGTGGAATGCTTGCCGAAGGAGGAAGTGGCTTTAGCTAGCGTGAGCACATAGAGCAAAAAAAGAAAACCAGGAAATCTGGTTCTGTGAGCCAGCCAAGCCCATGTTCAACCACATAAAACAGAAAGTCAGCAAGTTTTTTTTTGTTTTTTTTTCAGAGAGCAAACAAAAAGTTTTGTTTTTTGGGTTTCCAAAAAAGAAACATGGAAAGAGAGAGGTTGGTTATTTGTTTGAAAGCTTAGACATGAATAATTGATGCTATGACTTAGCTCCGAGTTAGCGCTGTGGGCTGGGCCACACTCTATAGGCTGCTCCTCCAGGAAACTCTAAACGCCAAATCCCAAGATGCTCGTCAGGCTTTCGGATGCAGTCATTTCCGAAATTAAAAGCTCTGGACTTGAGTTTGGGAGGATATTATTTCTGGTTTGACCCAACACAGCGTTTACTGTATGCTTTATGTTGCTAGCTTGACCCCACACCCCCACACACACATAGAGGAAAGGAAGGGGTAGCATACTGAAAACATTAAAAAGTCACAGTCATGGAAAAAAAAAAAGAAAAAAAAGAAACATGCACTGGTCATTATGAGCCAGGCAGTAGGAGGAGAGCAGCACTATGTTCCTCTGTGCTGAGAACTTTTTCCACCGTCTGACTGCTGCAATGTTCCACAGGTTTGCGTCAGTCTGACCCACATACAACTCTGACAAAAGATGAGCCTCGTCACGCTCTGCAGACGTGTGATGATCAAAGAGTGACGTGAAGGGCTCGGCGTGTCTCGGGGTAGTGGAAAAAGGTCAGGTGCTATTCACAGCCGGGGGGTCGTCTCACGAGGTGAACGCCTCGTGATCAAAATACACCTCCAGTCCAGGCATGAGCGACAAGACAGAACTTTTCTCCGCCGCATTTTCCGCTGTGGTTTGATTTCCCCTACTGTAAACGCAACAGATCTGGTTTAGCATGGGAAAACAACGGCTATGGGGGGGTCAAGTCTTAGGACTAACAAAGCCTGAACGACTAAAACAAAAAAAAGAATAAAAAGAATAATAAATCAAGATACAGCTCCTTGTGTCAGGTCGAGCTGGGAGAGGTTTCCAAAACCTTCGCCTGCTGCCACAACAAATACACCACCCCCATCTTCCTCTGAATGCACCACCTCCCCCCGGCTTTCTCTCTCTCTCACACACACACACACACACACCCCTCTCTCACCAGGAGGCTGCCTTGCCAGGGCTTTTTAAGCTTTTCCTTGCTAACAATGAATGCAGTTCTTTTTTTGAAGACACGTTGTCCAAAAACTTTGACAGACAGTCGTGAGTTCCATGTCTAACGTGTGAAAATGTCTTGTTTGTTTGCGCGGTAACTGTTCTGATCAGTCCTATAAACAAACCTGGATATTACTGTAGAGGAAAGGGTTATTTGAAAGCACGAAAGCTTGTAAAGCTGAAATACTTGGAGGGGGAAAAAAAAAAAAGTCAAGTCACGTTACCTTTTTACTGCTGCTGAATAATGTGCAATTTTTTCCAAAAGGGCATCCAGTGTCTGAAAATCCAGCAAATCATTGGACTTGGAATGCATCTTGTAATCCATTTATAGGTTCCTGTCTCCAGAAAACAAAACCAAAAAGAACAAAAAAAAAAAAAAAGAGGCTGAAAACTTTTTTTTTTTTTTTAAATGGACTGCTCTAATCCCAAAACATGAGCACAGCTAGCTTTCAAATCTCCAGTTCAGATAAACATGTCCCGAGATCCACGGTGCTGAACACATGATAAATCCACAGGAAGTCCACAATAATCCTGAGAGCAGTGAAGATTTTAAGTCCTGAGAGAAGTCCCGAAAAGAGCGCTCCTGTCCGCCTTGAGAGAGAAAGAGAGAGAAGGAGCGAGTGAGAGAGAGACCGAGAGACAGAGAGAGAGAGAGAGAGAGGTAAAAGGGGCCTGAGGCCGGCTAGCTGCGTTAGCTCCGTGCGCCGGTCTTCTCTCTTCCCCCTCCCCCTCTCAGGAGGACAACAGCCCAGTCGCCACAGGCACTTTGCCCCATTGTGTCCCGCCACCGAAAGCTTCGCACATTCGACACCCAGACACAGACAGAGAGATAAAGAGAAAGAGAGACGGAGAACGAGAGAGAGAAAGAGACGCCTGGGAATCTGGAAAAATCCAGAAACTGAGCTTTCTTTTTCCCTCCTCTCTCCTGAAACAGCAGCGTGCTCTTACTCAACAGTGAAAATGGCTCTGCCGCTTCCTCATTCAGAATAGTCTCTACCCACACACACACACCCCTCCCTCTGTGCTCTCTCTCTCTCTCTCACACACTCTTACTCATTCGCCCGCTCGCTCAACCCCTCCCTTTTTTACCCATCAATAGCTTGAAGTCTCTCCTCCCTCCCACCCTTCCTGCCTCTCTCTCTCTCTCTCGCTCTCTCTTCCCCACCAAATCACCCTCTCACACACCTTCAGCTCCCCCGCCCCCTGCTTCCCTACTACCATTCGGTCCTCCCATCCCCCTCCCCAATTCCTTTTTAGCTGCAGCCCACATCCAAAGTGAGGTCTCCCTTATCTGAGACACACACACACACACACACACACACACACGTCTAGACTATGGCAGCGGCACAAAAGAGGAAGCTTACTACAGTTATTAAAGGCATCTAACAATATGAGAGCGATATAGTGGCAGGGAGAGAGGCGGAGATTACTCGAGTTCTCCTTCAGAGCTGTCATCATATTGGGGGGGTGGGGACACGACACATGCTTAGAAAGAAAAATTAAAATCAAACTGACGTATTTCATGCTTAAAGTCTAAGTGTGGCAGTAAAATCCATTTCCTGTTATGTCAGACAGCACAGAGGGAACCCCGACTCAGTCAGAGCAGGACTGAATTATAGACACACAAATTTGTGAAACGAACATGCAGGGGTGGGGGGGGGGAGGCAGAGAGAGGGCGCAGAGAGGGAGAGAGAGGAGAGAGAGAGAGGCAGAGAGAGAGAGAGAGAGAGAGAGAGAGAGAGAGAGAGAGAGAGAGAGAGAGAGAAAGAGAGAGAGAGAGAGAGAGA
>JAQMYF010000001.1:55735499-55754880 GCA_030014195.1 Neosilurus mollespiculum
AGAGAGCGAGAGAGAGAGAGAGAGAGAGAGTGAGTGAGAGAGAGAGAGAGAGAGAGAGAGAGAGAGAGAGAGAAAGAGAGAGAGAGTCCCAGAAGGCATCTCTTTCCACCTCCTTCTTCTAATCAAGCTGCTTTCTCTCTACACAAACGTTTCTCACATCATCATGACACGGCTAAAATCCCTTCACTCTCGCAGCGCTCCTCACATGACGCTTTACGGAGGTGGAGGTCCATGGGGTCGAACCATGGAAACTGGCCGTGAGAGGAAGGGAATAAAACGAGGGGACTGGACCGGCTCACTGGCGTCCCACATATCAAAGACATACTGGGGTAATTAGTGACCGAGCGGGCCGGAACACGGTGTATGAAGTTGGGATAAAAAGTTCATAGGCTGAAGAAGACGAAGTAGTGCCAGAGCAATGAAACTTTGAGCTTCTAAACCAATTATCCATTCGAGGGATCTTCCACGCTGATGGAAGAAGGGTGGAGACTAGCTGAGACTAAAAGTGTTGAAAAATAAACCTTATTTGGTCAAATTCAACCTCTGCATGACGGTCATCCTTTGAAGGTTTCAGCCTACCATCATACACACATCACTACAGCGAAACTACAGATGCTGCGTCACACTTGCTTAAAAGGTCCACAATGCATCAGGTTGCTGGTTAATTCTTCCTGTTTGATTCTGATTGGTCAAAAAAGCATTGATTAATGTTCACAGGCTTATGTTAACGAGATCACTCAAATATATTACAGTTTCTATAGCAACGACTCACACGTGCACTTGAAGTGCTTCAGTACTTTACAAATGTTTTCAGGAACAAATCTGTTTGGGATAAAATGTAACACCCTGAGGGTTTTTTTTTTTGGTCTTTTTCAGGCTATTGTAGCATAAGCGCTAAGACAAACCCACTACCTTCACACAAGTCGTCTAGTCTCCTCGGCCGCTACAATCAACTGACGCAGCTTAAAAACTATTCTCATGCCACGAGGACCCCACCCATGATTAGCCAATTTTGTTATAGAATTTATTATTTATTTAATTTCCCGCTTCGGCTGCTGTGAAGAGACTCCCTCATTATAAATAATGCTCTGTGATTTTCGCAGAATAAAAGCCTGACAGGGAGCCATTCTTCCAGATGTGTCGTAGTTCTGGGATAAAGAACATGCTAAGGCAAATCCACTTCAGCTGCGTTTGTATTTTTGCTCATCCGTGACAGAAACGGTGTCATTTACGGTCGTCTCGTCTCTCCTGGAAAAGCTCCCAACCCTTTGTGAGGGGAAGCCCAAATCTAATTGCAGTAAACGGATAATCCTGCATGCTCCATGTGCTCTCATTTACCGGCAGGATCACAACATGGACTGGGGTTTACAATCAGGCAGAGATGAGAAAAGTAAACACTGCTGAGAAAGAAAAGCTGCTCATCAAGGAAGCTAATCAAAAAAAGGAGTGAGGGGGGTGTTAAAACTGAGAAAAAGTGGATTTTAATTTAAATAAGGAGTGATCTGATTTCCTCCGTTGGATCTGTGATCATTTTTTACAAACATTAATCTAATCATGAGAAAACACTAGATACACTCACAGATAATGAGTCATTATCGCTCACTCGGACAATAAAAGGTGGGCGTCTCGTCCCTGTGGGTTCGGCAGACAGTGAGAGAGAGAGAGAGAGAGAGAGAGAGAGAGAGAGAGAGAGATAACTGAGGAGGATGGGGAATCACAACCAGGCTGGGGTTACTTACACACACACACACACACACACACAAAACAAGATACAAATCTTGCGGAACAGATGTGAAAGAGGGATGGGGCTTTTTCTATCCTTCATCTTGCCTCTTCCTGAAATAAACCCTAATCACACCCCCCCCACAGCACACATACACACACACCCCTCTGGAAACACATCTCGAAAACACTATTTTCCAAGACTGGAAATAGAAACATAGCGATACAGCAACAGACGCCGATCAACACGAGCCAGATGGCAAACACAGTGATCATATCTCTACACACATCTTACACCATAACGTACACCACAGTGTTTAGGTTAACAAACAGAACCCAGGAAAAAAGGGCCTGGTTTATAGATTTGAACACATTCAGATTTTTGTTTCAGGTCTGAAAAATGAACTTGAATTTAATTTTTACATTTCATTTTGTAAAAATCTGGAATCAATGAAATCATTAAAATATATTTAATTATCTAATAAATCAATAATAATACAGAACTTTTAGATTTTTTTTACATCTTCATAGTGTAGAAAGTATAATTAATATTTCATAACATTTATTATTCTCGCCTTTCTCATACAGGGGGAGGACCCCAAACAAATTATATATATATATATAAAAGATAAATATAAAGGTTAAAGATAATCAAATTATTATTTGCACACATGAAACTTAGTGATGCAGGAGAGGCAGTGCTGTGGGTGGCCCAACCCCAACTTGAACCCTTTGATGTCGAAGTCGCCGACGTGTGGATTCAATAAGATGCAGCTACGGCACAAACAGCTCGAAGATCACAGAAAGTGCTGAGGGAAATGTTTCCGGATCGGGTGATCTTGGTGACGTCAGGTGGCGTCCCATTCCCCTGACCCCGCCCCTTGTGATTTTTTTCTGTGGTGCTACCTTAAAATCACAAGTGTATACTCATCGAGGCCAAACTCGTGAAGCCCTTTAAAGTGTACCGGTGGTGAATGAGTGTTACTAGCTTTTTAAAAATGATCACGTATAACATCAGTGGTTCCTTATCGGCATTATTACCCTCAGAGTCTCTACAATGCGACGTCTCACTGTCTCCTCAAGAGACTTCAACCCCGCCCAACGTGTTGAAGACACTTCTGGGGGGAAAAAAACCCTGCTAACCCCCGCAGTTCAGCCCCAACTAGTAATCACAGGGATAATATGACCAGTTTTGTGCTTTTTCTGGTTATTTGAGTTAAAATAAGCCTGTGTACGTATTACATACGCACATATTATGCTGCAAGGACAACCAATACCGGTACACTTTAAGGTCGCTATTCAGCAGGAGATCACCACAGTTCCACCCGGTATGACCCGTCAAGCCATGACAGCATTCCGAAATCACCTTCAAGATTGTATAGACGATGACGGCCACCATACAGATAAGGTCATCTTTAAAACATGACGTATAAAAACTGGATTGAATGAAGTTTTATATGTAAATAATTTAATCATCCTTAAAAAAAAAACTAATTTATTAGACTGTTCTTCCTCCCAGATTTAATCAAGCCTATTTTAGGTTAATAATGATCTATTCCCAGTTTGTAGGTAAATGACTGATATACTGTGGTAAATAAATAAATCATGTTGTAGCTTATTGTTTTATCTCGTGCTCCTTCATACTACAACCAACATACACGTTCTCGGTTACATCACCTCTAATGACTTTACCACACCTGAGCAAATGCCACTACCGCGGTTGGAAGGGGGCTGGGAGGACGCTGTGACCTTTGACCTCAAACCACTGCTCATTAAAGCAAACGTTATCTCCAATCCTTGTGGGCAATTCTCAATTGCTCTGCCTTAGAAAACACAAAGCTCAGGAGACACAGTATCTGATTTCAAGTGCGATCACGACCTTTTGTGAACCTTGCACCCACACACACACACACACACACACACAAGTCCAGGGTGCAATCAGGCAAAGTCCACGTGCCATATGCATCATTCCCCAGGACAATACAGCAGCTGCCAGAGTGACAAAGAGGAGGCCTGGATCCTGAGAGATTCAAGAGGAGCTGGAACACCACACACACATATACACCATTTGGGAGGATTGGTGCGCACGTGAGTGTGTGTGTGTGTGCGTAGATGTAGGACAACACAAAGTGGGGGTTGGGTTGCAGCAGGAAGAGACATGAAAGAAAATAACTGTGTCCGAGGAATCGCCGTCAGACTTCCAAGGTCATTAATCATGTGAGCAGCCAGAACTAACAAGAACCTGGCTGGAGGAGTGCCAGCACACACACACACGCACACGCACACACTGCACGTGCACCAGAAGCAGGTGATGGTGAGATAATGAGTAACACAATTACACCAGGAAAAAAAAAAAATAACCCAACACTCAAAAAGCCTTTTCATCTGCTTCATACATCCAATCCTGCTGTAATGAACAGGACTGAAAAACTCTCTCCGCCCATCTGCTCAGAACACAACACACCCTCCACCCTCCGCACACACAGTTCCCATCTGTCGTCTGAGCGTGTGTATCCCTGGATGACACAGCAGTCACACACCGGCACTGTGGAGCGATCACCAGCCGTCACCCTAAGCGCCGCCCGATGTTTAGCCTCCAGTGTCACGCTAAGGTCTCCCCTAGCCGGTTGATACAGGAGAACCGTAGCTGGACTACCGTGGCCATTTAGTGACCATTCGGGCAGATTCTGGGGGTGGTCTCTGGCAAATAAATATGGGCAGAGGAAATACACACTTTCCAGAGAAATGTGGGCATCCTCAATTGCCTACCGACATCTACCGTGAAGACATTCCAATTATGTGAGACCGAGCATTTACGGAGCAGTCAGTTCACTGCACATCCATCAGAAATCCCTGAGAAATACAGCAACCAATCAGGGGCCAGAAAATAAAACACACTCTTATTTCATCCCGACTGCATATATACGTATGTGTGTTTAAGTATGTGTGTATATATAAGAGGCAATGTACATATAGTTCGCTGGTCATTATCATAAAATAATACTTGACAGAAGGATCAGAACCCAGACAGAGTGAAGGGGACTTACATCACCCTGAACGGGTGAATTCTGTCGTAATGTCTGGCTCACGGTACACAATCCTGCTTTTGGACACAGCTAATTACATTGACAAATGACTTTACTACTTCCACTTACAATGCGCTCCTTAGCAACAGTTTGGTTTGTCATGCAATCTGTCATAGCAACCGTAACTGACTAATGAGTATGGTAACCAATCAAAATCTAGTATTCTTATGAGCTGTGCAATAAAGTTAACTCAGAGTTCTGGCTGTTTCAACCCCACACAGAAGTGTTTAATAACTCAATCTAATATCTGATGTTATTATATCCACACCCAGTGGTTATCAGTGGATATCAGCAATCGTGGGGTGTTATTGTAAAACAACTCCAACTGTAACATTTATAACATCTATCTATGATGTTATTGTTTCTATAGTTACGCCTCATAACTTTTACATAGGACACTGAATGGAATTTAAAAACAAGAATAAAACAAAAAAAGGATCTGTGTCGTGATCTATTTTGTTAGTAGACATTATTGAAAGGTTACGGAAGGATGTTTCACAGTCCAAAGTTTCTTAGCACAAAAAAAAATCTTCAGGAATGAGGAGTTTACACTTTTCAATTTTTGTTAAATGACATTTGTGTTTGTTTTATATGAGAGAGAGAGAGAGAGAGAGAGAGAGAGAGAGAGAGAGAGATAGAGAGAGCGCAAACAAGCAACAGAGACAGCGCGAGAAAGAGAGCGAGGGAGAGAAAAATAAAATAGAAAATAGAGTGAGCGCGAGAGAAAGCATAAAAGAGAGAGCGCGAACAAGTGAGAGCTCGGGAATTAGAAAGAGTGCAACCAAGAGAGCGCGAGAGTGACGAGAGTGAGCATGCAAGAGCAGGAGAAGGAACAAGCAAGTGAAAAAGTGAAAATGAGAGAGACAGAATGAGAAAGAGAGGGCAGGGGGCAAAAAAGCAAGAGAAAGAGAGAGAGCGAAAAAGCAAAACAGAGCGAAAGCATGAAAATGAGAGAGAGCATGAAAATGAGAGAGCAAAAGTGTTAGTGAGTGAGAGAGAGAAAGAGTGTATAAGTGAGAGTGAAAAAGCAACAATGTGAGAGCAAGAGAAGGAGAGAGGAAGCAAGAGTGACAAAAGCGAACAAGGGCAAGCGATAGAGCAAAAGGTAAAAAAGAGAGAATAGAGTGTGAGTGAGAGAGAGTGAGAGACCAAGCAAGAGATTGACAGAGTGAGTGAGTGTCCTTACAGCATCTTTAATGCAAGTAAAAATAGATACCAACTTCTCGCCGACGAACTACATTTAGATGGTGAACTGTTAAAAAGTACAACATGTCATTTACAACCACAATAAATACTAGTTTTTCCCGTTCACACCAAAATCTGTGATACACATGTAGGCGGGGCTTAAAATTCCAGAAACGCAATGGACATGACCTCAGTTCGCCATGTAAAAGTAATCCGGCACACACAGGGCTGAATTCAGACGGGACACACACGGGCATGGAGTAACGTAAATATTCCTTTAAATTACACTCAATTCTGGCATGTTTTCGGGTGGTGCGAGTTCGGGTGGCTTGTGGACGGGTGAGCAATTAAAACATGGAATATTGTTGGTGACAGTGGAGATCATAACATTGGAAGGAATTCTGTTTATCAAGACGACAGAGCAAAACACTGAGTAAGATAGAGGTTTTGTGTGTGTGTGTGTGTGTGAGAGCATAAAATGATCAACAGTTTCATTAAAAGCTCGTCAGAGAAGTCATAAATCAAAAAACATGTTCTTGGATTCAACATGGCCTCCATACACGTTAAGATCATTCAGTCTCTAATCAGACGACGCATTCACAGTATGAACACCTTCATCTCTTCCTTAACGAAGCAAGATGAAATTAACAGGCACATCTGGAAGACTAATCCATCTAAACAGATCCGAGACCAGGGCTTGTGCATCGCATTAACAAAAGCATGAATGAATAATGGGCTTCTAATTCAGATCTGCAGAACCGAAAAGGAGCAGGAGGCTGGGTTTTTTTTTTTGTTTGTTTTTTTTTGGAGCATTACAAGCTGCTGCACGCTTGTACGAGGTACTCAGCTCCCGACCAGGCCGGAGGTAATCCACAGTACCACCTGCATGTAGGAGTCAAGCACGTTCAAGCATGTGTCTTGTCTGAGGGAGTAAACACGTAGCGATCATGTTCTGATTCAGTCTGAACTTCAGAAACACGTCCTTTAATCACTCAATCAACTTCAGCGGTAGAAGATGCGAGCGGCTGATGGACACTGAAAAAAAGTTCGATACCGAGTGTAAAGAGAAATAAAAAAAGATAGCAATATATACTAATATCATGGCGTTATCGATTTCCTAGCACAGAAGCAGCACTATGTTAAAATCATATGACCTACCAATGACCAAGTGCAAATAGCTTGATGAGACACCCGGACATCCTCTGAAGACTGAGACTAGATCCTACCCGAATAGTAGGGCTGGGGATCGATCCGATTCTGATTCACAACCTAATGATTCGATTCAATTCAATATAATTCGCAGGTGTTTAAAGTTTAAAAGTTGACGGATAGCGCAACGTGTAAAGGATCGGATAACTGGGTTTAATATTACGGTGGTCTGAAAATCATTCACCCAAAAAAAATAAATAAATATTCATTTTAGCCTGAGAGAATGATTCAAACCTCACTTATCAATATCCAATAAGATTATTTAAAAAAAATATATTAAATAGATGAAGCAATATTTTCCACACCCCTACCAAACAGGACAAACACACCTTGTTAGACCTGCATCTGATTTTATTACACTTCAACGGATGAAACATTGCATGTGTATGTTTATGGTTCTCACACATCCAGTGTGGTGTTCCTTCACAAACTGTCCTTTCAACACAGGAACACATGGGGAAAAACCCAGCATGTGACCAACAGCCTCCGCAAAAAAAGTCAGCCCCCTCTACAGGCAGCGGCAGAATAAAGGGCTTTCTATATGCTGGTGCTGCATTCAGGGAAACACTGGTTTGTGTTGTAGTACCTGGAACTCATCGACATACAACGTCCACAATAAATAATGGCAAGTCCTCCGTCTTTCCCCAAGCTATAACGCCGGAAAGGTGAAAAACGACCAACACAGGTCATCAGAGTCACCGAGTGCGCTCAACGCCACAAAGATTTCACCCGATTACAAATAACACACATTTTTGTCTGAGTTTATACACCAGCTTTGATCTACAGGGACATCAAGATATTTACCTCGATGCAAACTAGAAGCAAAGCAACAGGCGTGATGAATGTACGTTTGGGTGAAATGCTAATGGTGGAAAAACCCCGTGCTTTTTTGTTTTGTCTTGTTTTATAGATACATATATATGCATGGTCACTAAGCTGGGGAATATTTCAAAATAAAAACTCTTAGTGGCATAAACAAGGGTTATTTTGCCTCAAAACTGGGGGGAAATTGTAAATTTTCCTACAATTTACAATTAGGCTTTTAGATTTATAACATTTAATATGCTGATTTCACTAATTTAAAATGAAATTTAGCTAAAAAGAGAAAATAAATCTCAGAATACTGCACTGTAAAAGATATAACAGGAGGCAAGTTTCTCCCGACTATCTTTAACTTTAAGGTCGAATTTTATATATATATACACACACACACACACACACACACTTTTTTTTTTAAATTCCAATAGACTTTCCTGAAATATCCTAGGCACTGAAATATAACTGTATAACTCTATGCCTGAACACAACTGGAGTCATTTTTAATCACAATTTAAATTAATGTTTACAGACAGAAATGTTTTGTTTTCAACCTTTATCAAGCTTTTGACCAACGCATGACTGGAAAATGTACAAATTAACCATAAAAGCCTCAGTTCAATTTGCCTCTTGCATTCTTAGGTTGCAGTGTAGTATATACACTAAAACAATTATTCACCCCAGGCCGGATATCAGCGAGTAATCCCCTCGACCCTTCAGGACCTGTATGGTGTGTCAGAGCCCTGATCCCTGCTGCATTACAGTACATTATCTCTTACTGAACAGATGCTGAGGTAGTAGTGAGAATCACCAAGAGATTCCAACAAGATCATCGATCATCCCGAGCTGTAGGACTCGGTGTAGGATTACACGAAACTGAAGCGCACACATACATTTAAGCTAATGACTGTTTCATCACATGACCTGCTGACATTATTAATATAGCAGGCGTAAACCTAGAGTGTATTTCAGTAGATTAGGGTTATTATTACCTCAGGTTTACATTTAACGTTGTGAAACTCCTCCATCATTAAAAAGATTTTTCTCCACAGATATCACTATAACAACTACTTTTATTTTTCAGACAACTCATTTTTGTTCAAGCTACAAATCTGGATCACACCAGTATTGTAATGCCACACTTTACACAAGTACTTGGCAAACTTTATACACTTTACAGCACAAGTCACAAGCTCACTGATGATTAATAACGAGTTTGTCGTGAGGACGTTGAGCACATAGCTGCTCTCATACCAGCTATTTCTTAAAGGGTTGAGTGACAGGACCAAAAAAATAATTTTTGCATACTCTGTGATTTTTATTTAATCACTGCGAGCTTAGTTACAGCTATATGATACACTGGCACTGGGAAACTAAAGCTACACTACTGTTACACATTTATTTACAGTTCTGACATCAGTTTAGTAATGCTCCCTTCTACAGCGACAGACAACACCATCATCAAGCAATAAAAGATAGGGTGGTAGGACAATGGTGTATGACACGGAATCTCAAGCCCAACGCCGCAATCCTCCTCTTGGGGAATTTTAGACGGGAGGCATACCAACGTTCACAGTGAGATTTTAATCAAAGCTTCCAGACGCTAGAAAGCTGTTCGGCAACACTGCAGAATGACTAATCTGGGACGCAGACGGTATTAACGAAATTTGCAGGTCATCTTTCAAAGGCGTTATTAAACAAAGGACATCTGATTGTTTTCTGCATCACTCAATAACCAAACAGATGTGTCACATCAGGACTTTTACTGGACCTCACCAAATAAATCCCAAATAGTTCGATTACAGAAACATTTTAAACCGATATAAATTTACAAACATATCTTTGCTTTCATTTACATGTGTCGTCACTGATATGCAGTAGTTACTTATTGGGAAAATAAGACTTGAACAAGCGTACTCAGAGCGCAAACCTTCACCAAGCCCAGCAATCTCTCAAAAGAACCAAAAAAAAATTTCTAAAAATCTCACAATGGTAAATAAACCTTTAAAGAATTCCCGGATACAGAATTTGATCCAATTTTCAACATCTAATGGAGTCTTCCTTGTCCAAAGCCCTACATCTGGCAGAAACAGTGTAATCCTGCTAACAAATACACACACAAACCTTGGGTAAAACATAACAACCTTGGCAGTGGTGATCAACCAAATTTGTTTTTATGATTAAAGAAAAGTCAATAAGACTAAAGAAAATACAATAGTGTTGATTTTTTTTGTAAAATGTATAAATAAAATATTAAAACCTGTCTGGGTTCAAAAACACTCAGGGTTGCATTGTCACGTTATTGTTTTTTAATTAAAAAAAAAATAGTACATTTTAAACATTCAATCATTAACTGATCTGTTTTCTGCCAGTTTGTGATTCTTCCCTGTATTTTAGCCAAAGCCCATCAAGTATTGTCTCCCCATCACCTGCGACCACCACCAACCAGGGAGGGGAGTAAACAAGCACATGCCCCCTCCGTGACACATGATGCTGCCACCCGCCTCTTTACACACTGCTTTGCATGTGCAATCCGGGCCGAGGAAACACAATCAGACGGAAAGTGCCATGGACCCCCTTTTGTCGTTATTGACAAGGCTAGCCTTGACAACCGTGCTCACTTGCTTCTCAATTTAAAATGATCCCTCATGCGCCAATGACCATTACAAGTGATAGGGAGGAAAGTGTATGCTCGTATCCTCCCATGGGAGCTCGGCCAATTAGGTCCCATGGACTCCCGGCCGGGGATGTCGACGTCAACCCGGATTCAAACCTGCGATTTTCATGGAGCCATCCTGTAATCATTATTCAATAATAATAATACTATAATAAAGATGTCACGGCATGAATACTGTCATAAAAGAAAAGAAGTGTATTATGATTTGAATTATATAAAGGTGATATTGATATTATATAATCATATCCCCCAGTGCTGTTTATACCAGTCATTTCCTCGAATCTCAGCTCCAGAGTATAATTCACAGATGTGTGATTCTGGTGTGTCTCAGCTGAATCAGATTAAACATGACACCGTGAGAACCACAGAGCGGAGGTGAAGGATAATTAGCATGTGGCATTTTAACGGTAACAGGTTGCATGCATTTGCCTGTCATGTTATTCTATATTATATGTGCCATACTGTTCTGTACAGTGTACATCATGTCTGTGTACAACAAAACACAAAGACTTACATGCTTAGGTCAGGAGTCCCGCCCCTCCCTATCTGAGTGTGCTCATGATCCCCAGCAGCACTCAGCAGAGGAGCTGCTCTCGACTACCACCAGAGAAATGAACTTCAGCCAATCAGAGGGAGGATGAGTGGACGATCTTACACACGCCTGATCGGGAGACCGCCACTGTAAACCCGAGAGAGAGCGAGAGAGAAAGAGAGAGAGAGAGAGAGAGAGAGAGAGATACATTCAGCACACAATAAATGAGATTACCTTCCTAAAGTGTCCTTGGGCTTTGTAAAGGTGACATGTATGAATTATAACTACTCTCACACACGCATCCTCAACGTTTCAACAACTTGACACATTTCGCCGCTGATCTTTATCACATAAGTGATTTTTTTTAAAAACACAAACTACACAAGGTATGTTTTGGTCAGAGCGGGTTGGGAAATGAAGACATTACTTTTATTCACCACAGTGCTATTAAACTAAATATTTTTTATTTGCCCAGAGTTGATTAATTTTCCATAACACAGCAAGTAGCAACACCAGCTATGGCTTTAAGGCAAATCACCAGTTTATATGAAATGTGCTTGTTCTAATACGTTAGTGTTTCTTTAGTACACAGCTCATTTTTTGCTATCTGCTATTTCATTATAACCGACCGTTCTTAAGTATAACAGACAGTTGCTCTGGGGCATCTCATTACATCACCATGAAACTATTTATAAGTCGATATTTTGTAAAGCTGGCCTTACACGGAGACGATTCTGACCGCGGTTCAGCATGGTTACAAACCGTGTTGGACCGCGGTAACATCATATTGACACGGTGATATTTGTCATCAACAAGCACTGACCGCCATAAAACCTCTAAATTTTCAAATTTTTGAAATTTAAAAAACAACCCTAATAAAATCCTGCATACATAGTACATGTTCATACCCATTAAACATGCTACGCCTAACAACCTTCGTACTTCGCCATCGTACTGCAACAAGTGAGACAAGCGTGATGTTGAACGAACAGTTCCACATAAGTGCTCTGAATTAAATGTACATACAAACATCTATAGATATAAAAATAACCCCATGTGTTCATGTAAATAAGCAGATGCCTGTCTGATGTATGTAAATGTAGTATTATGTATAGATCTGCCATCTTTTTTTTGTTTCAAAAGATTTTTGTTAATGATGGGTTTACACTGAGGCCACGATGTCCACAATCTCCATGATTCAAAAAAAGCGTGGAGCTCCACAATTTATGGTTACGCTTGCAGCATGATTGGGGTACAAAAAGGACAGAGCGTGCATTTAAGAGACGAAAGAAATTGTGTTTCCAAGTTCATCTAGATCTCCTACGATGGTGCATTAAGATCTCTTATGCTCTACTACGGCTCTCATGTTCTATCACAATTGGCATCAAATTGTAATAAATCACGGTAAAATTTTTGACAGTCAAATATTTTGTCACGATCATCACAACCCCACCAAGTGCCCTCAGAGCAATCACGATCCCATCAAGTGCCCTCAAGGCCATCACGATCCCACCAAGTGCCCTCCAGATTATCGCAATTCGATCCCACGATTCCCCAAGTTCATCAAATCGTGGAGATCATGGGCATCATGGCCCCAGTGTAAATTTAGCTTAATATCGGTTTTGTTTCACAAGATGGACTACAAATGACAGCCTTTTCAAACAGACTAATGCATACTATCGAACTCATTTTAGCAGATTGGAACTTCATGCATGCAAGCGAAAAAAAAAGAAGGTAAAACAGAGTTCGTAAACGATGTCTTACTACATTGCATGGTGGCAAAAGGTGAAGTGAGGTGGGGTCCGGCCAGGGCTTCTCCTTAAGATTTTTCAAAAAAAAAAATTAAAAAAAAAGAACAAGAAAGTAAAAAGGAAACACAGGAGCTTAGTAATCTCATACAAGACAATCTTATCAGGCTAAACTAATCCGGTTCTCAAGTGTGTTTCCACAAAGAAATAATCCAAATGCATTTTCAGAATTAATACAATTAGCAAAGGATTAGATTTCTGGATAAATATGGCCATTCACTGCATTGCATTAGGATACACACGCTGCACTTTCAGAACATTTAGGATGTATTAGCAACTATGTAAAAGAATCTCAGTAAACAGCCAAATCATTTAACAGTGCTGCATCTGTTTCCTCGAACTTCTTATTTAATTCAAGCACACAAGTATGACACACACACAAATATTTTAAGAGTCAGGGCCAATCTAGATGACTCAGAAACTGGAAAAAATTAAAAATAATAATACTAATAATAATAATAATAATAAACACAGCAAAAAAATCCTGCTGCAATCCAACCATTACCATAAGGCTAATTGAGCAAAGTGTAGCGATGGGATCAAGTGTACAAAGTCTCCGGATGTGTGTACTACCGCCTGTTCTCCTGCTCAGACACCTGATTGTCAGCTCCTGCAATCTGCATGCACTTTGCTCAGCCTAAGTTATGTACACAGTCGCCTGAGATGAGTAAAAAAAAAAAAAAAAAGACACACATACACTGACCACATGTAGCTAAAAAGTTCACCAGTACATCCCGGATCTAAGAGGGTGGATTCGCAGCTTACAAATCGAGGACACCTCATATTACATATCATCACCGTCACACTGTCACTCTCTGCCCGATATGTGTCATGACAGTGACTGACAGCACAGGACACGCCTTCTTCTAAAAAACATTACCTGAATTCCCCCCAGAACATTACGCTCAGCCTGAGAACTTTAAAAAGCGGCGGGCTCCCGGAGATCGCAAGTTCGAATCCGAACTGATGCCACAGCCATCCATGACCGGGAGTCCATGGGAGCTAATTGGCCGAGCTCTCACGGGAGGGAGGGATGGCATGCGCTCACTTCCCTATCACTCACAGTGATCACCAGCCAATCATGGGCGTCTGTGAGCTCATTCGTTCGAGGGGGCAGATAGCGCTTTCCCTCCAAGTGTGTTAGGCCGCCCCCAAATACGCATGCGCAGCGGTTCGAAAAGAGGCGGGCGGTAGCATCGCATGTCACGGAGGGGGCATGTGCTTGCTTACGCCCCTCCCTGGTCGGTGGTGGTGGTGTGATAGGGAAGGCAAAAAGTTAATGGGTGGGAATTGAATATGACTAAATTAGGGGAGAAAAATGGGGAAAAATCCCCCCCCCAAAAAAACAAAAAAAGCAGCGTGCTGCGTATTCAGAGTGCTTTCACACCCATCAAGTTCAAATCAGAGTGAAACTCAACCCTACTGGATTGTTTACGGTCTGGTTTGGATTCAGATTGCAAATCACTGAACAAATAAATTTACAAAAGAAAGCCAAACACGCTGGATGAGGACTGTATAGTGCTGAGAAATTATTGTCATTTATATTGTGGGTACAGAATTCACTAAAATCAAGAGAGTGCACAGAACACTAAAACTTGTGCTAAATATATTCAAACAAACACATAAATAAATAACTAAACACTTTGTGCATCATATCAGCACAATTAAGTTCTCTTTTTAAAAATCTAAACACCACGTCACACTTGTGCTTAGTCCCTTAGCTAAAAAATAAAAGTTGCTGCACGACAGGTTGAATTCACCTCCAGTAGTCAAGATAATTTAAAGTCGAATTGCCTCAGGCTGTGTTCACGTCATGTTTCGCAGGTGACTGGATCAGGACTGGACAGCTTTTCAAATCCAGCTTGATGCTGCAGCCATCTGCAACCGGGAGTCCATGGGAGCTAAGTGGCTGAGCTCTCACACAAGAGAGGGATGGCATACGCTCACTTTCCAGTCACCAGCCAATCATAGGCGTCTGTGAGGTTCACACGGGGGCGGATAGCGCTTTCAAATCACAGTGTGTTGGGCCGCCCACAAAAACACATGCGCAGCAGTTCGTAAAGAGGCGGGTGGCAGCATCATGTGTCACGGATATGACTTCACATCTAATGCATGAAAGCCATTGTGTGTTGCGTGCTCTGCCACCACAGAATCCACAGAAGTACATTAGATGGGATATGAAGCAGAGGACGACTGAAGTAATAAACCTGAACGACAGCCTGTCTCCGCCAGAAGCAACGCATAAAATCTGATCACAAGTGATCACAAGATGCACTTATATTGCCAGGTGTGAATGTGATGAGCCTCAGCACTCCACTTGTGATCTGATCACACAGGATACATGTTTATGTCAAGTGTGAATCAGGTCTCAGAGACATACGGCCTGGTCGCGTGATTACTGTGTCCTGACCAGTATTAAAAAAAATGCAACGGGGCTCTCAAGTGGCGCATTGACAAGGTGTGCGACTATCAACCTGAAGATCGCATGTTCGAATCCGAATTGATGCCACAGCCATCCGTGACCGGGGGTCCAAGGGAGCTAATTGGCCGAGCTCTCGCGGAAGGGAGGGACGGCAAATGCTCACTTCCCTGTCACTCACAGCGATCACCAGCCAATCATGAGTGTCTGAGTTCATTCGTACAAGGGGGCGGATAGCGCTTTTCCTCTGAGTGTCTTAGACCGCCCCCATGCGCAGCAGTTGGAAAAAAGGCGATGACAGCATTGCATGTCACGGAGGGGGCGTGTGCATGCTTACACTTGGTCATGTGATAGGGAAGGCAATACTTCATGGGTGGGAACTGGATATGACTAAATTAGAGAGAAAAACAGGGGAACAACCCCCCCACCAATCAATCAATCAATCAATAAATAATGCAACGGGCAGAAAAACACATCAGGGTTCTATAAAAACAAACTGAAACTGCATATTTAAAAGCACCCCTGAAATCTGCCACATCTGAGAAGACCCTGAATTTACAAAAAGACAAGATGAGCAGTTTAAAATGGCACCTGTTTAATCCTTCGTCAAAAGCAAAGGGAGGAAAAAAAAGTCACTTTCAGTTTCAGTTTCCTCTCAACATCGTAACCAAATCCAATAGAGACGACAATGATACATCAGCTATTTTTGTCCGGATGTGTCATAATTCCACACAAACAGGAATCCATCATGTTCAGAACATTACTGAGTAAGAAATCATCCACGAGTTTAGTTCGAATAGCACATTAACTACAAAGTTTTTACTCTGATAAGACTTGAAATTAACTCTCGAGCCACAAGGGGTGGATCGAAACAACCTTTATCATCACAACGTCTATATAAAGTGCTTCGACTTTAAACACAACCAAATACCACATACACTCTGCTAATAAGCTCTTGTTGCTCGAGTGGAATTTAATAAAACGTGAAATGATCTCACTAATCATATGAAACAAATCAAATTAATATTTTTTTTCCCTTGGGTGTAATTCACATCATTTCTGTAAAAACGTACTGGGGGGAAAAAATACTTAAAAATAGAGTAACACGTGATAAGAACGTGACTGCTTAATTGTGGCTCAACGGTAGACCGAAATGTGAATAACTACCTTTTTCTTTAGTGTAAAACACTTGGGATGTGCTAGAAAAGGGAAATAATCCACAAAAGGACGATGTGATGTACTGGATTTACAGTAACCACCTTATTTTCCTAAAACAGCAGATCTCGGCTAATCATTCTCTTCTCTCTCTTATTTAATCACACCAGCAAGAAAAAACAAAGGGCTCATCATGGATGCCACAAAGCACTTGCACTGGAGACTCCTTCCTTCAACGTTTAAAAAAAAAAATACATGCAGCTTCACTGTTATGTTACGGTCTTTATGGTCCGACTCTAACCTGAAGCAGCTAACTGAGTTTTTAATTTTGACACACTTGCAAGCGATAACAAAGCAAAACAAAAACACGTGTCCACAACATGATTTATAAACCACACTTAACACAAAACAAACACACAAGTAAGGACACCAGGTCCAGTTGCAGGCATTCACGTGGTTTCAATCAGTTTTGTTGGTTTTTAATACTGCAAAACACTAAAAAGATCATTTCTCGGAAGAGATGGTGTATCTGTGTACAGAAAAAAAAAACATACAATGTCCATAACTGACGTCCATAAACAGCTAACATGACCCTCTGACTGGGTTTTTGTGAACAAAAAACAACAACAACGTCTTGTTTTACTAAGGAAATGTCATAAAACAGCCAGTTTAGGAAAAAGGGCGTCCTGTTAGCAAATAATAACACAAACACACTCTGCAAAAACAATAAACACACTCCTGATTACGGCTAACTGAAAACACCCTCAAAAATAATACCTCGGCTAAGTCGCTAGCTAGCTAGCTAACATGCTAGCATGTAACCATCGTACCAAGTTTGAGAACAAAACAAACCGGTTTCTAAAAGGTGCTGTTGAAAAGAGAGCGTGTGCGTGTGTGTGGATTGAAAACAGATATGTCGTGAGACACTTTCTTACAGTGTTTCTTTCCCCTCCTATTAAAGTGAAAACGTTATTCTGTCTCTCACTCTCCGGTCCTCCGGGCAGCGCACAAAATGGCGACCACTCTGCGTTACAGCCTCGGAGTCCTTATTCTCAAGCGCCCAGCTAGCACTTGTGGTCAACAGCAATCATCCACACTAAACATGTGCGGTCTGTTTGTGTCGTTGAAACGAAACGCGGTTAAAACGCCAGTAATCGCGCAGTGGAACGATCTGCGATCTGCTTGTCAGCGCTGTGCTTATTTTTTCGTCGAGTTGCTAGCTAGCCGTTAGCTTAACCGGCTAGGTTTTGACACAGGGATGGCCGAATCACAAACAGACACTTAGGGCACTTGGAAGGAGAGTAGAGCCAACACACGTCTAACAGAATACGTAGTGCACTCAAACGGGGGGTGTGTCATTATTTGGGATTCAGCCTGACTGCATACTACCCATATTACTTAAAAAAAAAAACCGTTGTGGCGTATTAAGTGTTGAGATACTATGCGCGATTTTGTTTAGTGTGGTGGTAGGCTTATACAGTAAGGTTATAGGGACGAATCTCAGAAGTAAAACGCTTGAAAATATAAAAAAAGTTGACATAAACATGAGCCTACGGAATTATTGTAGGCATAAATTGCGTAGTGGTCGCTCGCATTCCCGAAAAGAAACCCACACGCTTTCTTACGTAGCGCGCTATCAGACTGACACGGGTTACGCAACGAAAACAGCGCAGCTCGCTTTCACGCATGTCGTGCAACCTACCTATGAGAAAATGGCCTAGGGTTGTTGTATGGCAGCTAGCTTAACCGTGCTAGCTAATAAACAATCCAGGCATAACAGCTAGCCAGGAAACCCGCTGAATGAAGCGTACTCCTGTTATCGTGTTGCACGGCACGTACAGAAAGAAACACCGCCACACACACATGCGCAGCTCTCCGCTGACGGTAATCCAGCTCCTCAGCCTCCACGGTTAGGCTCTGCAGGGCCTCCCTCCGGTCTCCTCGCGCTCCGTTTTCGCCGCTGCGCCGCTCACGCGAGACTCGACGACGACTCTGATAGTGACCGAGACGCTCGATAAAAGTGAGCTAAAAACCGAGACCGCCGTCCGTCCGCCTTCTCTCTCTCACACACGGACACGCTGCTATCGGTCAACAGAGGTTGGAATCGTTTATGGGTTTTTTGGTTACCTTATTTATCAGCTTGTCAAGGTGCGCGCGCTCTTTTCTTTTCCCACAATCCAGAACAAACAGCTCGAGACGTCAGTGACGTCATACGCATGCCGAGCGTAAGGGGTCGACGCTGACAGCTGAAAAAAACATTTAAAATGTTTTTGAAAAAATCATAAATAAATATATATATTAAGAAATAAAAGTCTAAATCTTAACTTTTATTTTGCATTATGGTTTAGTTTACATATGCATGATTTATACATGTATGCCATTTATACTAATTTACAGTTTATAAAAATATTACAATAAAATATTAGACTAATAATAAGAAGAAGAATACTATCACCACCAACAACAACAACAATAATAATAATAATAATAATAATAATAATAACCACCCACCACCAATAATAATAATAATAATAATAATAATAATAATAATAACCACCCACCACCTATAATAATAATAGTAATAATAATAATAATAATAGTAATAATAATAATAATAATAATAATAATATTAACCACCCACCACCTATAATAATAATAATAATAATAATAATAACCACCCACCACCACCAATAATAATAATAATAATAATAATAATAATAATAATAACCACCCACCACCAATAATAATAATAATAATAATAATAATAATAAT
>JAQMYF010000001.1:55776912-55788633 GCA_030014195.1 Neosilurus mollespiculum
ACCCTGAACAGCTCAGCAGGCCATTGCAGGACCAACACACACACACACACACACACACACACACACAACCATTCACAATCACACTCACCTAGGGGCAATTTGGAACAGCCAATTAGCCTAATTTGAATGTCTTTGAACAGTGGGATGAAACCAGAGTACCCTGAGGAAACCCATGCAAGCATGGGGAGAACACGCAAAATCCACATAGAAACCACTGAGCCCAGGAATTGAACCCAGGACCTTCTTGCTGTGAGGCGAATGTGCTAACCACTACACCACCGTGTCACCCATCAGCATTATTATTATGTAATAATGATTATAGTCTTTATATTTCTTATCAGTCAGTCTTGATATTCAGTCTTTTCGTAATTAATAATAAACATCTTCTTGTAAGTCCCAATGAGCGAGTTGTTACTAAAAACCTCCTCACTAACATATTAAAGGGACATTAATATAAACCTGTGATTTGAATTACACTCAGCGTTGATGTCCCAGCTGCTGATGAGGCCACTTTTTCAGCGGATTTTGGTGGGGTAGGATGCTCCTGTCTTCCTCATTTCCTATCTAGAGTTGAGATAAGATAAAGGACTTAGGCATTGTTCTTCTTTATTATCTTTTGTCCTATTGTAACTTCCTACGATCCTAACTTCTAGCTGTCATGGTTACTAAAGAGATAAGGATTTTACAGGATGTTTCTCTAATACAGTGTCTGGTTTTGGAACCAAAATCATCCAATAATTAAAACAAGCAGACATCCAAAACAAAAAGGGAAACGAACACAGCACTGCTGAGATGTAATGGAAAATCAGTTTACTCGGTTGTTGAGTATTCCCGAAGGCACAATGGTAGGTCAGTGAATAAGGTTGTGTGCTAGTAACTGGAGCGTAGGAAGTTTAAATCCCTGAGAGACGTTGTACAGCCCTTGAGCAACACCCTTCACCCCTACCACCCCCAGAGCTCCATACCAGGCCTGACCCTGCGCTCCAACCCTGTGCTCTGACCCCAGATTATTTCCAACTGAGAATATGTGAAGAAAGCATTTCATTGTACTGTACAAACGTGTGTGTGTGTGTGTGTTTGTAACAATGATCGTAAAGCAGATTCTGTTATATCACCACATTATGTAAGACTTTTTTTTTTTTTTGCTGTGTGTGAAATCTCTTTGAACGTTCTGATCACACATTAACCTTTTCGAAGAAAAAATGTCCTTATGAATTTTTCTCTATGCATTATTATACAAATGCTCATTATTTTAACCTGATAAGTTTACTAGCTAGCTAACTTGACTAAAATACTAAATAACCACAAAACAGGATTCTTAGAGAACGTATTTCTTTCACATCATCTCTAATGCTGGCTAATCTGACAACATTTCTCATACTAACGCTAATTAAACCCCCCCCGTTAACACTAAATAATCTGACCGAATGTATTGTTTAAGTTGTATATTCCTTGTTAATGCTAGCAGCTAACATAAATCAAACAGAATTTATCTATAATACTGTCCTCTCTGTTAATACTAGATGACCTGAAAGAATTTGTAAGAGAATTTATTGAACCCCTGACCTTGAGGTCAGTAATCCAGCACCCTCTCACTAGGACACCACTGCCCCTGTCTGCTAGAGCTAGCTGGCAAACTAACCTGACAGGATTCCTGAGATAATTCAGTCATAAATGTTTATATTTTACCTGATAGAATTCCGAAAATGTATTCATGAACATTCATATTGCCTTGCTAACGCTTTCTAGCTACCTGGCATGATATTTTAAAGAATTCATCCATAAACATTATTATCTTCCTTCCTAATTTATATATATATATATATATATGGTATGTAGGAAAAATAAAAGGACTACAGTTTCATCCTGACAAGCCTGTTTCGTGGTTGCCCACTCATCAGGGGATTTATTAAGAACATTCGTTACCACAGTGTATATACACTCAGTATAATTTACATGGTGTATTTTAATTTATGCAGTGTGAAATCTGTCAGTACTTATCTAATTTGGTTTAGGTGTTGCATAGGAGGGCTTTGCTTCAGTGGCGGCAGGAAGACACGAGTTCATTACATTTATTGAGTGTGGACTAATAAGTCCCCTGATGAGTGGGCAACCACGAAACAGGCTTGTCGTGATGAAACTGTAGTCCTTTTGTTTTTCTCACATACCATGTATTTCGATGTATCGAGCACTGTTCTACGGAAAATCGACTCAGGATTTTTTATATATATATATATATATATATATATATATATATATATATACGCATCCACAAACGTTCCTAATCCAGATATGAGCTGAAGTGACAGGACTGATTTCTGAGAATCTTGAGAAATTAGCATGATCGATTTATAAAAGGGCGGCACGGTGGCGCAGGGGTTAGCACGTCCTCCTCACGGCAAGAAGGTCCTGGGTTTGATTCCCGGGCTCAGGCGTTTCTGTATAGGGCTTGCATGCATCCCGTGCTTGTGTGGGTTTCCTCTGGGTACTCCGGTTTCCTCCCACAGTACAAAGATGTACATGTTAGGCTAATTGGCTGTTTCAAATTGTCCCTACGTGTGTGTGTTGGACCTGCGATGGTCTGGCAAGCTGATCAGGGTGTACCCCGCTTTCTCCCAGTGTTGGCTAGGATTAAGCAGTTCGACACATGAGAAAGATGAGATTTTAGTTTTCGAGAAAAACGTTTATTCTATGATTATACTTACTAAAAGAAGAATATAAATATTAAAAAAAAAAAAAAAAAAGGTTAACCTGACAAGATTAAACTTATTTGCAAATATTTATAACCATCCCTGCTGGTTAGATGATTTGATCGAATTGGAGAAAACCTAACCAGAAAACATCTAAGATTTTTACACTCGACAGTTTCATCTTCCAGTAAGTTGAGAGCTAATTATGAGTAGATGACTAATACCTCATATAATAGAGAGCAAAGGAAAGGGAGGGAAAATAGAAGGTAACAATAAAGGGAGCAGCAGCGGGGCCATTACAATACTTAAAATAGTCCTTCCTGTTTGTGTCATGAACGTGATCTGCTGATGTGTCGTGAGGAATGATAATTGTGCAGTAACCCTTTATAGGAACCAGATGTTAATGAACTGACATACAAACCTAATGAAAACAAGTTGAGGCATTCTTAAGATGTGAATCACTCTGATTATATGTGTGTGTAGTAAACAGGATGTGGTGGGCGCACACACACACACATACATGAAGTGATTTTTCCATGCTTTGCCTGTTTTGTTGTCCTCAGGTGCTTTCGTGATCTGCTGGACCCCCGGGCTGGTGATCCTGCTGCTGGACGGTTTAAAGTGCAACAGCTGCTTAGTGTTGAAATATGAGAAGTACTGCCTGGTCTTGGCTGAGTGCAACTCCCTGGTGAACCCTATCATCTACTCATGTCGCGACGTGGACATGAGAAACACGTTTAAGCGCATCCTGTGCTTCCTGTGTAGGCGGGGCAGGGAGCATGAGGTCGAGACAAGTACCAGCCCCGTGGACACCTGGAGATCAGAGAGGCTGTGGATGGACAGCACCAACCAGAGCAACAACCACAGATCACGCTCGTCTTTCTGAACTCTGCTGTTCTGTCAGTTAAACAGACTGTAAAAGTTTAACAGGCCGGTTGCTGTATTTCCGTGAACGATACAAGTGGTGAGTAAATGTAGCAAATGAAGTGGTTTTTATAATCATCGTGTTTGAGAGTTCATGCCACGTCTCTCTGAGACAGACAACAGAGTTCAGAGATCAGTTTTCTGTTCCCACCCTGAAGTGTTTATCTCCTCTTACACCACAGCAATCACTTCTTCCCACTCTCCTCACAGAAACACATCATGTCAAGAGTAACACACACAGGGCGATGTAGTGGTTAGCATGTCTGTGTCACAGCAAGAATCTCCTGGTTTCAAGCCCCGGGCTTGGCTTGGGCATTTCTGTGTGAAGTTTGAATGTTCTCCCAGTGCTTGCGTGGGTTTCCTCCGGGTACACCGGTTTCATCCTACAGTCCAAAGATATGCACACTGGGTTGACTGGCTGTTCCAAATTGCCCCTAGGTGTGTTGCCCTGCAATGTATTAGCCAGTCGTTCAGGGTGTACCCCGCCTTCGCCCAGAGTCGACTGAGATAGGCTACAGCCCTAGTAGGATAAAGCAGTTTGGAAAATGAATGAATGAATGACTAAATAGTCACACACTCGTTGAAAGTGGTGTTTGTGTAACATCTTGACAGACTAATTCACAAAGTGTCTGTGTTAGAACCAGTGCATTAATATAAACCTGTGACTTGAACTGCAGATGGAACTACTGTCATGGCCGTGCTGAAACGTAAGGAACCAATCAGATTTGGAGAACTAAACAGTGCTGTGCTATTATAAATATCGTAAAATATTTATCTTAGCTAAAGAGGAAATTCTGCCACTTTAAAAATTTTTTTTTTATAACAAAGCACTGACTGACCAGCTAGACAACTCCATCATGTGCTGTGTACATCTTTATTTTTCTATTTTTTTTTTATTTTTCATCTCAGGATTTGTTTTCATGTTTGTCGGATGTCTCCCAGTGCACTGATTTAGTAAAACAGATCAATCTGTTGAACAGGTTGACTTTGGACCATTTCACACCTGGCAGTAACATGTACTGGGTGATCAGGCCAGTTCTATGTACGTCTCTTCACACTGCATTACTGACAGGATGAAGTGACGCCTGTCCTGTGCTTTTTAGCTGCTATCATGTGTAATTGTCCAGGAGAGGAAAATACCTTCAGCCAAAATGTTCAGGTGGAAATATTTCAAGTCAAGACTTTAATTCATTAATCGCCTTATAAACGGACCTTAAATATAACCTCACATGATAAATTAGTTTTTGGGTTTGCCGAAGCTGTGAAAACTATGGGGGGCACGGTGGTGTAGTGGTTAGCACGTCAACCTTACAGCAAGAACTCCCATGCTCGGGCATGTTTTACGTGATTGTGTGGGTTTCCTCCGGGTACTTTAGTTTCCTCCCACAGTCCAAAGACACACACATTCGGCTAATTGGCTGTTCCAAATTGCCCCTAGGTGTGAATGCTTGTGTGCGTGTATGTGTTTGTAGGCCCTGCAATGATCTGGCGAGCTGTTCAGGGTGTACCCTGCCCTAGCCCAGTGTTGGCTGAGATAGACTCTAGCCTCCTGCACCCCTAGCAGGATAAATTGGTTCGGCAAATGAGTGAGTGAAAAACTATGACATATTGTTTGGTCATGTGATCAACAGCCCATAGAGCACTGTGAGCTTCAGCTCGAATCATCGTATATGGTTGACGTACTGTAGTGGAGGTCAGTGAGATTACAAAAACATGTTAAGCTCCTAATCAAATGGAAGATGCGACATCCAAAAAAAAAGAGACATCCACTGTTTATTTAATTCACAGCAAGGCTATTTGTTTTATTTTACTTTTTATAGGCAGATGTTCACTTTGTGAATAGTTAAGTGTTCATTCATACTGACTACTTTTAATAAAGTACTTTTTTTTTTGGATCACAGTGTTTGTCTTTCATTGTTGACGATTTAAACCATGTACACAGTCGTTGCTCGCTATAGCCAGGATTCTGGAATATTAAAAGTAATACAGTTAATCAAAAACATCTGGAGAACACTCTGGTGTCTAACATGCCCGAAATGAAAGCATTGACAGTGGTGTAGTTTGTTGTCCCGCTTTAAAGTGAGACTGTAATATTACACAGCACACATCAGCTGAGTAGGCGGGTCCTTAAGCGTGGCCCAGCTACACTCACGTAAAAAGAATGTCGATATCAACTGACCGATCTGATCCCACCTTGTCTTCATGGAAGTATTTAACCCCTTTCACATCTGTACTCGATGCTATCCACTCTAAATTGGCCTTGAGGTACTTGTTTAAAAGTGAGTCATTTAAACAGTTATTGTAGCATTTAAGAAGAGGATGGTACGCCATGATTATTACAAGAAGGTGAACTTTTGGTAATAGTGTTGATGGACTCTAATTAGACGAGGATGCTGCTGAATACACGATTTAATTCAGCTACAATCACTGAGCCAGAGGTGAACAATTGTGTTATTATATACTACACAGAAACACAAGAAAAGCAAACTAAAACGAGATTTTTACAGATGACTTACATATTTTAACCATGTTCTGGTGAGCCCCGCATGATTCAAGCATAGCGTAAGCATTGTGTAGCTAACACTGTGTTTTTATACTCATTCACTCATTGGTGTATACTACAGAGAAACACAAGAAAAGCAAACTAAAATGAGGTTACGTATATTTTGACCTGCTCCAAATGTGTAATTCTAGTGACTATGACAAACTGTGTGTGTGCTTATGTGGGTTTCCTCCCTCAATCGAAATACATGTACTTTAGGCTAATTGGCAGTTCCAAATTGCCCCTAGGTGTGAGTGTGAATGTTTGTGTGTGTTGGCTCTGCGATGGACTGGTGAGCTGTTCAGGTTGTACCCCACCTTCGCCAAGAGTCGGTTGAGGTAGACTCCAGCCATAACTCTCGTAAGATAAAGTGGTTTGGCTAATGAATGCATGAATGTTTTTAAATCCTCTAATAGCGAACCATATAAATTGCGGGTAGTAAACGGGAGTTCATGGGAGCTAATTGGCCGAGCTCTCACAGGTAGGGAGGGATGGCATACACTCACTTCCCTGTCACTCACAGCGATCACGAGCGACGGTGAGCTCATTTGTAGGAGGGGGGGGGGATAGCACTTTCCCTCCAAGTGTGTTAGGCCGCCCCCGAATACGCATGCGCAACAGTTCAAAAAGAGGCGGGTGGCAGCATCGCACATCACGGAGGGGGCATGTGATAGGGAAGGTAAAACGTTGATGGGTGGGAATTGGATACGACTAAATTAGGGGAGAGAAAAAAATGGGGGAGGGGGGGACAATTTCATGTTTTAACCTGTATAAAAATAAGTTTTTAATAAACATTCTCTTCCAAACAAATAAACCTACATGTGGCTGCACACCAAACACAAACCTATCATACAAATGAACAGTTCTGCTGTGATGTGTGTATTATTCAAGAGCTCGTACATGTGTGTGACTGAAAAACATGGATAAATCTTGATGTGAACTTGTAATATAAAAGGATAAAATGATTTCGCTTCATGTCCAGGCTGAATGAGAGGAGACAACCAGTGTATCTCAGACCTCCAACCTCCAGAGCTGCAGGAACCCCGTGGAGTACCTCAGGGAAATGTGCATCAGTGCTGTGATAACAAATAAATCTCACACCAAAGCTCAAAAGCACACTAGATTATTTTATTAGTTTTCAATTTTCTAATAAGGAACACTACAATTCTCATATTTCCTTTTGTTTGTTTTTTTCCTTTTTGTTTCTCTCTTACTAGAACAGTTCTAAAGTTGAGGTATAAAAGGAGTTCATACCAGACTAACAAGTCTGAAAATGGCAGGGTTTTATATACAAGAATGGAGAGAACAGGGGAGAGGTAGAGAAAAGGAGGAGCGATGAATACAGAAGCGGAAAAGACGGGAGGAAGGTAGGATATACTACAGTTCTAGTTAGGGGTGGGGGGTAGTGGGGTGAAGTACGTAACAAACAAAACCTCAAATCTGTTTTATTCGTTTTCGGTGCAGTGAAATCGAACCTCGTGGCTTGATCGCGTCGTTTTTGTGATTGTAAGGCTTGTGCGTGTGGAAGAACGGGGAGGGGTACTGAATCTTGGAACTGAATGTAGGTCAGGACTCCAAAACGCTGTTAAAGACTAACTGATGATGCAATCAGAGCCGTACATTAACCTTCAATTCCGTTCATCATGTTCTATTTTACCGTTTCATTTTTATCCAAAAATCTTTACGGGATAAAATCTGACTCCCAGGAAACCTGAAAGCTCTGGGTGGGAGCAGGATACGAGACGTCTCTCCCTCAGGTGAGAAGTTTGAAGTAATTCCAGCTATGCAGTGTAACTCCAGGATGTCAGGACTGTGTGTGGCGACGAACATGTCAGTTCATGCCGCAGCTGCAACAAGAGCTTAAAGCTGCAGTAAACCATGAGTGAGGTTCAGGAATGAAAATGCTTGGCAGCTGCACAAAAGGCGTTAAAAAAAAAAAAAAAAAAAAAAAAAAAAAACAAAAAAGAGAGGTCTGAGCTGCTGGGAGGAGTTGCTGGGAGGCCAGATCTCCTGTTGAGCAAGCAAACACGCTCGTAAAAACCAACAAAAATCCAGCCTGCCACTGGAGCCCGAGCCTTTGTTGTGTCTTTTTTTTAGTGAAGCTCTAAAAGACTCTACATGCCAAATAACCCTGTAATGTTTCCAACAGACGCCAGCTGAAGATCTGTAGAGGTGCGCGGACCACGACAGGTGCTTCAATTCACTGCCCCAAACACAAATACAACAGATTCCAAAAAAAAAAATTATAATAAAATAAAAACATAACCGAAAACCCCAAAAACAAACAACAACATTACAAATACAAAATACAAACACTCCAGAGCATGAATGGAGTAAAGTCGAGGAGAGGAGGAGCGGGGAAAAAAGAATCAGGAATTAAAATCAAAACGTACATTTTTTCTTTCTTTCTTTTTTTTTTTTTTTTTTTTTTTATAAAAAGAGAAATACACTTAAACATTCCACAATCTGTACAATGACATCCGTTGATGACGAGTACAAAAACGAGGAAGGGAAGAAGGAGAAAAAAAAAAGTATTATTAATAATAATAAAAAATGATTTTGGTGTAGTAATAGCATTAGTTAGAAGAAAAGCCAGCCAGCTGAAATGTACTGTATTAAGTAACATTAATCTATACAGATTGTGGGTAGAAAGGTCAAGTGTGTGTGTGTGTGTGTGTGTGTGTGTACATAAACAAACCCCATCTTACATTTCCGGTGTCGAGTTCATGATGTAACAATTTCCATTTGTATTTCAGGATGCCCTGCTGCTCCCGTGGTCAGTATTAAAGAAGAGAAAACAATTAAAAAAAAAAAAAAAAACTACGACAAACCCAAACACCACGTCCAACACTTTATTTCTGTACTTCCTGTGCCAGGAAATCCATACTGGAGTTGGATGGGAGTGTCCTCGGTGTGCTGCAGTCCACTGCACTATAAAACCACCACCACACAGATTTTTGGTTCAACGTCAAAAAGGAGAAGAGCCCTTTGTTGCTCAGCCGGGTTAAAGGCTCAATTCTTTTTTCCCCCAGATAATGTGGCATGCTAGTATCACAGTATGGATGCTTTCCATCACTTATAGAGGAAGATACAATCAGAAAACAAGGAGGAAAAAAAATATATATAACAGCATACAAGAGCTTAGACTGGAAACCCACTTTCTCTGCGGGTTTTTACATCCACGTGTGATTTCATCTCAATCTTTTTTTTTTGTTTTTTTTTTTGGTTTGGTCGAATCAGCCTCTGAAGCTCAGGTTCAGTTCTAGCGCTGATGTCATGAAACCTGTCGTCTCCTGGAGCGTCCCGGAGCGTCGGCGTGTGCTCTGATGTAAATGTGTGATGGGTTATTTGGTCTGTTGTTCCATTTTATCCTCTCCATGATGCGATATTTACTTGATGGGGGGATTTAAAAAAATAAAATAAAATATCGAAATAAATCCCGGGAGGTTTCGTAAGGACTCAATGGAATTAGTCTCCAAGAATTAAGATGCATGCATGGAAGACTTATCTAATCTAAATTTTAAAAGAAATTAAGCCACAGCTCTTTTCTCACACAGGTTGGAAAGGTACGATACACTTAACTCTAAAAGAAGCGATTAAAAGCAGATCAGCTATTAAAACAGACAGCTAAAAAAAAGAGACAGCCTTCGAGAAACGTAGCCTGTGGGTACGTGATTAACATGTCTGTCCCCTTCACTCAGTACAGTCCTGCCCTCCACCTTCTCCATTCCTCCAGGGTTAAAAACTTTCCCAAAGTCAGAACACTCAACAGTTGTGCTTAGCTGTTAGTTTTTTATATATATTTATATATATTCAGGATTTTTGGGAAGGAAGGCAGGAAGACAGTAGCCGAGTTGAAATGCACGTGAGCATACGCTCTCTGTATGAACTGATGACCTTGATGATGTAAGCAGCTGTGAAGTATACAGCGTCAGAAAGCGATTGGATACGGGGACGGAGGAGAACCTGCGTGGTACTGATGTGCCGCAGCTGTCCGAGACACTTCTCTGATGAACCAACGCACGACGCTCAACAACACTTTGGTTCAAAACAGTCAGGAGATCCTGTGTGGTCTTCACTGAAGCTGGCTTCACACACACACACACACACACACACACACACACACACACACACACACACACACACACACACACACACACACACACCACTCTTCAGAGCAGAAAGCGTGTGACCTTTTCTTTTTCCGTTTCCTGTGTTTCAGTCTCAGGAAGGGCTGAGCAAAGGCTCCTAGACGACTGTCCAGTGAAGTCCAAACTTAAACGAGTTTGAGGGAATGTGTACGTGTGTGTGTGTGTGTGTGTGTGTGTGTGGGGCAGTGGGCGGCACGCTGAGGCGTAGGGGAGTTCTTGGTACCAGTGTTGTAGCCAAGAGCTAATAAAACAAAAGCCAAGTCCCAGGAGGAAGCAGAGTTGAACTGGTGGAAGCGCTGAAGTCCTGTATGTGTGTGTGTGTGTGTGTGTGTGTGTGTGTGTGTGTGTTAGTGTTACTCTGTCTCTTTCATTCGGAGGGTTGTGAGTGGACGCTGCTGGGATGTCCGGGTGGAGGAGTGATGGGGTTTTCCTGCCAGCTGCTGTTGGCCTGCATAGAACAGAAACCAAGGAACTTATTCTCTCCATCTGTGTCGCTCTCTCTGTCCCTCTCTTTCTCCTGGTGCCCCCCTGTGTGCCTCTCTGTCTGTCTGTCTCTCTCTTTCTCCCCATGCCCCCTCCTCTCTCTCTCTCTCTCTGTATCTCAGTCCCCATCTCTCTCTGCGTTGTCCACCCTCCCTCTCTCTTTCTCTCCCTTTCCCTCTCGCTCACACACAAATGTACCACCCTAATTAATTACCACATAAAAATTCGAGGGGACCATACTCTACAGCCAACAAAGGGTGTGTGTACGCTTGTGTGTTTATTACTCACGTCTTGGCAGTGTGGGGTGTAAAGGGCACTTCCTGACCGCTCCTCATAGCCGGCCGTCAGGTGTGTAGCACGGCGCTGGGTATCCACCTGTTAAACACACACAAAGAGCAAAATGACTTCAACACACACACACACACACACACACACACACACCCCCTGCATTTTTAATTGCACTTCACCCTCCATCATGATTGTTAGGTTCAGCACCTGTTCAGTTTCTGAATGGCTAAAAATACAGCGCAGGTTTATGTGGTGCACCTTTGACACCAAACATTCTGAACGCCAAGTAAGAAAGCAGAGGCTTTGTCTGGGTTTAAGGTGTGTCTGAAACAGAAAGCGTCTCTACTTAATGACTGGGTGACTCAGACATTGACTGTAAACAATTAGTTTGTATTGCGAGTTGAAAGGCAGTGCGACGTCATGATGTTAACAGAACGACTCCACCAAGAGCCAAGTCAGTGGTTAAGGTATTGTGCAATGGAATGAGGTCAAATTACTTTCTTTTCTAAAGCTTAAATATACACATACACACTCACACACACACACTCACACATACACACATACATATATACACTCACCGGCCACTTTATTAGGTACACCATGCTATTAACGGGTTGGACCCCCTTTTGCCTTCAGAACTGCC
>JAQMYF010000001.1:55819219-55831405 GCA_030014195.1 Neosilurus mollespiculum
AGAGAGAGAGAGAGAGAGAGAGAGAGAGAGAGAGAGAGAGAGAGAGAGAGAGAGAGAGAAAGAGAGGGGAGAAGGGAGGAGAAACAGAGAAACAAGAACAAGAGCATGTGAGAGAGATAGAGAGAAACAGTGATAGAATGAGAGACAAAAAGATACACAGACAGAGGAGGGGAGAGACAGAGAAGCAGAGAAAGAAATACAGATAGAAATTTAGAAAGAGAGAGAGAGAGAAAATGGAGAAAGAGAGTGAAGTGTACAGTGGTAGAATGAGAGAGAGAAAGAGAAAAAGAAAGACAGTCAGAAAAGGGGGCCAGAGAGGGGAGAATTGAGAGAGACAGACAGCCGCAGAGACAGAGAGAGAGAGAGAGAGAGAGAGAGAGAGAGAGAGAGAGAGAACGAGGGAAAGGGGCAGTGGGAGGAAAGTCAGAGAAACAGAAAGAAAGAAAAGAAGAAACAGGGAGACAAAGGGGAAGAAAGAAAGATTGTGTGAGAGGGATAGAGAGAGGGGAGTGTGTGTGTGAGAGAGAGAGCAAAAGAGAGAGAGCGCGAGCGAGCGAGAGAGAATCAGGGTCGACTGGAGCTCAGGCTACTTTTATCCCTGCTGTTCATCACATGGAGAAAAAAAGAAAGAAAAAAGGAGCGAAGGAGAGAGTGAGAGTCTCTGAGACTTGGATGTGTGAATGTGTGAGCTGAGTAGACAGTGTGAGTGACTGTGTCTGTGTGAGACAGTGAGAGCGTGTATGTGTGTGAGAGAGAGAGAAAGAGAGAGTGAGAGAAAGAGCTCATTACTGTGTTAACAGGAAGTAAAGTAAAGGGGTGTTTATTTCATTCCTCTCTATCTGACACTCGGGTCCTTATAGCAGCACGGACGCTGCACTCCGTCACCTTACATCCACTCACCTCACCTCTTAACAAGAAGTGTGCGAAAGACGTGCTCCGTGTGTGTGTGTGTGTGTGTGTGTGTGTGTGTGTGTGCGTGCGTGCACCCGCCCTCGGCTGCCGGACTCGATGTGAAAATCAAAGTGAATGACATTAGGTAAATAAGACAGCAGGTTGCCATGGTGATGGGAGGGAAGAGAAGGGAGAGCAGAGGGAGAGAGAGCACCCCACCAGCAGCACTACGCTCCCCCTCCGACCCCCCTCCCAACTCCCTCCACTTCGACCCGTTTCTTGCATCCAATTAAGCAGGAAAGTGAAGCTGGGTTTATTCGCAGACCTCCACCGACTAAAACCCACTCAACCTTTTTATGCTGTAACCCAAGCCCTCGTCCTCCGCCAAAGGGACTGCGCCCGGACTCTCGCGAGGAAAACGCAAGGATAAAAGATCCTAATGAACACAGAGCGCCGCTAATGATGTGCCTGGCTGCCACTTTCTCAACAGCGCAAAGCAACATCTCGCTAAAATACCGCCCGAATAAACAACACAAGGCCGCGCCATCACGCCACACTCCACTCCAACTCATTAGACGCGTCACTTTATGTGTATAAATGTTACTCCAGCCTTATGTTTAGTCTAGAAAACACTTCCTTCCTACTGAAAGTCAATTAGATGTGGAAAAAAAAAACAAAAAACGAGTGTCCTGCTCTAAAATGTGCTGTGGCAGAAAAACGCAGCATGCTAGATTGAGATTAAGTGCTACGAAACTAGCGATGCGTAGGGAAGGCAAGATGATAAATTCTCAAATCCGATTGGTCCGAAGGTTCCTATAACAACTGCAAGGCAACTCACAGGTTGATATTAATGCGCTCGCTAATAAGTCCCGGTTTCTATAGTAACAGCTCATACATCGGGGCTTGTGTATCTAAGATTAATAATAATTGGGGCGAAAAGCACAGGGTTATTTAACATGGAACTTTTCTGGAAGGCGTCTCGAGGCGTTGCGCGGATATATGACAAGCTGTGTATTTTGTCTTATTAAAAATCATCAGCTGGTCAGGGATGGTCTGTTTACAGCTGATATAACGTACTTGAGGGCAGCACTTCCACCTCACATCAAGAAGGTCCTGAGTTTGGCGAGCGTATTCTGTATGCAGTTTGCATGTTCTCCCCGTGGTTGTGTGGGTTTCCTCTGGGTACTCTGGTTTCCTCCCACAGTCCAACAACATGAACATTAGGCTAATTGGATGTTAACAATTGCTCCTAGATGCGAGGGTGAATGGTTGGATGTGCGTGCTGTCTCTGCGATAAATGGGTGAGCTGTTCAGGCTGTACCCCGCCTTCACCCAGACATGGCTGAGATAAGCTTTAGCTTCTCCAGCGATCCTTATAGGAATAAGAGGTTTGGAACGAATAAATGAATGAATAATGTATGCGAGAACAGGAAATGATTTTCGGTGATGATTTAAAACATCGTAAACAAACTGGATTGAAGGAAGTCCCCATTAAACCATGGACAAAGAAACCCAAAACTTTAAATCTCTACCCAGCAGTAAGAGGAACACAACACGGCGGCATGGCGTTACAGAAAAATAACCAACATCAGGAAGGTAACAGTCTGGCTCATAGCTGCTGTGATAATGTAAAATATTGGGGCTAGCAAAATGGCTGCCATCTTCACAGGATTATATAATATGGCTACGCTGAGTACGGAATAATACATTAGGCGTTGTTTTATATATGGAAAATAATCAATTCATGATGGCTAACTGCGATGCAGCCCAGGATGAAGCAGAGTTTTAACAAATCAGCCGCAGGATTAACAAAATGGCCACCATTTTAATCGCGTTATACAGGAAGGCTACAGATGCTTCACCTAGATATGGAATAAATCACTTTAGGACATGCTGTTGGAGGAAAACAACCAATCACAACACGCTATGATGCGCTCGGATGTGAAGTGGCGTTACTAACACCACCCTGAAGTCGATCATTTTCAAATAACAGCATGTCCCGGATTATTTTTATTTCACAGCAATGACATTTATTCTATTAATTAGTGTTTCATTAACACATGGTGATGAGAGGAGCTGCAGCTTGATCTCTCTCTTTCTTTCTTTCTCTCTCTCTCTTTTTTTTTCCACTGCTCATCAGCACTTTCTGGATGCTTTATCTTAATTATAGAGCTGCTATAAACTGTACAACGTTTCCGAATATACAAGCAGACACGCCTCGACCAATCAGCACTGACACACAGCACTGTAATTACGCACAGCACGAATGCAGCATGTTGGAAGACCGGCTGTCTCAGTGCTAGATGCTTGCGCTTACCCATAATCCCATTCTCTTTCTAAAAAAAACAAAAACAAAAACAAAAAAACATATGCAAAAAATACAAACTGTGGACTAACTGGACAAGAAGACACAGGTGATGATTCTCAATTCCTGGAAATATAAATATATAAATACATACTCAGAGAAGGAAGCAGCACAAAAACCTGTATCTCCTTCTGCAGGAACGTCATCACGTCAGAGTTAAAAGTGAAAAGAGAGAGAGAGAAAGGAAAGAATAACGATGAGACGGAGTGAAGTTGAAAGGACTGAATGACTTACCCGTCTTTTCTTTGATCTCACACAACACGCTGAAGAGAGCAGGCTTCATTCTGTGGCAGTTCAACGCGTGTTTTCTGCAAAGACAGAAATAATAAATAAATAAATAATAAAAGAGAAAGAGAGAGAGAGGCAGTCAGTATGACATTGTTCAAGTATGTAGGGAAGATAATGTTTACCAGAAGGCACATTATGGGAAGTATTGTATAGTATAGTGCTATTTTGTACAGTATAGTACATTGTGTGGTAAGGTGTAGTGATGTATAGAAAGGCACAGTCTAGCACAATGCTGTATAGTACAGTACAGTGCTATATATTATAGTGCTGCTTAATAAAGCATAGTGCACACAGGACAGTATAGTGCTGTATAATATATTATAGTGATAGCTAGTATAGTATAGTGTTGTATAGTACAGTGTAGCACTGTATAGTATTGTATGGTACAATATGGTGTTGTATAGTGTTCTATAGTACAGAATGTACAGTGCTATGTAGTACAGTATAGTTTTGTATGGCACAGTATAGTGTTGTATAGTATAAATAGTGCAATATAGTACAATATAGTGTTGTTTAATACACTATACAGCTATACTAGTAAGGTATTGTGTGGTAGTGTTGTACAGTAAACTATAGAGCTATATAGTAAGGGACAGAATTATGTATAGTACTTTGTAGGGATGTATAGTAAAGTATACTTAGTAAAGTATAGTGCTGTATAGTACACTACACAGCTATAATAGTAAGGTATATCATTGTATATTACAGGGTTGTATAGTATACTATAGAGCTATATAGTAAGGTACAGTGTTGTATAGTACAGCATAATGTTGTATCGTACAGTATAGGGCTATAGAGTAAAGTAGTGTTGTATACTACAATATAGTAAAGGGCTATATAGTACAGTATAGTGTTGTATATTACACTATAGTAAAGTATACTGTTGTATAGTACAATATAGTGTTTTACAGTACAGTATATGGCTATATAGTAAAGTAGTGTTGTATAGTTGAATATAGTGTATGGAATGCTGTTGTAGAGCACAGTATAGGGCTATATAGTATAGTGTTGTATAGTACACTATAGTAGTGTTGTATAGAATGCTATAGTGTTGTACAGCACAGTACAGGGCTATATAATACAGTATAGTGTTTTACAGTACAACATATGGCTACACAGTATAGTACAATATAGTAGTGTTGCATAGAATGCTAAAGTGTTGTACATCACAGTATAGGGCTATATAGTACAGTGCAGTGTTTTACAGTACAATACAGGGCTACACAGTATAGTGTTGTATAGTGCAATATAGTAAAGTATAGTGTTGTATAGAATGCTATTGTGTTGTACAGTATAGGGCTGCATAGGACAGTATACTGTTTTACAGTAAAGTACAGGGATATACAGTAAAGTGTTGTATAGTAGTAGTATAGTGTTGTATAGAATGCTATAGTGTTGTACAGTACAATATAGTGTTTTACAGTACAGGGCTATACAGTATAGTGCCGTATAGTACAATATAGTGTAGTAGTGTTGTATAGAATGCTATAGTGTTGTACAGTACAGGGCTATACAGTATAGTGTTGTATAGTACAATATAGTATAGCATAGTGTTGTATAATACAGCAGTGAAAGACTCCACAATATGAAAACATGATTTTACAAACATGATAATCCAGTGCACGTTTCTCACGCACTAAAATGCAAAGAAAATTAATCAACACCACACGTGACTAAATGGGACGATGCACAAATGACTCACAAAAGCACAATGAGTTTTTGTACATTATTAATATAAATGTGACAAGCCGAAGAGCTTTTTAAAGCGACCTCGGCTGCCTGTGACTGAGATATTGAGGGTGCTGAAGCGGTCCTCCATGCCTCTCTACAGCTAAATGAGTTGTTAAATGAAGCATAGCCCTAATTTGTCTGGAGAGAAAAGCTGTTGAAGAAGCAGCAGCAACAGCAGCATCATCATCATCATCATCATCATCTCCCCCTCCAGTGCTGCTTCCCACCTCCCCTTTACACTCCGACACTGGACTGGCTTTAGAGCCGACAACACACAAAAACGCCACGCTTTTCACCCCGTCGCTGAAGTGTAGCGTCCTGTCACTACACGTCATATCAGCCTGATGATCCCTGGATGCTGGAGAGCCAAATTCAAGACCTTCCAGACATAATTACAAAAATAAAAAAGCATCTATAAAAATATGCATGAAAGCAAACAATTATGAGGTCTATCAGAAATTTGCATTTACATACAAAAAAATGATGACAGTAACAATTCTGTCACGAACACGACCTCAGGGGCAATGAAATGGCCGCCAACCTAACACTAAGGCTAGCGAAGCTTAAAATAAATAAATAAAAGACTGAGAAGCATGCTGACACAGGAAAATAATCAGTGATTTCAGCTGATGCAATTCGGGGTTACTGTGGGTTTTAATTCCTCTTATATCACAGCCAGCTCAGTACTGTAAACTATTTGGAATAAAAATAAACAAGTGGTTCTCAAAGTGGGGTCCCAAAAGTATATTCAAGAGCTAAGCTGTATTATTTATTCTGATACCCTGATGGACACTAATGTTCTCATCTCACTCTCTCGTTTACTTAATCCTACTTGGTTTGCGAGAAGGTTGGAGCCTATCTTAGCCAACACTGGGCGATTGCAGGGTACACCATGAATACAGCTTCAAAGTGTAACATTGGGAAATATGTCTGTATTAATATGTCTACAATTAATGGGGTCCTGGTCAACAAAAAACTGAACTACTGGATGAAACGAATGATGTGCCTTATATTAATGAAACGTTGAGGTGTCTATTTAGTGTTATTCACTGAGCCTGAGGTGAATAAGTGTTTTAGCATATACTACACAGGGAGGTAAGAAAAGAAAACCAAAATTTCAGTGCTGATGGTCTATTTTTAAACTTTTAATGCATGACAGTGGTCGCACTCTCTGATCTTTTAAAACAAAAGTTTGAAAAAAGTGCTTTTTGATTTAAAACCTCTGAAGGCCATATTGTGTAGCTTTCTTCTTGGTTTTGGAAAAGCATTTTATTCAGTTTCTAGCATTTGAGAATCAGTGACCGTTTTCGTCCGCCATTTTGATTCTGGCACCATCCCAAGTCTGTGAGGTGGATAACATCCATTATACTGAGACAGTGATCCAAAATTCAGATCACACCATTCCCATGTAGTACATACCAAACATATTCATTCAGTTAAGCCGGCAGTACATGAAACCAACATTCATATTGTCTCGTTAATGAGAAATCACAAAGCGTAAACTCAGGAAAAGTTCAAGCTTTACCTCTGAAACTGGAGACTCCTTTTATAAACACTAAATAAACATCACCGTAGCAACAAATACACAAGTTGTCATGTATGTGGAGCCACACAATTCTACACAAAGTGGCTGTAACCATAGAAACAAAGTATCAGAACAAGTACATTAATATACAGTAAACACCACAGTACTGTCAGAGCTGCTGTTATTACAGGACATAAATCAACAAATTCTGACCAATTAGAAGCAAGAATCTACAAAAGGCTGATTTGATACCAGAAACAAAGAGATCACTAAATGATAATGTTAGTTATAAGTTATAACAGTGATACATAATTTAGAAAATCGTTATCATAACACTGATACAATAAAATCATAGCATTCAGCTCTACCTCACATTGACACGGTGTTGACTGTAACTGGTTAAAAGACAACAATTAAAAATATAATTAGCCTTCACTTTATTACCCCACAGATAAAAGTGCGGAGACTGGAGCAGTGCTCTGTAAATTTCTATATTTTAAAGCATCCGTACAGCCCTGAATGAGTTACTGCATCTCCCAAGACATTTGCTTTGCTTAACACGATGATCTAAAATACAACAGACTGCAAAGCGACACGACGACTGCTCCCTTATCTGTAGAACAGTCCGGAAGCGAGCCTAAACGAATTCCTCCTCTTTAAAAGAAATGATCTACATTGTGAGGAAATACATCACACAGATGGCTTTCTGGAAATAACCAGGCCTAAGGGCTGAGGCATGTGAATAACCTAATAACCTTTGACACCTCGCGCGTAGATTAGCCTGCAGTGTATATCGCGCAGCCAGAAATAACCCTCGCTAATTAGCGTTCTCGTTTAAAGACGCCACATTCGCTGTTAAGAACAAGTAGGTGGTGATACATTCAGTGTTTAATACAGCAACAGGATGAAACATGGATGGGATTTGGGAGGGTGGTGGTGGTGGTGGGGGGGGACTCGTGCGAGTCTGTAGACATTACAGAGATGATGAGTTAAGTCGAATTTTCAGGGTTATACACCAGATATGAGATGTGACATATCTGAAATAAAAGTAGTCTAAAATAAAAATGGTTAGGGCTAATACTGACGTTAATCTAAAACCTTTCTTACAGATGAAGGATTAGAGAAGATGAAACATTGCAGAGGTCTGAAATCTGAGCAATAAAGGAGCGCAGAAGATTTCTATCTACTCCTATTAGGATGCAACATTAAACATTAGTATATACTGTATTTATATTTCTACACATCTAAATAAATCCAGGACTTACTCCAGGCATGTGCTGGATATCTTTCCCCGAGTGAGAGGGAGGAGGGAGAGGAGGGATGATGAGAAGGGTAGGATGGGGAGGTGTAGAGGGTGAGGTTTCTCATGCAGCCCTGTCTCATACTGACCTGTGTTGGAAGTCGAGCGGCAGGGTGCATTCCCCTACTGCCGTGCTCCCCCCGGCCCCCCCTGCCTGTGTGGGGTCGCCTCGTCCCTCCTCTCGCCAGCATCTGGACACACGGCACAGGGGGAAAGGTTGAGGGCAGCCAGCGGACAGTGCCAGCACTGGCATCGCCTCCTACCGCCCCGGTTACATCCTGACTCAACCCCAGACCCAACCTGAAAACCTGGCGGTCAAACCTATGGAGGAGTGGAGCTCACTGAGATGTTAGCAGAGCCAAAAAGAAGGCGCTGGCTAACAGTCCTACTCCATCCATCTTATATGTATCTGCCTCACCTGTTTCCTGACTACTGCCCTCCTAATAACAAACGAAAGCAATTGCATTGTAAAAGAATTTCAGTATAGATGTGTAATGCTTTAAGAATTGTACTGAAAATTCAGTCAGAATCCGGAAAAGTGCAGTGACTCCAAAAAACACACAGCTCTAATACCTCATAACTATCAACCTTTTATTCCCAAGTCCAGCCAGGGACATCAAATCAACATGGCTGCTCGGTAAACACAGCAGCACTTCTTAACTCAGGGGCCCACAGGATGGATCTCTAGGGAGTATGGGATTTCTAACAGCTATGCTAACATTCTAGAGGCTATGCTAACATGGAAAATGGATAAATAATCCCTCAAGACATTCAATGTTTATTTAAGACTGTCTCCCAAAAGACTTCATAGCTGGATGCATGCAACTTTTGAAAAGGACACGACTGCAACAACGTACAACGCAACCCCCCAGAACTAAAAACAAACAGGAATACACGCGGCACTAGCCTGCACGGTCGTCGAGATATTTAAAGATTAAATAGAGGACTCATCACGTCACGCGTTGTAAGGGGATTCGAAATGCCGATATGCTAGTACTCCGTTTAGATCGATCAACACACAGACACATTCACTTGTTAAATTCTATAATGCTGATGAGCTTCAAAATACAAACATGGCCATGCCATGTAGCATTAATGCTGACCACTGACCAACAGAACGGGAACAAGACAAACACAATTGGGTAATATTGAACACATCTGTATGTTCTGGTCACCGTTATGATATCATGGTGGGTTCTGTCATCTTTCCAGACAGTGAAATTAAGTTTTAAGCAAAACTAATAGAACACGAAATAAAAGTCTGGATTTCACTTTGATACATGGCCGTAATTAAAAAAAAAAACAAAAAAAACCCTTTCCAATTAACATGGATCTTAAATATTATTTACCAAAGGTGAAGTGATAAAAAGCAGTTGTGTTATGATTTCCCAAATTTAGTTGCGAAAAAAACAAAAGAAAAAAAAAAACAAAAAAACAAAAAAAACACGGCACAGTGCTGTAGTAGTAGCACGTCAGAGCAAAAAGGTCCCGAGTTTGCGTCCTGGGCTCGGCTCAGGCGTTTCCCTGTGCAGTTTGCATGTTCTGCATGTGTTTGCGTGGGTTTCCTCCGTGTACTCCGGTTTGCCCCCACAGTCCAAAGCCCCTCGGTGTGGATGTAAGTGTGAATGTTTGTGTGTGTTGCCCAGCGATGGTCCAGCGAGCTTCCATCCTTGCCCAGTGCGGGCTTAGATGTGCCCCCACGAGCCTTCTGGATAAATAACGTATTCTGATTTTGATTAAGAGGCGGGTGCAAATGAGTAAATATGAAGCGGAAGGAAGTGAAGTGCAACACGGACTTTTTGAAATCTGGCTGTGCTGAGACAGTTTTCAAAGATTGAGATCATGTTTGCAAACCTCTAATAAAGTTAACGTATGAACCGAATTCATGTCTTGTATCCTTCGTAAACCAAATTTAACTCCATATGAACGATCAAGTCTTGTTTGAAACACCATTCATGATATTTAAAATATTTTCTTTAAACAATTACGAAACCGTCCCTATAACTAACAGCTCAAGAATTAACCCCCCACCCAAAAAAAGCATAGTTCATTTCTGACTTGTATCTGTTTAACGGTGTTGCAATCACATAAGTCTTCATCATCGTCATGTTTTTTTTTTTTTTTTTAAATAGGCAGAGCTGGTGCCTGAATTGCTAAATCCCCCCGGCTTATATCAACATCAGGACATTCCTGGTGAGTTACGTCTTGTGTAACCTCGAGCCAGTTTCATTCGTTTCACTCATAAAACCCCAATGAACAGCCTCACTCGCTGTCTCGCAGCGTTTCGGAGTTTTGCTAATAACCCTGAATTGTGACGCGGGTCAGTATCGTGTGTACCTGGGGGTCGGGTGAGATCTAGCTCCCGATTCTTACACTGAAAATATAAAATACTGAAGAATCAGTTCAGTGGACGGATGGATGACGAAGAAGATTCGGACACGACGTGGAAAAATAAAACGGAGCATGGGCGGGGAGTAAAACAAGATTCCCATCTTTGCTTGCATTTACAAAGACAGTGCATGCACTTTAAATATCACACACATATTATAATACACTTATTAAACATGTGTCAAATCCAGCCTGATGTTTTCAGTCGTTTTAAAAAAAAAAAAAAAGCTATAAAAATCCCTTTCAGTCTTTTAATAACCAGAGACCATCGATGAAATTCTAGCAGCAGGGCATCAGAGTAAAACTTCATCAGTAATCAGGATCACTTTATACCCTACGACAAAGACGATTTTGCCTCATTTTATTGCTTTCTGATGCAAATGACATTTAATTCCTATTTAATTACGTTACAGAGCTACGAGTTAGAACTTGATGTGACGGTCACAGTCCAGGCTAATCAAAATATTTCACACGACTTCAACTAACTCGATGTGCTTCCTGTGGGCAGTTTATAGTGATATGATGAGATAACGACGATATCGCGATTAACTGGGTCAAAAGGCACTTTTCGCAGACCCTTGATTTCATGTTCTTACATATATTTAAACACCATGAAGTTGATTATTACTTTATCTGAACTACTGACTCTAAAACTATTCACACCTTTATCAGTACATCAATTCATTTCTTAAGCTTCATTATGAAATCCAACTCCCCATTTCTGCTCCCAGATCATTCACAAACCTAAATATCACCATACGCATCATATTGAAGTCTTATCTCTGCTTTATACTGAAATCAGCTGCCTTTCCCCTGATCCTTGTTTGTCTTCAGGATTGATTAACAGCTTTACTTCGACCTGAACGCTGAAACCTGTGGTTTCTTCGCTTTAAAGCATCATGAGTGTTGATTTTTTATGAAAACGGTCAGATCTGACAATTGTGTCTCTTTATTAGCCTGGTGCGAGGAGATCTGACAGCTCAGATTTGCTTGAAAATCTTTCTTAATGCGTAGAAAGAGCGCTGATTGACAACACAGCTTCACAGGAAGCCCCAACAAGACCAAGAGCATGATGGGTTAATATATTTATACTGGAGATAACTCCACTCTCATTCACGTACATCAAATACATCAAGATCGAAAGATCTGTGCTATTACAGAATAGTGATTCCGGTATTAATTTGTAAATTGCTGGTCTTTTTTTCCCCACTTATTGTATCCCTATGATGTTACAGCGTACGTGACAACGATCAGGTTTCCTGTTCGCGTCTTTTCTCCAGCAACATACAATGTGGTATTAATGAGTACCGGAGACACAGAGCAGACTCTGGACCTGAAGTCTCAGAATACAACGCATTGCTAAGCTAGGTAGCAATCTATGCAGTGACGTACATAGCTCTAATGTCATTATTAAAGTTGAAGGTTTGGAAGTTGAGATGATGAGACAAAAAAGCAAAACAGGTAAAAAAAAAAAAAAAAACAGATTAAAGCACTGCTGCAACACTATCTTTTTACAAATAAATTTCCAGAAGCACCATTATTAGAAGGGACTTAGCACAGCATTGTGGGTACTCTCAGAAACTGTTAACCAAAGTTTAAATAAAGAAAGAAAGAAAGAAAGACAGAAAGAAAGAAAGAAAGAAAGAAAGAAAGAAAGAAAGAAAGAAAGAAAGAAAGAAAGAAAGAAAGAAAGAAAGA
>JAQMYF010000001.1:55866760-55883870 GCA_030014195.1 Neosilurus mollespiculum
GTTGTCATGGAGCCTGAACACACACACACACACACACACACACACACACACACACACATACACACACACACACACACACACTAAGTACATATATAGTATATATATACTTTGATAGCTTATTCTTCACATTTTAGGACAGTCATACTAAGCATCTCACTACATATTGTACTGTGTATAATTTTGTATGTGACAAATAATATTTTGAGATATGTCCATAACAATGTTCTTTTAAGTTTATTTACCAGCTCCAGACTTCCACTAATTAGATGCACCCTTTTTAATTCTGATCTGTGAATAGGCTCGTGTTTATACTGTAATGTCCCAGGAGTACAAATGAAATACGAGATTTGCACAACTTCACATTTCTGCCTTACACCACTCTGACTTCATGAAATCATCGCTGCACGAATGCATACTGAACGTGCACACATGCAAACCCCCCCTCCCCGTCCCAAATTTAGGTGTAGCCAATTCCCACCTGCAATTACGCCTTCATATTACGCATCAACCATACCAGGTGATTGAGTGAAAGCATGTGCTTTCTCTAAGATACATGATGGTAGCCGTAAGGAAAGTGCTATCTGTGTGCATGAGCTCACAGATGCCCATGATTGACTAGTGATCACTAAGTAACAGGGAAACGGGCATGTGCAGTAACTCCCTCACCAACAGCTCAGCCAATTAACTGGGCGAAGATACTGGACTCGAACTCACGATCTCCAGGATGATGGCACGCACCTTGTCACTTCGCCACTTAGGAGCAATGGCCATTCTTCTACAAGAAATTCTCATAGTCAGGGTGACGTCACACCCAGGTGACTAGCGCCACATTTGACAAGATGAATGAGGTGAGGGTTCACCTAACACTCCATGCACATCCCAAGTTCAATTTCTCGGTTTCTCTCTGACTGTAGAATGACTAAGGTGCTGTTGGCTGCAGTGAATATAACTGCATCAGGGTGACTTCTACTTTTATCTCATTTGTACAACTGAGCAGTTGAGGGTTAAGGGCCACGCTGAAAGACCCAACAGTGGCAGCTTGAACCACTGAGATTACTCCACTACACTAATAAAACCTGTAAAATGATCAATACAGGCATGCAACACAAACCCTCTTTACCTACCCTAGTCACGTGACCGCTACCCGGATGTCCGACTTCAAGAATGACAGATTCTACACTTTTGTTTGGTTAGAAATTTATACTACATGGCATAAAGCAAAGCTTTATGAGAAAGGTGTTCAAACAAACAATAAAAACACTCATCAGGACAGTTCAGTGAGTATGTCACTGAAATATGACGTCACTTCCCCCTGAATGCAGCTGAACAACACTGATGAACTGAACCTCATACCGTGTTGAGCTCCTCGTCTCTCCGACACCTGCGGAAAAACAGCAGACATTGAAAATATATTCAGAAATGTGTGATTTAAGTGCCATAAATAACTTTTAACAATTACTATGAATTAACACTATTTATTTATTTATTTATTTACATTTTTAGAGACATAAAAATCCAGTCTGTTAGCAAATACTTACAATTAGGCGTAATTACACCGAAATAAAGATGCATATGTGTGTCAAAAATATAAAAATGTAAAAAAAAAAAAGTTAAAATATATATAAATAACAAACCTCTCGTTTGGTTCCTCCGCCATTTCTCTTTCGCGCGCTGTCAATAACAACCGCCTTCTTTCTTCTTCGCTGGTGTTTTCTTGCATGATGGCGGGTGGCACGCTCATTCACTGTGCATTACCGCCACCTAGCGGGCTGGAGTAAAAACTACAGCACTATCGTTCAGAAACCAACCAATGTTGGGTTAAATGTTTGATTAAGTATAGCACTCACACCTGAAACGCTTTGTAAAATTCTCCTCCAATGTTTTATTGCATTCCCCCATATTTCACTCATTTTCCAAATCGCTTAATCCTACTATCAGGGTCCTGAGGAGGCTGGAGTCTATCTCATCCGACACTGGGCGAAGGCAGGTTACACCCTGAACAGCTCACCAGACCATTTCCGGGTTAACACACATAACCATTTACACCCACACTCACACCTAGGGGCAATTTGGAACAGCCAATTAGGCTAATGTGTATGTCATTGGACTGTCAGAGGAAACTGGAGTACCCTGCTGAAACCTACGCAAACACGGGGAGAACATGCAAACTCCACACAGAAACACCCAAGCCCGAGACTCGAACCCAGGACCATCTTGCTGTTAGGCAGACCTGCTAAATTCCATTATGAATCCCTAATTAAATATATTATTATTATTATTATTATGCTTTGCGATGGCCTGGCGAGCGGTCCAGGGTGTACCCCGCTCATGCCCAGAGTCGGCTGGGATGGGTGCCAGCCTCTCCGCCACCCTAATTAGGATTAAGCGGTTCAGAAAATGAAATGAATTATGATTCTTTAACATTGTGATGACTTTGTATCTTTTGGTTCATATGGGGGATTGCTGGGCTTGGCAGAGGTTTGTGATCTTAAACTGCTCGTTATTATTATTATTATTATCCACAACAGTCCAAGTACTGAAGATGCTGCAACTCTTTTGTCAGTTTTAGATTTGTTTTTATTAGGGGGACAATCACAATCTTCTTGTTAGAATGAAAATGTCTTTTTCTGTCGTAAAACTGATTGTAGAAAGCAGACTATATCTGGTATAATGTCAAATATGACATTATTATATCATGAGGTTTTTTCTTTTCAGTTACTTTCACTGTTTTATCTAATCATTCTCTATTTTATTTTTATGCTCAATTTGTCAGGTTCTTCTATTGTTGTGTCACTGTACAGCACCCGGGGGGGAGGGAGGGTCCCAGGCTCTGTGTGGAGTTTGCATGTTCTCCCCATGCTTGTGTGGGCTTCCTCTGGGAACTCCAGTTTCCTCCCACAGTCCAAAGACATGAACATTAGGCCAACTGGCTGTTCCACATTGCGTGTGAATAGTTGGGTGTATGTTGGCCCTGTGATGGACTGGCAAGCAGTACCCCACCTTCACCCAGAGTCGTCTGAGATCGACTCCAGCCTCCCCACGACCCTGGCAGGTTTAAGCAGTTTGGGAAAAGGATGCAATTCCTGCTGCTTAGTAAATGTGCTCTGTAAATAAAGATGACTCGACATGAAATATAGTTCGTAGGTAGTACTCCCCATAGACTCGGGTATGCGAGATAAACCTGATTTAGCTTATGGTGAAGCTACAGAGCAGTGATGTGTGTTTTTGCTTAGATTACATTACTCATGTCGTACAACAGAATGAAAATTCATTTATTCCCTGATTCCCTGGGTTCTGCCAAAAAAGCCCTAAGACACATTTAGCTCTGCTCATTTAGACTGTCAGCTCATTTGCATAATAAAATGTGAAACCTACTTTTGTGAATTAGTGTCAAAAGACCTCAGCATACTCTCAGATTTAATATTCAGATTCATGAACAACGCAGCCAGCTGTGAAAATCAAGTATCAGTCATCACGGTTTCTTGTGTTCCACAGCCGTAACGCACCTTTCCCAGTTTACACACGTGCCTAAATTCTACTGCATGAAGGTTTTAAACAGAACGAGATGTTTTCTGGAAGGCTGAGTATGTTAGAAAGAAACAAAACAACACACTTTGAGATTTTTGGTCTTTTTATAAGTTTGACATCTGTCTTTTTACAAAACAAAGCAACAAATTAATCACTCTGCAGTTCTCTTAGAGAATGCCCCTGTCACCTTTAGGACTAATACACACCCAGCACATACACACACACACACACACACACGTTCCACACAATACTGTTAATGTCTTGGCCTTTCAGCATTGAGAAGAGGTTAGAGCAAGTAACCATAGAGGACGAAAGCAAAAAATTCAAAAAAAGGAAACAGAGAAAGAGCAGAAAGACTGAGAACACTGGGGCGAGTCCAGTATTGCCTGGGGCGTCCATCACCGCTCCTTCATGAGTGTGAGTGTCGCAGGGCCGACTTCACGTCCCCTCGTTTACAGTCTGAGTTCAGGGGCAGCGGCTGTTTTGGCCACTGACAGTTCAGTTCAGTTCAGTTGGGCAACCGTAGGGTCCCTTTACCCAGGAGGAATTGCAGGACTCGGTCAACGAGCAACGCCACCACAAAATCCACCACCAGCACCTGAGCTATTACCAGCTTAAACTGCAAGGAAGCACAGAAATCACATGATACCAGCTGGACATGAATTCATTATGAGCATCACAACAACTTTCTTTTCTGTGTGATAGAAATTCCCAGTACGTAATAGATAAGGGTGTGATCACACTAGAGAGGCGACAGAAGAGCGACTGATGGGAATAGATTTATGAATTTTGAAATTCTTGTCAAGATGTTTGGTGACTCCACATGCAAGCGAATACTTTGCGGCTTAAATCCGTATATCGTGTGAAGTCGCAAGAACGTCAACTGATCTGCGAGTTTGCGGATGTTTGTGGAAAAAAGCAAATCTCCAGCTTTGAATCAGTCGCATTTTGTTCGCTTTTCATTCTCAAATCATTCACTTTTTATTGGTATGAACAAAATACGAATGATGACAAAACATCAAAGACCTTCTTCCTGTGTGGTGGATGTGCTAACCACTACACCACCGTGCCATCCTAATTATATATGAAACTGGTATACATTTAAAGACACATTTGCCGAACTGCTTAATCCTATTAGGGTCGCAGGGAGACTGGTGCCTACCTCAGCCGACACTGGACAAAGGCAGGGTACACCTCAGCAGACCATCGCATGGCAACACACTCACACACAACCATTCACACTCACACCTAGGGGCAATGTGGAACAGCTGATTAGTCTAATGTGCATGTCTTGGGACTATGGGAGGAAACCAGAGTACCTGGCAGAAACCCAGGCCAATTACAGCACCGCGATATCATGTTTTAATATCTGAGTGAGGAAATGGATTAAAATGGCATCTCCTTTTTTTATCCTTCTAAAATAAAGAATTCTGTCGCTACATTTCATACACCAGTTCAACGTCCTGTTACATGCTGGATTTCTGCTTTAAACACTATTATTGAGCGACTTCTTGTAAATTACATAGAAATCTGTACAGGAATAAAAGCGAGGGTTGGAAAGTCCGAGCTGCAGATCCTCACCTCTGTTGGAATGTCCACAAGGGCAAACTGCTCATTAAATTCAGGCGATGAGCCGGTCAGAAGCACCACGATGGCGAGTCCTGATAAAGCAATGCTCCATAGCAACGGTCGATTCTCTGTCAGAGACTCCATAAACGGATGGCCCTGTGTTAAACACCAAACGTGTGTAAGTCAGAGGAAAACTTGACAACGCTCAGTTCCTCTGTAGGGTCTCAACATGTTCCCCTGTTCCAAGAACAATCACATATAATTAAAGTCAAAGTGCATGAAGTCATATAACAGCCAATTAGCCTACTGTGCATATAAGTATACACGTTTACGTTAAGCATGTACTGTATTTTAGATTATCCGCCATTGTCAGTGACCACAAAAGGAGTCTCCAGTGGCAGCGCTTTAGGTCTCATTACAGACAGATTAATAGATGTTACTCATCAAAGTAAAAATGACGGGACGGGTCGTGTCGGGTGGAACAGGGGCGATCTCCTGCTGAATAGGAACCTAAAGAGCTTCAAGAGTTTGGGGTTTGATGAGTATACACTCGTGATTTAAGGTAGCACCACAGAAAAAAAAAAGAATCACAAGGGGCGGGGTCAGAGGAACGGCCCGTCACCCGACATCACCACACAGTCCGGAAACATTTCCCTCAGCACTTCCAGTGATTTTCATGCTGTGTGTGCCGGAGCTCCATCTTACCGAAACCACACATCGGGTTCTTCAGGATCAAGGGGTTCAGGTTTGGGCTGGACCACCAACCGACCTCAGCACCGCCTCTCCTGCATCACTAAGTTTCATGTATGAAAATAATAATATGATTATCTTTATCCTTTATTTACCTTTCAAAGGTGGGAGTATTTTTGGGTCACCCTGTATGACAGGTATAATAAGAGAGAGAACGGAGTGTACGGTTACTGAAAACCAGAGACCAGGGACTTGTTATTTTGAAGGTTATTTTTAAAAAATGTATTTTAATTTAGCTTTAGTTTGTTTTACAAGCACATTAGTAGTTTTTAATAAAGAATTCATGTTAGTGGTTATATTATTAGTTTTTTTTTTCATGAGTAGTATTTTTATTTTGATGAATTAACTAGTTTTATTAAAGTGTTTGTTTAGTTTTAGTGTTAGTTTTTTCAGATATTATGAGACATTACTGCCACCTTCAGGAACAAATGCATTCCTGTCTCATCTTCATTTTAGGTATTTGGATCAGACAAGGGTTAGAATTAGGAAATAAAACAGAACAGGACAAAGAGCTCTAGCAACTGTAACAGGGTGTTAAAGGGTGGGGTGGTGCTGTTGTAGTTTTATTTAGATTTCATTTTTGTTGTAGTGTTTTTATTTTTATAATAGTTCAAGTGGTAACATTAACTAGGCTTTGCATCAGGTGACCCTGAACCACCCTATCAATTGATTATTTTCCGAAAACTGCACATCTGATACAGTACTGTTAAAATAACCGAGCAGTACCTTATAGTTAATGGCGAATGTAGCCATTTGCATGGCCATGGACATGATGTACACAGTGCTGTTGATGAGGCTCGGCTCAAATTCTTTATACAGATCCACAAACTGCTCCTCTCTGTCGAAAAAAACACAAAAACAAAAAGGTGAAGTGCAAAATGGGATACAGACCAGGACCCAATTAAGTGGTTGCACGGTGGCGTAGTGGTTAGCATGTGCGCGTCACAGCGAGAAGGACCTGGGTTCGTGTCCCAGGCTCAGTGAGGGGATTTCTGTGTGGAGTTTTCATGTTCTTCCTGTGCTTGCGTGGGTTTCCTCCGGGTACTCCGGTTTCCTCCCATAGTCCAAAGACATGCACATTAAGCTAATTGGCTGGTCCTAGATGTAGACGTGAGTGTGAATGGTTGCGTGTGTGATGGCCCTGTGATGGTCTGGTGAGCTGTTCAGGGTGTACCCTGCCCTCGCCCAGAGCCGGCTGAGATGGGCTCCAGCCTCCCGGTGTAGAACTAAGTCGTAACCAAATGAGTGAGTGAGTGAGTAAGACCACAATAAATTGATCTGCAATTACACCTTTCTACCACTAGAGGGCTTAATGTATGTGCACCTATGGTTCTGAAAACAGAGCAGTTTGTAGAGATGTGCTGATACCTGGGTGGGCTTCTTTTCTGTGCCTCTCTGTACAGATAGATCAGACTGCAGAAGTGAACAGCGAACTGGAGCAGCACTGTCAGAACCGTATACAGGTTAAAGATGTTGGGCAGGGGGCGCTCTTTAGACAACGTCTTCAGGGGCTGGGAGACATACATAAGAACCAGTCATTCTACAAAAAAAACAAACAAACAAAAAAAAAAACCTATAGAGCAGAAAATCAATACACGATGACCATTCCTTTATCCTCACCTTTGACCTTGAGATGAAGAGAAAGCAGCCGGCGAGGAGGAGACCCTGAAGAGTGGCCTGGAAGTCGCTGAACTTCACTCCCTCCAGGTAGAGCACAGACTGACTGTAGGCCAGCACCAGAGCGTTCAGAGCCAGGATCTTGAACATCTGCAGCGTGGTCACCAGAGTGCAGCGGCCCTGCTTGATCACGTGACAGACTGAAAACGGAGACGTGTACGTGTCAAAGCTGTGTCAGCTCTTCACACTCCAGTCACTGGTGTAGATATCACACAGTAAGCGACGTTTACTCACTGCACTGTATTGAGGAGAGCTTGGAGGTAAAGGGAGCGGCTATCGAGGCGTCTCCTAGTTTGACGACTTGAAGCTGATCCTCCTCCAGCTCACGCAGTACCTGACTTATCCTCTCCTGCAACAAAATTACAACACAAAGTACAGCTCAAGGTATAAGATCCTGTACTTGCATTACATTCAATCCACCTATCCATACCACATATCCACCAGGGTCACGGGAAACCCTGGAGCCAATCAGAGCTGGCTTCGTTTGAGAGGTGAGGTTACACCCTAATGACAGTTTACTTCAGGGCTGGTGCAGCACAGAGGCATAGTGGTTAGCACGTCCGCCCCACAGATAGTACTGGGTTCGAGTCCCAGGCTTGGGTATTTCTGTGTGAAGTTTGCATGTTCTTTCCGTGGGTTTCCTCTGGGTAGTCTGGTTTCCTCCCACAGTCCAAAGACATGCACATTAAGCTAACTGGCTTTTCCAAATTGTCCCTATGTGTGAGTGGGAATGATTGTATGCGTGTTGCCCTGCAATGGTCTGGCGAGCTGTTCAGGATGTACCCCGCCTTCGCCCAGAGTCGGCTGAGATAGGCTCCAGCCTCCCCGCGACCCTAATATTAGGATTAAGCGGTTCGTCAAATGAATGAGCATGAGGTAGAGAAGTACCAAACAGTCGGCTTTACACCAGCACGAGTTTGACACGGTTCAGAAGGATTTTAACCATTTGATGGCGCTTCGAATCATTTTCAACCCATAAAATTGTCCATATTTATACCAGCGCTGACGTTTCATTCCATTACATCCCATCAACCAATGGGGCATGTTACATTATGATGCCGATGTGCATTGTGGATCATGCATTTGATGTCATGCATCAGTCACACATTGTTGGGACAATAATTCCAGAACGCCATCACTGATTTCATTTTCGTGTGGTGGATGGGGGATGGGTTGGCAAACACTCCTTTTGATATTGGCCACTGCTCAATAAACATTATGCTCTCCATAGCACACATATTGAATTTCTTGGGGGTGGGTGGGTTTAGTGGAAGGTTCCTTTCCAAATTTACCACCACACTGTGAACAATATGGCCGCCATGGAAGCACCATACGGAATATCTCGCTTGTCTGTATATGTGTCACCAATACGTGAACACCTCAGTGGGTCACTGCACATTGCTCCTGGCTAAGAGCGAGTTTGGCCTTTTAGAGAGAAGAGAAAGTGCAAGGCTTAAAGGAAAATCATAGCTGAAAATAAAATCTGATTGTAGTTCCCTCCATGAGAGATCCAGGTCTCTCCAACCCACAAAATTAAAATGTAAAAAAAAAAAAAAAACCTTAAACAATTTCAGGAAGTGGGTGAACTGCATCACCTACACACCTCTGTGCTCAGACCATCTCACTTTATTTACCTCGCTTTGGACAAAAGTCTACCAAGACGTACAGAGATGTGACAGACCTTCTGAGCGGCGAGCTGCTCCTCTCTCTGGGCCATCACTCGCTGCCTGGCCGCTCGAGAGCTCACTTTCCCCCCGGAGCTCGACAGTGGAAGCATGGGCCTCGAATCGCCAGCAGGGGGCTCCTTCTCTCGCCCTCGTTTCTTCTTCTCTGGTAGGCGTTCAGGTGCGTTAGCTAACAGAGCCACACCTATTAGGAGACCCAACACTGTGGCGTTAATTGTTTATGATAATGTTAACGATTATGATTCATTTAGCAAATAATGAATAAAAATGCAATTAATCCAGAGTTAAAATGTATTCATTCATTCATTCATTCATTCAAAAAAAACAAAAAAAAATAAATCAAAACATTATTATGATTTTTTAAATTAAATATCAGTCATTTTTTCCACAAAAGTATTGGCACCCTTTATAAAACTAGGTTTATAAATGTTTGCAGTTTATCATATTTAACAAAAAATCTAACCTGTATATTTGGAAATTAATTTTATCAAGAGAATAACAGTAAAGTTGACAGTAACAGTAAAATTAAAGTTGCTTGTGTTATTAATTATTGGCACCATTGATTTTAGTGCTTGCTGTGATCTCCGTTTCCCAGAGAACTACAATAATTTTTTTACAGGAATATCAATCTGCATTCAAAAAAAAAAAAAAAACACCCCAACAACAACAAAACCCCTCAATCTGCTCTAGTGTGTCCAGAACATATTGGACCATATTGTGTGCACGCAGCATTGCTGAGGAGTGTTTAGTAAATAAAGAAATTAAGATCCCAGCCTTGATTCCCGACGGTGACGTTGATCAGCTCTCCCGTACGAGAACATGTTTGGGCTCTGTAAATCAAACAAACCCCTGATGAGGCAGGATTTGGGAGCTTTTCTTCTCTAGAGCCAGCCAATCCGGAGCTCAGGAGTGATCGTCTCTGAGATCACTGAGGGAACAGCTTATGTTTTTTAGTGAAGATCTTACCTATGTGGGCGTGTTTGAGTGCTCCGACATCGTTCGTGCCATCGCCGCACATCAGGGTGATGAAGCCCAATCCCTTCAGACTGGTTATAACGAACTCCTACGATAAGGAAATGAAGGGTTTTTTTTGGTTATTTCTGTGATGGTTATGAACTCTGCATGTAAAGACTTTTTAAACGAACTTTTAAAACCTCTTCCAGAATCTTAAAAGAGCGAATTGGTACCAGGCAGTCCTGTGACACTGCTATGTTGTGTGACAGAACAAATGACCTTTTGTTTTGGGCTGACGCGAGCGAACACTCGCACGTGAGGCAGCAGGGCTTTGAGAAGATGAAGGTCGAAGGTTAGCCGGGTCAGACCATCTCCAGTCACACACAGGTCATAGTTGCTCACTAGAATTGACACATTGGGACGGGACAGAGGAACACAAATGCTGCAGTCTATAGACTCCCACTGCCATTCACCTGCATGGAAGAGCACACACACACACACACACACACGACTGAGCATGAACTCTATACAACTGCTGAACATTGCTCCGTGAAGTGTTATAGCAAAATACTTTAATGTATGTGAAGAAAAATTTTAATTACTGTAACATAATAGATTATTCTATCCTAGCTCACAAGTTATTAGCAGTTGCACACTTTGACTAGCTAATCTACTCCTAGGAGATCAGCTAACATACCGTGACCTAACCAAAAAAACAAACAAAAAAACAGAAATGGTCCTGACTCGTTCTAAGTTAAAGCTAATGCTAGCTTGGCTTTTTTTTTTTTCTACAGTTCATTATTGACTGATTCCATGAAAATGAACATTTAGAATAAAAACACCTTTTTCTTTTTTAAGAATGAAACAGGGATTTCTGTTTCCACCAAACACGACGCTTCTGTTCTTTTTGCAAGCAATGGGCCATTATTCCTCAGTACGGCCCACATGAGCTGCATCAACCAAACCGGAAGTGGCACAAAAGATAGCTTTAGCTAACCTTTCACATTTACGGCATTTTATCGCAGACACTGCAAATGCAGAAACCCCACACCAAAACACCTGAGCCTGGGACTCGAACCCAAAACCCTTTTTTTTGCTGTGAGGTGTACCTGCTAACCACTCCGCCACCATACCACTCTCTGTTGCTCTATAGCGATACCTAATTCGCATGAGTTTTTATTTTGTTGATATACTGTATTAAGGAAATGATTGCTTTTGCATTGAACCCATCCAAAGTGAGCACACACACGTAAACAGTGAGCACACACACTCGGAGCAGTGGGCTGCCACACACTGCAGCTCCCGAAGAGCAGTTGGGGGTTAGGTGCCTTGCTCAAGGGCACTTCAGCCATGAAGGGGCAAGGTGCTGCTCACTCCCCCACCACCACACATTTTTCCTGCTGGTTCAAGGTTGTTAGTGTGGACCTAGGTATAGTCTATGAGGTGCACGTATAAGCAAACAAAATGACATAGACTAAAGGAAATGGTGTGATATATATCTTGATATTAATAATAGTGTAATATAGAGGTAATATAGGATATTTAATCTTATCCCCCAGCTCTGTAGCAGTTCACGCTCTTACCAGGTGTAGGTCCCGGCTGTAGGATTAGCGTGTGGTCCTTCTGGATGAAGTGTAGCTCTCGGGCGACGTGGCAGGCAGTCAGAGGGTTGTCCCCGGTGATCATTACAACCTGATAACAGAGACAGTCGATGATTTGTATGGATGCTGAAGGAACCTGCATCAACTGTAGTATAATTACAGTGGTCTGATTGGTCGAGTTTGAAGAGTACTTTTATTTACTTCAGTGAGGGCCTCATTGAGACGTTTCACTGTGTGTATCACTCCGTTCGGCAGTGTCCGGTACATAAAGTGCCACACTTCCAAACGGAGACTAGGGTAGAGTTAGTGACATCACTAGCGGACATGATATTTTTTTTTTTTAAAAATGAATGTAACGTTTGACTTAAAATAAAATAAAAAAACATGACAGGATACCGATTTTAGCAAAGGCACCTTTAACAGGAATGTCGTGGGTTTGAGTACCGGGCAGGGGCATTTATGTGTGCAGTTTTCATGTTCTTCCCGTGCTTGTGTGGGTTTTCTCCGAGTACTCCAGTTTCCTCCCACAGTCCAAAAGACATGCATATTAGGTCAATTGGCTGTTCCAAATGGCCCCTTGGTGTGAGTGTGATTGTGTGTGTGTTGCCCGGCGATGGTCTGGCAAACTGTTCACGGCGTACCCCGCCTTTGCCCAGTGTCAACTGAGATAAGCTCCATCCTCCTCACCACCCTAGTAGGAGTAAACGGTCTGGCAAATCAGTGAGTGAAGGAGCTAGCTAGCCAGTTATACAGCCAATTTGCTACACAGCAAGTAATACTTCTGGCAGTGGAGTAACAATAAACCAAACCATATATGGTCGTATTTTGTCTGAAATCTCAGTAACTCAATATTAACTTCATGATGACAAAACGGTTCTATAAAAGCAACATGGCCCTCAATCATGTGGTTTTGCATCAAACTTTTTTTCATGGAGATAAAATCAATCTGATCCCTGGACAGTGATATAGATCTCGTAGTGACATCACAAAATAGGCTTGAAACCAATCTGTAAACCAATCACAGTCTGTTATGCAAATGATCATGGATAATGTGGTAACTTTTACGCAAAAAAAATCTTGCATGCTTTACGACATGAAGGGCATTGCTAATTTGCATATTCATAGATCCACAGAAAACCCGATTATAATATCTGGCATAAATAAAGGGAGACATTGAGACACGGATATTATCTTAAGCAGCTGTGATGGATGCTTACATGATGCGAGGCTTCCTGGATCTCTCTGATAACCGCCTTGCTGTCGTTCTTGAGTGGGCACGAGACCACCATGAAGCCGGCGAAGCTCAGGTCGCACTCTAGGGCATCACGACTCATTTCCCGCACCTGCACACAGACACACCGCTCAAAATTCCGCCCCTTCTTCTATTTGATTTACAACACAAGGACAGGAAGCTGTATTTCACTCGTACCTGCTGGTGGCTCAGGTGTCCCATCTCCTTGTATCCCAGCGCTAGAACTCGAGCTCCTTCACGAGACATCTCCCTGTGCACTTCGTCATAGTTGGCTGGACACTCTAAAAACTGGAGCAAACTGGCGTTAAAAGAAGCCGTCTGTAATTTCCAGGGATGAACTTTAAATAAAAGAGTAAAACCTAAAAAAGTACTTTCAATAGGTTAAAGTAGATAAAACTACATATGCCATGTGACTTGGTTGTTGAAGAGGTGGCAGCTGTGTACTGAATGGGGGCAGAGCCATTTCTGGCCCCTGGATGATCACACACTGCTCCTTTAAAACAGCCATGTGGTTAAGCCGGATAATATCCATTATAAGTACAGTAGGTTTTATGGTTAACACGTCTGCCTCACAGGAAGAAGGTCCTGGGTTCCAGCGTTTTCTGTATTGTTTCCTGTTTTTGCATGGGTTTCCTCCCACCATCCAAAAACATGCACGTGTGAGTGTGAACGGTTGTGTGTTTGTTTCCCTGCAATGGTCTGGTGAGCTGTTCAGAGTGTACCCCACCTTTGTCCAGTGCAGGCTGAGATAGGCACCAACCACCCTGCAACCCTAGTAGGATTAAGTGGTTCAGCAAATGAGTGAGTGGGTATGGTTTAGTGTGGTACTGGAGCTCACCATACTCCTGAGTGTCTCTGGAGCTCCTTTGACAGTGGAAATGTAAAAGAGTTCAGTAGATCCCAGTTTCTCGTATGACGCCAGCACCGACATTCTCTTCAGAGCGCTGGCAAAATGGAACCGCTGGTGTATCTTCAGGCCTGGAGTCTTTATTCCACGAGGAAACACCTTTTCATCTAGACATAGAGAGAATAAAGTTGACTACAGAGGTCTGTTAAAGATAAAGGTGTGCATGTGATGTGTAGATAATAATGACTGGTTTCAATGCAGCTTAATCACATGATCAGCTACGAAACTGGAGTAGTTGATATAAGCTAAAATCCTGACCTTTAGTGAGCGTCCAGTCTGCTGCTGTCAGCATGGCCTTCTCCAGCGGATCCCCCACCAGCTGACCGTCATCAAGTGTCACTAATGAGTGGCAAGTCGCAACGACTCGGTGAGTCTCGACCGGGATGTCCGACACCGGCATCACTTCTTTCCCTTCTCTACAGGATAAGAGAGGAATGGAAATGTGAAAATGTAACTCGGGATTACAGCAAGAATTTTATTCCAGAGCTAAACTTCTTTGTGCCCTACCTCAATCCGGCCACACCCCGAACCACCAGGCTGTCACTGGTTAATGTTCCGGTTTTATCAAAACAGCAAATCTCCACTTTTCCTGCGAAAGGAATCCTGAAAGGCTCTGTGCAAAACACATCTGGAAAAGTGACAAAAATTGAGGAAGCAAATAACAGGTATTTATTAGTGACCTGGTTTGAATATGCCATCGTTTCCATAGTAACAGCGTTCTCTTTCTCAGGGACTTGTATGGTAGACAACCTACAACATTAGCATGAGCAAGAAATCCGTTCAATGAGTTCATGTTCCGTGTTATCGCTTATTTTTGGTGATGTTTTGCACGGCGAAAGTTTGTCTTCCCGCCTGAGTTAGACTGTGTGTTTTTTATGCTGTGAGAATCTGAGCAGTGGTGTATGAGCCTCTCTTTTCTAGGTTTCAGTTTTAGTTATTAATAACAAATCTGTTTTTTATTGGTGATGCAGAGGCCTTATTGAGTTTCCTGTGGTGGCAGGAACATGGGACAACTATCCAAGTCATGTTTCATGCCTAATGGTCTCCACTCTGGAACTCCGCTATCGATAATCAATATTACAAGGGAACGGCACAGTCTGATTGGTTCACTATATGGGGATATATGCCATCCTAAAAAATATGAAGAAAGCTACGCTTACATGCTAACATGGCCCTCACATGTTTCAAGGTAAAAAGCAATTTATTCAAATTTGTAATTTTAACAGATGCCGTAATGGAGCACATGACCACTGTCACACTTTACAAATGTAAAAATAAACCATAAATCTTGTTTTTGTCTGCTTTCTTACGTGTAGTATATATTAAAACGATTATTCACCTCAGGCTAAGTGGATATCACTGAAGAGGATTCTACTTTGGTGAATAATTGTCATTTCTCATTAAAATGTTCACAGATCATATTAATCCTTCATTAAAAGTGTGAATCCATTAAATATCTCAAACATGACATCTTTTTGGTAAAAAATGCACTCAACCCTGTTACCTGAAGACATTCACCCCTCTGAAATATTTAGAACATTCCACAAGTCACATGTTCAAATTATATCATCCAAACTTCCTGCAGATAACACGAAGAAACATAAATCCGCTCATTCTATTTCCAGTGAAAACACAATATTGACTGATAAACACACTTCAAAAGTACAACCAAAACCTGTGACACAACCTATAAACTGAAAGTAAATTATAAAAATAATAAAAAAAAAATCTAATAAAATCAGTCAATGATTATAATGTCTTTAAATTCCTCATGAGATGCCAGTTAACCATGGTTTGCGTATGTGCTAATACTGCACGGAAAATTTAAATATAAAATATACATAAATATAATACATAATTATATATATTTTTTAGAAAATTACAAGAAATAACCAGTGAAATAAGATCGCGTGGACACTCACAGAGTTTGGCAAGGGCGATGAGAGAGGTGTTGACAGCCAGTGAGAGCTCGATAGGAAGTTCGGGTGGAACTACAGAGGTCAGGATGAGAGTGCACTCCAGGAAGAGCTTGTACTTGTTCCTGCTCAAGTCTTTGGTCCCTGGAAGAAAAAGGAGAAAGATGAAAAGTCAGGTACTTCCAGAAATGCATATTAGGTGGCACGTCTTTAATTACTCCGCATTCAAAATACAGCAATGTCAGTACAGCGCAATCAGGTCCCAAACGTGTATATACGCCCAGTGATGTGTCCTGATGAGAGACGAGCCATGCTGAGGATGCATCGACACGGGTCATGTTGAGGACGTTGACCTGTAGGTATTAATATGCATGTTCAAAGTATTTACTAGTGTTAAAAATAGACCAGAGGGGTCCAGCCACTCCTGCCGAAAGGACCATTTCATAAAAAAAACAATATAGAACAAGCACAGCAAGTTTGAAAGCCTCAACTTTAGCGCACGGCAAGTAAATGTCTGGAAACCTAAAGTTACGAAATGACACCTGCAGTTTTGCCCCTGTGACCTTAAAAAGTAGGTCAAGGTCACTCACACACAAACTCATCCTAGCACTCATAGTACTGAGCATACCAAGTTTGAAAGCCCCAGCTTCAACGTGTGGCAAGTAAAGGTCCGCAAACTAAAATGTGACAGACAGACGGATGGACGAAACACATTCCTATAGCTCCTGATGGGCGGGAGCTAAAGATTATTGTGGGATGTGGACATGTTTTAGTTTACTTTTTACCACAATGCTGCTGGCAATACTCTCGGTTCTGATTGGTCAGAAGATGTAGATTAATTAACAATCATTCACCAAAGTTGAGACAGAACATCGAGGGAACCATTCAATTCAGCAACATCCACCGAGCCTGTGGCGAATAATTGTTTAAGTATATACACTACACAGAAACATAAGCAAGAAGCACACTGAGATTAAGATTTTTATATTTTTTAATCAAGACAAAAGCAGGGAAGCTCTACAAGCACACACGCATATATCAGCATGCTTCAGAACCATGCCGTTTCAAACTATTTCAGTATAACTATTAAGTATATGGATGTACTACGTGGAAAGGAAAGGAAAATAAACGTTAATGAGACTTTAATGGTGAGTTTTCCTCTTTTTATAGCATGACAAGGAGCATACCCGCTCCATCACAACACTCACACACACACACTTCACTATGACATCTATTGAAACTTATTTAAAGTATGAAAAAGTTTATATATA
>JAQMYF010000001.1:55894952-55907623 GCA_030014195.1 Neosilurus mollespiculum
ACCTGGAAGACGAAGAACGGTGCAGTGGCTCTCTCCTTGAAGAGCTCCAGGAAGTCAGGTACCACCATCTCGGCGCGATTCGTCCCGAATCGCTTCTCCGCAGCCCGGAGCTCGGGTTCCTCCTGGTACCCCCTCCACGTCTGGAAATATCCCATGGACTGATCCACAGGGAAGGCGACGGGCATAAAGAGCTTCCTGTCACAGTCAAAAATGTAGCGGATCTTCTGGAACTCGAAGGACAAGACGTTTTCGTCCTGCCGCATGAAAAATAACATCACAACCATAAACGTGAATGCAAAACCCACTGAACCGTTAATATATTACTCAAACAGGGAGGATCGGCCGGAAGTCTAACCTTATCTCTCTGCAGGGGGACGAGCTCAGCAGAGCCGTTATTAGGGGTGGGGATTACTTTAGCCAGGGTGGCCTTACTCGGATCGAGCTCCTGTTAGAAAAACACAAACAGGTCGATCAATTCAAACATATTGAGATCTTCAACCTCATGACCTTCAGTTATATAAAGTGAAAGAATTGTGACACACACAAACATTCAAATAGTATTTAAATTGGGATGTGATCTCAGAGCAAATGGATTCAAACCCCACACACACACACACTCCAGTATTAACAGTATGAAAATAAACGGATACATAAATGTACGTTAGTCCAGAAGCATATTAAACTTTCGGACTTCTCATTTTTCCACAACATCAATACTTTTTCAGGTCTGAAAGGAAATGCACTTAAAAGGTACAGTGTGTAATATTTTGGAGGATCTAATTGCAGAAATTAAGTGTATAATCAATAAAAAGATAAATCATTTTTAAAATGCCACTGAGTTTATTTTTGGGACATTAGAATAAGCTGTTTATTCCTGCACGGGGAGCGAATCCGCATCATGGAGGCTGCCATCTTGTGCCGTCATGTTTCTACAGTAGGTCAGAACCATACAGGCTTCCAGGGGAGAGGGGTCAGGAATAAAATTTCAGTTGGTTACAATCTGAAATACCGTTCAATCTTACACATTGTACCTTTAAATGACACATTTTATAAACTTGCACAAGGAGACTTTAAGTCTAAGATAGAAACTGGAGTGCACTTATATACATGGATTTACAGCAACCATCAGCTCTTTGGAGAAAGTAGTGTTTACTGGCCTGGGCTTGATCCAAAAACCTACTTGTAATGTTGAAAAGTTATAACATTTTAAATAAAAAAGTAAAAAAATTATATATTAAAGATACTTAAATTTCCCTTCCATATCTCAGAAACATGTTGGTAGAGGGACTAGCCAAACTAATCTACCCCTAGATAAGTGTGTGTGAGTGTGTGTGAGTGTGTGTGTGTGTGTGTGTGTGTTGAGGGTTGACCGATAATCAGAGCGGATATTCAGCATCTTTCTGATTATCAAAATTGGCATTTAAACTTGCTTTCTTGTTGTAAAAAAGGTGGGGTTTTTTGTTATACATATGCATATCTGACACAGCCACAATAAAAAGCCCTTAATATTTGTAGTCTGGTCCAATGTCCCGCCCCCAGGTTGTTATTGGATGGCTTAAAATGTGATTACTGAGTACGTACAACCAGCATTTCTGCAGTCCATCTCTACGTTCTGCCCGCAGTGCTGTTGTCGGATTGGTGGAAATATGGTCCAACAGATTCATTTTTATAAATGAACATCGACTCAAAAATACTGTTCATCGGTGTGGAGGATAAATATGACAATGGTCAGTATCGTCCTAGAAAAACATTACTGCTCAACCTCTAATGTGTGTGCACGGCCCGGTGGCCCGGTGATGGACTGGCGACCCAAATCAGGGTGGATGACTGTTTGGATTCCGGGTCCCGGGTTAGACTCAAATGCTCGAAGGACACCACAACGACAGACTGAGTGACCTGAAGGGAGTTTCTGAGGGTCAGTTACACTTTCAGGTGATTTCAGGAAAATACTAAAATGAGCACAGTGAGTGGTTCAGGGGTGTGAAGGTGAAAGTATGAGTGCTGGAGGGGGTCTACTTTTGGGCACTGAACTGGATGAAAACATCTGTTATGTGGAGAGGTGGAGAGAGAGAGAGAGAGAGAGAGAGAGAGAGAGAATATTCTTTCTGCTTAAAGTTTCCCCAAACCCAACCAGAATGAAGCAAACTGGTGAGATTGTGAAAGAGTTTTGAACACGTCACCCTTATGTGCACTACTGCTACCGGGTTGAGCACCAATCACACGTTATAACACACATATACACACACACTGCATTGCACAGTACCTTGGAGCATGTCAACCAGCAGTGCGCGTGCACGGACCAGTAACCTGACAGCACTGTGAGGACGTGCGCGATCCCGATTGCGGCAAGCCCGAGCAGGCCGGCCTCCGGATACTCGGTGGCGCCGTACACACCGACCCACACGTACAGCCAGCCCGGGTAGAGCAGCACGGCGAACGGCAGCACCGTACCGTGAAGGATCCGCGGCCTGCGCCGGTACAAGGACACGGAGCTCACCAGCTCGTCGCTCATCATCCCGCTGTCCGAGTTGTGGTTCATGTACGGGGCCGGTTCCCGAATCCCATCCGCTGCCATATCCCCCGGTTTTTTAGCTTCCACCATTCTGTCGTATCCCTCCTCCTCCCTCTTTTAGTCCTCTTTCTGTTCTCCACTTTCTCCCCACGACCGAAATTGGAGAAAAATGTAAAGAGTTTATCACCAGCCCCGTCCGGCTACTGGACAGATTTAAATAAAAACCAGCAGCAACCGCACATACACAGCAGCTTCCGCATACGCAAGCACGTAGGTCCATGACGACACTTCCGGTATCAGGTTCAAGTAACGAAAATACAAAATAAAAGCACGAAATGAATGTGAAACTAACAAACAAACAAATAACTTCCATAAATAATAAAAGAAATAACCGATTGAAAGTTTTTATTTATCAAATTGTTTTCATTCATGTATAGGCGCTTTCATTTATTATGTCATTTAAAATCTTCATGTTATTATTGTTTTAGTTTAATTAATACAATGTATGCATGCATATTAATCATTAGTTGATTGTAATAAGGGTAGGCATGAATAGTCATATATCAGGTATCAATATATATATATATATATACTTTACCATGTACTTTACCATGTACTTTACCTACACCATTTTTTTGGTCAGTTTTAATTTAGTTGGTCATGTTTATTTAACTGTATTTCATTCATTCATTCATTCACTCACTCAGTCACTCATATGATCTCATGCAAGAGTTTGCAAAATATATATATATATGGTATGTGAGAAAAAATAAAAAGACTGCTTTTTCATCCAGACAAGCCTGTTTCGTGGTTCGTGGTTGCCTACTCATCAGGGGGACCACGAAACAGGCTTGACATATATATATACTGTATATATATATATATATGCCTATTTTGATAATTTATTCATTCATTTACTCATTTTCCGAGCCACTTAATCATACTAGGGTGGCAGAGATTTTTGTGCCTATCTTAGCTGACACCGGGCAAAGGTGGGGTACACCCTGAACAGCTTGCCAACCATTACAGGGCAACACACACACAACACTCACACCTAGGGACAATTTGGAATAGCCAGTTAGCCTAATGTGCATGTCTTTGCCCTGTGGGAGGATACTAGAGTACCTGGAGGAAACCCATGCAAGATGGGGAAAACATGCAAACTCCACACAGAAACACCCAAGCCAGGAACTGAACCCAGGACTTCTTCCTGTGTGGTGGACATGCGAACCAAAATGCCACCTTTAGATATCTTGGATTAACTTAAATGTAGCCTAATGGTTAGAGAAGGTAAGAGAAAGGTCGCTGGTTTCATTCCCGAACCAGCAGGAAAAATGTGTGGTGATGGGGGAGCTGCACCTTTCCTCCACATTCATGGCTGAAGTGCCGTTGGGCAAGGCACCTAACCCCCAACTGCTCCCTGGGCACCCCAATGTGTCTGGCAGCCCACTGCTCAGAGTGTGTGTGTGCTCACTATTTACGTGTGTGCCCTCACTTTGGATGGGTTAAATGCAGAGGCAATAATTTCCCTTGTGGGATAATTAAATACAGTATAGGAAAAAAACAAAAACAAAAAACAAAACAAAACAAAACAAAAAACCTGCGGCCTTGTCTTGGACAATGAAATAAAAAATATATATATTGAGGGTGTCCAGGAATTTCGTTATTATTTTAAAGAGGGCTAAAAAATTATTTATTAGTAAAACATAATAAAATAATATTTGGGCTTTCTTTTGGCTGGTAATTTATTAATAGATATATTAAGATGTTCAAAAACTTTCGTTAAGAAAAGGCCATTCATTACATTCCTATGGCCATGATACTGTTTCTTTAAGTAGAAGTGTTAAGACGTGTTAAGACCCGCCCCGTTTCAGTTGATTGACGTTGAGTTTACCAATTGAATTGCAGGTTGGTACCCTTCTGACCAATCAGAAACGTCGGAAGGAGGAAGCGTGTATTTCGGCTGGCTGACTTCATGTGTATCACGTTTAACCTTCATCTGTGCAGAATTACATTCAAATTTCAATCATGTAAGTTATGTTATTGAATCTTTCAATCTGTCCAGTGAGCCTTTTACACGTTTTAACTATTTATGTTACCCTGTAACTAGGACAATACTCGTACATAAAGCCATATACACGTGCTTATCTGGCTGTATGACGTTAGTACAGGTGTTGTGGTTGAGTATTTATTTATTTATTTGTTTGTTTATTTATTAGTTTTGTAGATTTTGCCTTTGAGATGTTTGGTAGCTACCCAAAATAAATACTTACAGGTAAGGGTGGCATTTTTTAAAAATACTGACACCTTTAAAAGGGACCCTTCACCCTGATACACATTAAAGTTGTTTGTATATTTATATATATATATATATATATATATATATATATATATATATATAAATAAATATAAATAAAATATCACTTGTGATGTGTTCAGTGGATCTGGTGCTTCACTGTCATGTGGTGTTGCATCACAGTGTGACATTATTAGTGGTTACATTGGTGTTTAACTAGAAAAAAAGTTGTGCAATTAAATAAACAAAATATAATAGTCTTTTAATGGGTTTTGCTTTTAGTTGATGAAAAAAAGTCATAATTTTCCATAGGTATTTATGTATATCATGCTAATGAGAAGTGCAGCGGAGAGGTAGGCAAGACGCTGATGCAAACACTGGACTCGAGAGTCCCAGAATGCATTGCAGCTCTATGTCAGAGTGGTGCTGGTTTTAACAGAAACTCACCTCAGCTGGCTAGTGATGTAAGAGATGATGAACCTGAAGCTGCCCATGGTGGAATAAGACTGAAAGTTAAAGTGCTGGAAGTCGAGGAGGGTGTCCAGACCAGGAGGAAACGGACCTGCACAGACTACGGTGCTAAAATGCCGCCACATCATCGCTGCTTTCGGGTTGTTCAGGGTCAGTGTTTCCGGCTAGTTACAAATCCATATGTTTTTTTTTTGCTGTGATTTTCCTTGCAGGCAGGCAGCAATGGACATTACAGCCAAATTCTGTCAGAAGGAAATGGAGGAGTACGGAGGCTGTGTGGCCTCAAATCCATCAACGTGGCAAGAGCAATGTCAGCGCCTGAAGGTTAAAGTGGCAGAGTGCACCTCCTCTCAGTACGTCTAACGTCACAGATGTTTTAATTGAACCTGTAAAGTTAACATGTGGGATATATAGTCACGTAAGGGTTAATAAATTACCTTATGTAGTGTTAGGCACAGGGCGGCAGGGCAGTGGTGGCTTAGTGGTTAAGGTGATGGGTTACTGATCCTAAGGTCAGAGGTTGAATCCCCACTATCACCACTGTTGGGCCCTTAAGCAAGGCCCTTAACCCTCAATTGCTCAGTTGTATATAGATGATAATTGTAAGTCTCTCTGGATAAGTGCGTCTGCCAAATGCTGTAAATGTGGTGTAGTGGTTAGCACGTTTGCCTCACAGGTCCTGGGTTCGAGTCCTAGGCTTAGTGAGGGCGTCTTTGAGGGGAGTTTGAATGTTCTCCCCATGCTTGCGTGGGTTTCCTATGGGTACGCCAGTTTCCTCCAACAGTCCAAAGACACGCACATTAGGCTTATTGGCTGTTCCAAATTGCCCGTAGGTTTGCCCTGTGATGGACTGGTGAGCTGTTCACAGTTTACCCCACCTTCGCCCAAAGTAGACTGAGACAGGCTCCGTACACCCCCGAACCCACTCTAATAGATTAAACAGTTAAAAAATGAATGGTTGAAGGAGTATTAGCCAATTTATTGAAATAAAATTTATGACAATGACAGTTTTTTCCAATTTTCCAAACACTGATAAAAATGCGATGTTCATTTTGGTGATGAGGCAGACCGTTATTTTTGTGTGCAATGTTCCTGCAGGCTGCATCATTTAAATGCATCTCTATTGCAGTGGTTCATAGGATAAGATCTATTTTTATCACCAAGATCCCAGATATTCTGCACAATATAGAGAACAGGGCATGATTTAAGACCTTGTCTGATCTTTTATTCAAAATTTAAACTGCAAACTGTGTTAATGATTCCTCTGCATTATCACGACAGGAGTCTGAAATGATGGATGTGGTTGAGGGAGATGAAAAACTATGTAGAGTCAATAGTCTGTGATTATATATTTGTGTACTGGGTGGGGGGGTGCTGGGGGGGGGGTCATTGCTGATGAGCTCATTGCTGATATAAACACAGCTATGCTTTAGAATTGAAATGATAGTTGTGTGTAAATTTTCTAAGCATTATCATGTTGTTCCTGGTCATTTCCTAATGCAGTCCAGTCATTAGGAAGATCCGGGCAGACTGTGCTGGAGAATTCGCTGAGTTTGAGGGCTGTCTGAGGGAGCACCAGTCCTCCGCTCTGGCCTGCTCGCCACACATGACACGCTTTCTGACCTGCGCCAACACTGTAGACATCAAAGGATTAGGTAAGTACTGATGCTCATGCTCTCCTCACAAACTTGTGTTTTACCTTGACATTCAAGTTCAGAAATACTGGCACCCCTCAGGGAAATCAGTAATACATATATTTGGGGCTAAGTAATATGGTGAAGCTGTAGATATCTATCTATCTATCGATCCATTCATCCATCCGTCTTCCTCAATTTTCTCTTTAATTTAGTCATATCCAATTCCCGCCCATTATACATTCTTCCTTATCTCACACCATCCAGAAAGGTCCAACGTTATCACATACTTACTACAGGGCATATGAAAGTAGCCGACTGCATCTTTTTACCACTGCTCATTCATAGTCAGGAGGAGTGTAACACACTTGAAGGAAAGCACTTTCCCTCCTTTTGTAGGTATGAGCTTACATGATGCACATGATTGGCTAGTGTCACTTGTAGGTGATGAGGAAAAAAGCACATTCCCTCCCTTCCTCCCTGAGAGCACAGCCTACCCGTTTCCATGGACTTTCAGCCACAAATGGCTTTGTGCTGAACTCGTGAACTCAAGATGGGACAAACATTTTTTTTTTGTTGTTGTTGTGCCAATTGGGAGTCCTGTAGAGTTTAATTTTATTGTGGTTTTATCAAAAACAGATTTTTTTTTAGTTGTTCTGCATTTTTCTCTCTAAACACTCACTCACTCATTTCACATACTGCTTAATCCCACTAGGGTAGCAGGGAGGCTGTAGCCCACCTCAGCAGACTCTGGGCGAAGGCAGGTTACACCGTGAACAGCTCGCTAGACCATCAGGGGCAACACACAATTATTCACACTCACACCTAGGGGCAATTTGGAACAGCCAGTTATCCGAATGTGTATGTCTTTGGACTGTGGGAGTAAACAGGAGTACCTGGAGGAAACCCACACAAGCACGGGGAGAACATGCAAACTCCACACAGAAACGTCCCCGCTGAACCCAGGACTCGAACCCTGGACCTTCTTTCTGTCAGGCAGATGTGCTAACCACTATGCTGCCATGCCGCCCTTTTTTAAAACAATGTTAGAAAAATTGACACCACTACATTATCTCCTCTCAGGTTTTTAAAAAGTCATGGACACTACGAATAATTTTTAAAAAATTGTAATTTTTTAGTATGAGATTTTTAGTGAAGTAAGGCTTTCTTAAATATAGAAATGCTTGCATAGTATTTTTTTATCATCCAGAGAAAAGTGATGTTTTTGATTCTGTGAGTGGAAAATGTAAACCATTAATTTCTAAAGGGTTCCAATAGTTTTATGCTCTGACCCTATTAACCCGCCAGCAGTATGAACCAGATTCTGTTTGAAATCAGCATGTTGTAGTTTTTGTATGATAAAACCCAACTCCAGTGAATATTTGTGAATGTTGTAATGTAGAAAGGTCTGGAACTAATAAACGTGTTTTTATATTTCTTTTCTTGTCTTTTTTTTTTTATTGCAGCAGTGAATCCAGAACCCCAGCCCACATAAAACCCAAACAGAAGCCTTCTTCCATCACCTCAGAATTATATCATGGACCTTATTACCGTAACACGGTTCTGCTTTAACACAAGTGTGTGTTAACACTCAGACTTTCACATTTCGTAATAAGTGTTGTGAGCTATACTGAAACAACAATAAGCTGTGAGATTATAAGTCAGGCATCTGATGTCAGTTATTTATACACATCATGTTTATAAATATTTTTAGTAAGAACTTGTAGACCTCAGTGTGTTTCATGTGACTTTCGGTGTTTATTCAAAACAGGTCCCATTTTATTTGAACAGAGTGAAGCATGGTGGTGGAAGCATCATACTGAACATTTACTTTCGGGACCTGTTGGTCGGTTGCTTCTCGATTTAAAGACCTCTTTACCTGGTCATGGCAGGTAGACTGCAGGGTGCTTAAAATTACATACGACTGAACCCTGATGGAAATTCTTTTTACATTTGTAGATCTTCGTGCTGCTCTTTATTCAGGTTCTGAATACTCACTCACTCACTCACTCATTTGCCGAAATGCTTAATCCACTATTAGGGTTGAGGGGAGGCTGAAGCCTATCTCAGCCAACACTGGGTGAAGGCGTGGTACACCGTGAACAGCTCTTGAGACCATTGCAGGGCAACACACACAACCATTCAGATAATTTGGAGCAGACAGTTAGTCTAAGGTGCAGGTCTTTGGACTGTGGAAAGAAACTGGTATACCTGAATGAAACCCAGGCATGGGGAAAACATGCAAACTCCACACTCCACACAGAATGGAACACATGTTGACTCCATACAAGTAATTATGTCCCTTCTGTATATTATTTAATTTTATAACCTGTAAAGATTTACTCTATAATTGGACATTTTACATAAAGTCTGGATGTTGAATCCACTTCTGTTCTGGGTTGCTAAGGTTGAATTTACTGTGTACTGAAAATGACAACAAATGACAGATTTTACACAGTTATTCCAGTATTTATGTCTTTGGGTATGTTTTATTTAAAAAAAAAAAGTCATTGTTAGTTTTGCAAAAAAAAGGGAAATACATGCCTTGCCATATATTTAGTTGAACCGTCTTTACCTTTGTTGGCAGCGCACATTCTTCTTGTGTTGAGGATGGGAAAGTTGAGTCACTCTGCAAAGTCTTCTCCAGCACAACCCAACACTTTCACTAGGGTTAAGGTCAGGACCCTGTTGTGCCAAATACATATGTGATAATGATTCCTCATGCTGCATCAACCACTCTTTCTCTATTTGAGTCTCATCAGGAAATAAAAAAGTCCATTGATAGAATAGTCTGTTCATTCAATACATTCAGGTTTTCATCTGACTTCATTTTATTGCCACGTAATGTTGCTGAGCCTCGACCTGACCAGTTAAAGCACCTTCAAATCACAACACTGCCTTCAGATCACATGTCCTTTTTCCATCGCTCACTCTAATCAACACAAAACTGTTTAATCCCAACTCTGTGTGTGTGTGTGTGTGTGTGTGTGTGTGTGTGTGTATGGGGGGGGGGGGGGTTAAGCATGCACAAGCTCCCTGTGTGACATGCCATGCTCCCACCTGCATCTTTATGAACTGTGGCACACTCTTAGGGATCCACCCCTTGTAATAATGAGCTTACAGAGTTGAGCCCTCCTGTGAGAGCTTGGCCAGTTGGGAGGACGACTGGACTCACACCTGCAGATGGCTTTGGCATCAACCTGGATTAGAACCTGTGATCTCCACGTTGATGTGCCCCATGGGAGCCCAACTTCACCAAGTGTTTACATGAATTCCAATCACACTCCATTGAGATTTTATTCGACCACACTTTTTTTGTACGAGATTGATGGTTCCGCACCATCCTTCCTGGAGTTAATCATGCCGTGGATGGTTCTTATCACAATACCAGTAATTTCACCTAACTGCTTTATTACTAATTAATTAAACCTTTCCGAAGAACAATAACGTTTGTTTTCCGGAACACCAGGTTCGTATTCCAATATGGTTAAGAGAAGCTACTCACTGCATCAGTTTGAATTGTTGCCAGCTGAGACATTTTACCCTTTTCAGTAATCTTCCAATTAAAGGCTCTTATGTAGTTGCTTGTTTAAATCCAAACGTTATTTTTTTTTTGGGCGAGGCAGTGTATATCACTTTGTAGATGAATGTAAATGATATGACTACAGTAAATATTGGAAATGTAACACATAGCTCCTCTGCATATCATAATAAAGCTGTGATATAGCTGATGTTTGGTATAGGATTTATAAGAGATAAAAGTCTGATTTAGTCATTTATTTCTTGTTCGTGCCGTTTAATACATGACCGTTAATCTTTAACATGCCACGCAAAATATTTATTCTAATCTGTGAGGGGTGAGTATTTCCCCGGTTACTCATGGTTCGTCTCTTTCCTCTCCCCTCTGAATCACTGTATAATATTAAACTTAGGAATGTGTGCCGTCTCTCCCTTATACCGTGTCTAGCTACCCGCTGGCAGAAGAATAAAAAGAGCGAAAGAGGGGGAGATCTGGTGGGTAAGCGCATGCCTTTGACCACTGATGGGAGGAGTGGGAGAGCAGGAACACACTGACTAACATGCCTGACAGGTTTGTTTGTGTTATTTTTCTCTGATTATCGGCTCAGTCGCTTGGAGCAAAGAGCAGCCATATGTGACCTTCCTCTATGACATTTTCTCTTTTTGTTTGTCTTTCTTAATTTGTTTAACCTGTTGTCAATCCCAGATTCAAGACTTACTGTTTTCCAAATTTTCAAAGGGGTGCCAATAATTTTGGTACACATGTGTTTAATGTTTATCTTGAATGTTTTGGAGAAAAGCAACCTAATAGTTTCTTCAGATTTTTTTAAAATAGTTGTGCAGAATGTTTGTATAAGAAGGCCCGGGTTCAATTCTCGGGCTCAGCCGTTTCTGTGTGAAGTTTGCATTTATCCCAGTGCTTGTGTGAGTTTCCTTCTGGTCCTCTGGTTTCCTCCCACAGTTCAAAAACATGCACAGTAGTCTAATTGGCTGTTCCAAATTGCCCCTAGGTGTGTGAGAGTGAGTGTTAATGGTTGTATGTGTGCTGGCCCTGTAACGGTCTGGGGAGCTGTCCAGGGTGTACCCTGCCTTCACCCAGAGTCGGCTGAGATGGGCTCCAGCCTCCTCGCAACCCAAATAAAGGATAAAGCAGTTCAGAAAATGAAGGGTCAATACTTTTGCTTAACCGGATATTTAACACAGTAATCTCCCACCCAAGTTTTCCTCCTCATGTAAAGTTGTTTTGGGTGCAAATCATTTGTGATTTAAAAAAAAAAAAAATTCAGATATCAGGGTGCCAGTAGTTCTGCAGATGCTGGCAGAGCATGTGTGGAAAAAAGAGTCAGTAATTATGGAGACAATGATCATGTCAACAACGAAACCACTGAATATATTGTAAAGGTGAAAACACACTACACAGAAACCACTTGAACAGATCACACAACAGAAATAAAAATTAGATCTAAAATTTAAAAAATTGTGCCGTCAATTCTCTCGCATTTCAGCAGTTACCCTGATAGAGTCCAGAATCACAACGCAGTCCAAGAACAGTGGCTTTAATATCCTTGGTGTCAGATCCAATCACAGCTTCAGGCTACTCACAGGTTTTTATATAACATCCATAGTCCAGATGGTTGAAACAGTAAGTGCTCTGTACAGGTCATAAAATCTATTTTTTTAAATAAGGAGTGTCTCACGTGTACACTGTCATGCAGGAAAAAGCAACAAAATATCCAGCAGTATTGTACAGAGGAACGAAGAGAGACAGTAGTGCTAACTGCAACCATATTAGTCATGATACGAACACGTTAAGCGCAGTACATTAGAGCACAAGAACATTTAGCATCACACAGCCCCTGAAACGTCGGGGTGCCATAACTTTTAAACACTAGTAGTAAAGATGATGCGGATGCTGTAATCATGTACCTCTACCCTGTAAACGCGGGACCCTGTAGGCAGTGTGATGACCCTGATCAACTCCTGACCCTAAATATTAAATCTCAGACATGAGAATTCAACAAACACCTTAAACATCACCGTAAAATATTTTAGTAATTAGTAATTACATCTGAGATGTTTTCCTTCAGAAGTGGTGCTTCAAAAAGCAGAAAGAAGGGACTTTTTTTTAAAAATTAATGTTTAGCATTATTCCTTTAGGCAGAAATATCAAAAGTACCCTGTGTCTCAAATCCATCATGTTATTATCATGTTATTATGCATACATACATACATACATATA
>JAQMYF010000001.1:55907723-55919358 GCA_030014195.1 Neosilurus mollespiculum
CTTTCCACCCATATTTAAAGGCATTTACTCTGACTGAAGATCAGTGTAGAAAAGTGCAACATGAACATTATGATCAGAATCATCATCATTATTATAATAACTCGGAGGAAGATTGAAAACTACTGTAAATACAGACACGCAACTGAGGGGGAGAAAAAAGAATGTTTAGAAATGAAAGTGCTACAGACCTCAAGACCTTACATGAGATTTCCTGATGAACAAAAAAGTGTGGTAGGAAGTGATAAAGTGGAGGTGAGGAGAGGAAAGAAAAGGACCATGGAAAGGAGAAGAGAAGAAGTAGAGAGAAAGCATGAGGAGATGAGAGGAATGGAGAGAAAAGATGAGGGGAGGAGACAAATGGAGAGAAAAGATGAGTGGACAGGAATGGAGAGAAGAGATGGGAAGAAGAGGGAAGAGACAAGATAAGGAGAGGAATGGAGAAGAGAGATGAGGGGAAGAGAAGAGAAGGAGGTCACAAACACTGCCAGTCTAGTTTCTGAACACAGGATGAAATAAAGATTCTTCTTCTTATTATTATTATTACATATTGAGTTTAGACATTAGTGTTAGTATAAACTGAACGAGAGAGACAGAGCTCCCTAAATTGATCGTGATTTAAAAAAAAAAACTTCACACCCCTTCCCCAGTTTGATTACATTAATGATTCTGCGTCTCTCTCTTCAACCCATTTCAACCAAGCCCGCGAACCCAGATTGTGCAGCGACATTCTGACTGGAAGCGTATGTGTTATGGACGGCAAAAAAATTCCAGTATTTAATCGTTTAATCCCACGCAAGTCCACCTGACCCTGTATCACCGGGCGGATTTGTGTTGGCCTCGTCTTAATCACTCTGGTATGCACTCATTCCCTTTGCTCTCTGAACCCTACCGAGACTCCTTAAGACTCCGAAGGGCTGCATGGTTTTGTCTTTCCTGCCCCTAATACTCCTAAATGACGGCCTCAAAGGGCTGGTAATTAAAGTGTAATAGCGTGAGGATAAGCGCGAGAACAAAAGAGTAGAATGTGAAAATGTAATCAGAGAAAATCTTTACTAAAAATTCTATTGCATTGATTTCTAAAAATCATTAAAAAATCCTCTTTGGGTCTTATCTATTTTTCTCCTTCGTGTATAAACCACAATATAGTTGACAGCAGAAGTTTGTACACTCATGGCTTGTGGGAAGGTGTAATATAAAGAGAGATAAAATAAGACAGACACTGAAAATCATTTTATACTTTTGTCACAATGGTGTTTGCAAAGATAGCAAAGGATTTGATTGGTCTGAGGTTGACCTAGTAGGCGTGGCAGGCTGGCTTATTACCTGGCTTAATCCCATCAATATTTTACAAAATATTTACCAATTAAAAGGCAGATCCTCAAGAATAAATAAAACTTTATGGATAAATATGATGATTGAAAAGCATTCACAGGATGTTAGAGGCAAAAGGGCAAAACAAGGGCATACTAATAATAAATATTTTTATTTATCATTCATAATATTTTCTTGTTTCTGATTGGTGGAAAGCTACGAGTGAATTCTTGGTATTCTTCAACGAGCCGTTTTATTCATTATTGGGGATAAGAACAATTATCATCGATCATGTAATTCTTTTTCTTATAAATACCATAAGATACATCGGCTACACCCTTTGGCATAAAGCAGAAGCACTGTAGCCGAGTTGTAAACTTAATTTTACATTCTTAATATTTATGCTGTTGTAAGCATAGAGATAGAGATAGACGGTTACAATGGCAACCCTTAAAACCTTAATTATTGAGAAAATAAAATGACGTTTACGGGTCAGGACTGCAGTGCTTCTGAAAGGTGGAGTGGTTTGCTGCAGGGCATAGCCTATCTATCGTCTATCTATATCTATGTTCCTCCTCTCCTCCTCATCCCAAAGAAACCTAGTGAATAATTGGCCGCCTGCTCTCAAGACTGTTCATCACAACAACAAAAAACCCTTTAAAATTGAAAGTGGAAGAAGGTCTAATTCTCGAAAATAAAAAAGGAGCTGCCTGTTTGGCATGTTAACCTCTAACTAGCTAACTAGCTAACAACACGGTAAGTTTACTAATGACTTTGAAAATATTTTGAATGAATAATAAAACAGTTATGAATTTGGTTTTTGTGTGATATGGAGATTTATTCGGTCTCAGAGTGTGGTACCCTCTCCACTGAATAATTCTCCATGTCCTATTTATATCCTAAATAGAAAGTTTAATGATTTTGAACTTTCTGTAATAGCCTGACCTTTTGCTGTGCATCATTTTTTCTTCATTTTGCCCTGGGGTGTACAAACTTTTGCACTCCATTGTAAATATGATGTGGCTCTATTCTGACTACTTCTATGCAAATGTATGGATTCACAGCTTCCTATGCAAGGTTTAACTTCCACTGTTTAATAATATCTTTTGGTAGAAAATGGCTTTATGAATGAATTTAGTGTTTCACTAACAGTTAGAGATGCATGATGAGGTAAAATGTTGGCAATCAGCTGCCTAATCGAGCATACAGCATGCCTATGACTTAAAATTATGAGTCTGTTGGTTTTAATAATATTAATTAAGCCACAAATGTACAATCGTTTTATTCCTTGTCAAACCCTAACCCGCATCATTTTCTGTTTTTTATTAAAATCATTAACGGTGTTCCTACAGGATCGTGACGGACATAAAGTCGTGCGTGATTGAGGGATGGGAGATCCGGTAGGCTTAGTTGGGCAAACACGCTGGTCTTTGAGCGAGGCTTTGTCTGTTTGTTTGCTGCTTCTCTGGTGGACTGTGGTGGAGTTAGTCTGGGGTCAGAGGTGAAGAGGGGTCACGAGGTGAAGTAGGAGTTTTGCATCGAATACAGGCGGTCAATCGGATTTCCCACGCGTCCTGCCAGCACTCCTCCCTCGGCTGTCGCCAAGAGACAGTCGCCGAGGTGACCCAGGCTTCCATCGCTGTCCAAGTCATGGAAAACAGTTTCTGAATCTGCAAAAAAGAAAAGTCAAGTTTATCCATCAATGGCACGGCTCAAGATACACTGGCTAGCAAAAATATTTACCCGCTTCTCCCAAGACTAATCTCTTTGAGTAGTGTTAGAGTTCGTTACTGTATGTATATTATATTAATCTTTTTAGCTTTATATATATATATATATATATATATATATTCTTTATTGGGCTTGTGAGGAGGCTGGAACCCATCCCAACTGATTCTGGGCGAAGGTCAGACCCTGGGTGAAGCTTGTCAGACCATCGCGGGGCCAACACTGTGATATATGATATGTCAAACAGTTCCTGAGATATAAGTGTGTGTAACCAAAAAAAAAGAAAAGAAAAATACAAAAGCACAAACTGACAGAAGTGAAAACAGTACTAGCTACGCTATCACTGCTGGTAAATAATATATATGTAATATAAGTGCTTGTGATGATTTTATTGCTCTTACCGTATGGGTGCATCTGCTCAGGGCCGAGCTGCGGGGGCGTGAGACCATGCCGGAACTGCTCTCCTCCATACAGGTTTGGGTCAAGCGCCAAGAGCTGCTGTCGTGGCATTGAAGAGTACGAGAGCATGCCGTCTAACCCGTGACTGCTTGAACCATCTGGAAAAGATAAAGATATCTTTAGTGTCAGCTGTTGCATGAACAATGAAAATCAGTTTAGCAGCTCTCTGTTTAGCAGCAATTATAAAAAGTACACAAAAGAAAACTAACGTAACTACACTAAGCCATACATGTGCATATACCTATATACACATATATACACATTCCTATATGTACACATATAGACACATATACATACATATATATTATGTATATGTAAACACCTATACATCTATCCACATATGTACACATGTACAGACTTATACATTTATCCATATATTCACACATTTAGAGACATACACAGAAGGGTGCATGATATGTCAAGGGTGTATGGTATACACAGGGTGAGAGGTAGAGCTTTTTAATCATAAGGTGCATGATGCTAAAATGTTATATGATGTTTGAGACCTGCTCTAAACATGAGTATTGCACTTTAACATGAGTATTACTTAAAAAGTAACATTGCACTGTCCAGAATGTAGATTTGAATTATGGTTATTCAGTCAGTGTGTGTGATGGTGCTGGTGGTGGGGTCGCATGTTTAACAGCTTGTGGGTAAAAGCTGTTCCTGAGTCTGTCCATTTCTGTTCATTTCTGTTTTTAGTGTCCTGTACCTTTTTCCGGAGGGGAGAGGGGAGAAAATGGGGGTGTCCAGGGTGTGTGAGGTCCTTGATAATTCCACTGGGTATCCTCCGAAGCCTGCCAGTGTAAATGTCACTGAGGGGGGTAGTGTAGTTCCTCACCACCCGCTGCAGGGCCTTCCTGTCCTCTGCAGTACCACTGCGCAGCCACATTGTACAACAGTAGGTCAGGAGGCTCTCGATGGCGGAGCGGTAAAAGTTTGTTAGTAGAGGTCAGGGTAGGTGGGCGTCCAGGTGAAGTCAGCAGAGATGTGGACTCCAAGAAACTTGAAGCGCTCCACCCTCTCTACCTCCACTCCATCAATATAGAGGGTAGAGTGCTCAGTTTATTTAGATCTCCTGAAGTCCATAATCATCTCGCTTGTCTTGGATGTGTTAAAGTCCAGGTTATTGTTGTTGCACCATCGCCACAGATGCCGGACCTCCTTCCTGTAGGCTGACTCGTCATTATCTGTTATCAGACTTATGATGGTCGTGTTGTCGGCAAATTTGACGATGGTGTTGATGGTGTGAATGGGGGAACAGACGTGTGTGAGGAGGGAGAAGAGGAGGGGGCTGAGGACACACCCCTGTGGTGTTCTGGTGTTCAGGGTGAGAGTGGAGGAGATGTGGTCTCCTATCTTGATGTTCTGAGGTCTGTTGCTAAGAAAGTCCAGTATCCAGGTGCACAATGAGCTCCCTAGGCCCAGGTTGCCCAACTCCTCCCATATTCTGATTCTGATTCTGAACCTGTTTATGTGGTAGAACTTCATCCTCACATAGGAGATGCTGCTGTCCAAGTGTGTGAGGGCTGTGTGTAGGGCTGTATTGATGGCATCCTCTGTTGACCTGTTTGCTCTGTATGAAAACTGATGTGGATCAAGGTCAGCAGGGATGGCAGCCTTAATGTGAGACCTGACAAGTCTCTTGAAACATTTGGTGATGATGGGGGTTAGTCTTAGTATATACTACATGGGAATAATATTGTGTGATTTGTTTGCTATGTCAGGATAATAAACAATTTTTAGAGGTGGATGTCACTACATAGTCTAGACCAGTGATCTCTAACCATGTTCATGGAGATCTCTCACCTCTCAGAAGACTTTGACTCCATCCCTAATCATGCCCCAATGACCATCTAATCATTGCCTAAAAATGTTGATCAGCCTAAAAGAATCTCCAGGAACAGGGTTGGCAACCACTGGTTTAGACTATTGAACTCAGGGATATCTGCTGAGCCTGAGGCGCATAATTGTTTTAGTATATACTGCACGGGAGCAGAAAAAAGAAAATAAAAATAAACATTTCTTAGGTTATTTTTTATGTTTTAACCATGACGAAGACCCCATGAAGGCCCCATGTGGTATTACAGAGCAGAACACTGTGTAGCTAACTGCATGTTTATAAACTCATTCAGAGTTTTAGCATATACTACACAGGAACAAACGAAAACAAGACTTTTATAAGTAATTTCTCAATTAAAAAGCATGATAATTATGATGCTGCCTGCTCTGAGTGACTCACCAGCCTGAATGTCTGTCATTTTGATTCAACCCCAGGTGTTGTTCATTAATACTTTTATAAAAGTAAAACAAAGAGAAATTGCTCTTATACAGTACAAGAGGAATAAATGACTCTGGGCAGAGCCCTTATTGGAACAAAGAATTAACTCTGTGGAACTCAGAGTAACTCCACTCCAGGCCAGGATGCATGACACCACCGTGTTGTTGATTATTTCCAATAAATGTGCCACCTGTCATGTTCCATAATTAAACTGAAGCGCTACTGGGTTATGTAACACCTCAGTGTAGTATTAGTTAACTTGCTTGAACCACTGCAGATTTTTATGAAGAAATGTAACAGGAAGTAAGTTAATATCTCACCCTCACTGTCATCGTTACTCAGTCGCCCTCCTCTACTCGGACCCCTCCTGCTGCTCCCGATCTGCTCCTGTTCCTGCTGCTGCTGCTGCTGCTGCTGCCTGCGAGCGATTTTCTTCATCTGAACACACAAGAAGACGGAAGGTGAAAACCTAAAACTCTAAAGACTAAAAAGTGTGAACATAAAAAGTAAACCATAAAGAAAAGAGTTTTAGCCTCACCTTCGCTCTCTGGTTCTGGAACCAGACCTGGACCACTCGGACCGTCAGCCCGGTTTCAGCTGCTAAGGTCTCTCTGACCTGGAAAAACACAAATAACGAATGATTTAAAAGAAATGGCACCCTGTAGTGTGTGGGTTTACAATATAAATAGACCTCTCACTTTTCGGCAGGGTTTGGAGGACACCTCGAAGGACGCCTTGAAGGCGCGGCGCTGCTGTGTGGTTAAGATGGTGCGCGGCCGCTTGGATCGCTTGTGCTCTTTACTGTCATCACCGGCTTTTCCTCCCATGGAGGTGCTACCTCCTTCCTCATCCTCGCTCTTCACTGCATGGGAGGAAGAGAAGAGAAGATATGGACAAAAGCATTTGGTTTTATTGCTGCTCTGTGTTGTATTTTTTTTTGTGATACCGATATTGAAACCTTGAGAATCAGCTGATATCAGTAACAACCCATAGTTTTCTCTGTAAGAACTAAAAAGCATTAAAACTTTGAAGCTTTTAACTACAGTCTCACTCACTCACTCACTCACTCACTCATTCGCCGAACCGCTTAATCCTCTATTAGAGTTGAGGGGAGGCTGGAGTTTATCTCAGCTGACACTGGGTGAGGCCGGGGTACGCCATGAACAGCTTCCAAACCATCACAGGTCAACATACACAATCATTCACACTCACATTCACACCCAGGGGCAATTTGGAACAGCCAATTAGCCTAATGTGCATGTTTTTAGACTGTGGAAGGAAAGCAGAGAACCTGGAGGAAACCCATGCAAGCACGGGGAGAACATGCAAACTCCACACAGAAACGCCCTCATCGAGTCCGGGACTCGAACCCAGGACCCTCTTGCTGTGAGGCTGAGGTGTTTTTACTATGCCACTGTGCTACCTATCTACAATCTAGAAATCAATAATAAACATAATAAGGGAAAAACTATAAATATTACAAGATCAATTGTAAAAATGTAGTGAAGCCTCTTCCCTCCATGAGATTTTGGAGATGATCTGGATCAAATTCTTAATCCAGGAATTTTTGAACGAATTGTTTAACATTTTGAGAACAATTTTTGACACCGGATTTATATGGGGGCTTGCTGGGCTTGGCGGAGGTTTGCACTCTCAGAGTGCTCTTGAACCTAATGTAACTATCCACCAAGATTAAAAAAAAAAAAAAATTAAATCTTTTCTGTTTGTTAGAGAATAAGAGATTTAAGAGATTTTTTTTTTTTAATGAATTTCTTTTTTCCTCAGATACTGGAGCCACCCTTTTTGGTTTTTTTTTGCTGATGTCAGCTAGATACCAATCAAACCAGTGTCTTTTTTTATATTATATAAAATGTTAATATAGGCACTTACTTTTGTCATATTTTTGTTGCTTTGGAGAGATGGGGTACTGTAACCATCTGAGGAACTAAAAAACTCTAATGAGAAAGACACGTTGGATATGGACCCCTGGATATGTTCCTAGCTTGGGATTTTACAGCAGTACAGGAACTGCCGTCATGCCTTACAATAACAGAATTGAAAACCTTCTGAAGACAAGTTCTTGGTTGGTGATTTGCATTTTCAAGGCTTTTTTGTGGCATAAAATATCATAGCTGTTTTGTTCTTCACTGTATTTCCATGTTGTGTGAAAAATGTTAATTTAACACAGTTTTTTTTTTTTAATTAAAACACCGGAGTGGGCTAGTTGGCTCTGATGGGCTCCAGCTTATACAACCCTATTTAGAGAAAAAGCGGTTTGAAAAATTAAAACAAAGAAGTAAAAAGAACCATAACCTTCCAGAATGAGTTCCTGGACAGGTTCCTGGTTTGTGTTTTCACTACATGACAGGCACTATGATCATTACATCTTTTTGTATAAGGTTCCTGGTACTGATATTATCGGCCCTGCTGATTCCCAACAGTAAGCCAGAGCTCCTGAAAGAAATCCTGGTTTGCTAGTTCCTGGAATTTGCAAGAATTTTGTCAACTCTTAAATAGTCAAACCAAGATTTATTACATGGTGTATTGACGTGGAATAAAATCATTGAATAAAAAAGAAGTATATTTCACCTGATTCAGTGGGGGCAGGACTGATGGCGGCAAGCATCTCCCTCTCCTTCTCATAGTCTCCACGGCAGAGCAGCTGACCTTCCTTGAGCACAAACTCATCACCCCTCTGGAGTCGGCGCTCACATTCACAACAGCTGAAGCAGCCCAGGTGATACACCTGTCCAAGCACACGCATGATCAGCTCTGAGCGGCCAATCACCTGCAGGCACGCGCTGCACTTCCGTACAAACAGCCTGAAACACACACAAATACACAATCCAGAGATTACAGGACGTTTAATGGATATAGGAAAAAATAAAACTAAGGTGCTGCTATGTGTACCTACATGTGCCTACATGAAATCTTTCAGTATACTGAAAAAAAAAAAAGATTGGGAATCAGTTGCCTTGCCTTTTTAGGATAAAAACAAAGTAAATTTAAACAAATTTAATATATGATAATAATTTAGCACATTTCATATAAGCCAGCTCTTATATATGTAGAATGTGGAAAGCCTATGCAGTGTTTTATGGTAAACACTAGGGGGCAGCACTGAGACAGTGGAATGACAGTAATGTTCAGTATGAACTTATTTAACTCAGTGCTGCCTGGTCAAGCTGCTCTGAACACTACATCAGAGGTAAATAATATAAAACCATGTTCAAACTTATTATTATGACGTTTTAGAAGGGGTTCACAATCTTTTGCATCCATAAACCAATTCAAATATAGAGGGAAACTTGACTGAAGCATATTATGATCACAGGACGGATTTATTTTATGAATATAAAGCAATTCAAGCAAATACTAAGTGCTATGAGAATTCAAGAGAGTCTCATAACTTTATTTCTGCCGGCTGACATCATTTTTACTGGAGAACTATTTGATCTAATATGGTATAATCTCTATAGAAACAATATACACAGTAACATGCAGTGGACGCGTCACATAAACAGATCGAAACCAATGCGAACTCGATATACTGAGGAGTCTTTTATTTAGCATTTTTGGAAGGAGTCTCCAGTGTGAGATGGAGAGCTGAAGCTTTCATTCATTCATTCATTTTCTGAACCGCTTAATCCTAATGAGGGGGCGCGGGGAGGCTGGCGCCCATCTCAGCCGACTCTGGGCGAGAGCAGGGTACACCCTGGACAGCTCGCCAGGCCATCACAGGGCAGAAACACACTGACGGCAATGCAGCCTACTCTTAACGAATGACAGCAATGGTTCTCACAGACAGTGAGAGACATGGCTGGCCTTTGATTACCCAGTTAGCTGCACTGGGGGAGCTGAAGCCTTCTGACACAGGAAATACTCACTGTGAAAATAAATAAATAAATAAACAAAACTTTTAGATTCAACTTTCAGGCTGCATTAAGGGTGGCATGGTGGCGTAGTTGTTGCAAGTCCCCTGACAACAAGAAAGTATTGGGTTCGAGTCCCGGGCTCAGGTGTTTCTGTGTGGAGTTTGCATGTTCTCCCCATGCTTGTATGGGTTTCCTCCGGATACTCTGGTTTCCTCCCACAGTCCCAAGACATGCACATAAAGATAACTGTCTGTTTCAAATTGCCCCTAGATGTGAAAGTAAGTGTGAATGGTTGTGTGTATGTGTTGTCCTGCGATGGTCTGGCGAACTGTACAGGATGTACCTTTGTGCTGAGATAGGCTTCAGCCTCCCCGTGACCCTAATTGTGAAATTAAGTCGTTCGATAAATGAGTGAGTGACTGAGGCTGCATTAAAAATTCAGCTCAGCTCAACTTAACTTCATTCAGTCTACTTTAATGCAGATTGACCTTTTTCAAGTTCAAACAAAAAGTTTTTTGTTTTTTTTATATACACAGTTAAGAAAACAGGATTTTGCACTTATGTGTCATGGTGCTGCTGCTGCTGCTGCTGCTGTTGTTTTGTTTTATAAACTTCATTAGAAATAAAAAGAGACAGCTGAGGGAATGGCGTAATTGCGAATGATTTGAAATTGATTTAGTATATACTACACGGGAACAAAAGAAAAGCAAGCTAAAATTAGATTTTTTTTGTTTGTTTATTTTTACATTCTAAAGCATGGCAGTGATTACACACTCTCCATTACAGCGACTTTTGAAACTCATTCAAAGTAAAAAAAAAAAAAAAAAAAAAAAAAAAATAGGGCCGTGGTGGCTCCGGGGTTAAAGCCCTGGGTTACTGAACCAAAGGTTGTGGGATCAACCCCCAGTAGCCCCAGGTGGCCACTGCTGGGCACTTGAGCAAGGCTCGTAACCCTCAACTGTTCAGTTAAACACAAAAAGATAAATGTAAGTTGCTCTAGATAAGGGTGCCTAAAAATACCATAAATGCAAAAAAAACAAAACAAAAAAAAAACAAAGTTCGTGAAAAACACTAAGGCCGTATAATAATAATATTATTTCACAAAATTATTATTATCATAAATATTAGAATGCAGCTAGAAACTGGCAAAAAGTATGACCTTATTTAATAGATTATATAATTGATATGCTGTGTATATTAAAGGAAGTAGATTTATAGGAATATATTTAACTTCAGAGTGAGAGCAAACCTGTAAATCTCCTTCATCACAGCCTGTCTCTGATTATCGTCTTTATTTAGCATTTTTATTTTAGTTTTAGTAAAACTAGGGGGTTTTTTATTTTTTTAAGTGAATGACTAGTTTTTGTGGTTTAGTTCAGGAAATAATCAGTGACAAAATCATTCATTTGAATTATTTTCTAATACCTCTAGCAGCACAGATAATGTTTGATCTCCATCATCATCATCATCATCATGTTTTTTTTCCAATAAAGAATAAATGCTGTAGATACACATCACAGACAGCTACTTTGCAAAATTTCACTTTTTTACCTCTCACCCCGACACTCAGATCTTATTTAAAGGCACATTTCATTCGCCCCTTAAATTCTTCCCAAATCCCTCATTCTTTTCCTGTCCCTGCCCTCCCTCCTTTTGTTAGTATTTTCTGCCAGAATTGCCCCATTCCTCCCTCCTTGCTCCCTCCCTCTCTCCCGGCACAGCTCAGCTCGGTGAAACTAATAAAGACGGGATTAATTAGATTGTTGTTTAAACAGTGCGATGCCCAGACAGACGCTATAAACTCATAAACGAGGATTGAGAATAGCATGGGGTTAATCTCTCCTCTCTCTTTTTTTTCCACACACTCAAATAAACAGAGCATTTCTCGCTCTTTCGTTCATACACTCCTGCACACACACACACACACACACACACACACACACACACACACACACACACACACACACACACACACACACAC
>JAQMYF010000001.1:55928705-55941988 GCA_030014195.1 Neosilurus mollespiculum
CCACACAGAAACACCCGAGCTGGGAATCGAACCCAGGACCTTCTTGCTGTGAGGCGGACGTGCTAACCACTACGCCATCGTGCCGCCCTTACACGCAGTCAATGATACTCAAATATATTTGTGCAATATTCAGTACTCAAGTAGATTTCATACAGTAGGCTCTATTACTCAAATAGCAGTCATATAGCAGTCAGTAATACTCAAATAGTATTTATACATTCATTCATTTATTTTCTAAGCTGCTTAATCCTAATTAGGGTTACGGGAAGGGTGGCACCTATCTCAGCCGACTCTGGGCGAGGGGTGGGATACACCATGAGCACACACTCAGGGGCGGGATACACCATGAGCATACAGCTCGCCAGACCATTGCAGGGCCAACACCCATACCACCATTCACACACACTCACACCTGGGGTGAGGGAACCAGAGTATCCAGAGGAAACCCACGCAAGCACAGTGAGAACATGCAAACTCCACACAGAAATGCCCAAGCCAGGAAATCGAACCCAAGACCTTCTTGCAGTGAGGCGGACGTGCTAACCACTGTGCCACCGTGCCACCCAACATTCATATAGCAGTCAGTGATACTCAAATAGCATTCATATAGGGGGAAGTAATACTCAAATAGCATTCAAATGTATAGTAGTGAGTAATACCCAAATATCATTCATATGGCAATCAGTACTACTCCAATATGTATTTGTATTGCAGTCAGTACTCAAATATCATTCATCTTGCAGTCAGTAATACCCAAATAAAATTTGTACAGTAAGCATTAGTATAAGAATTGCATTCATATAGAAGTCAGTAATACTTAAAAAGCATTCATATGTACGGTAGTCAGTAATAAACATAATATTTATATAGCAGTCAGTGATACTCCAACAGGTTTGTGTATTATTTAATACTCAAGTAGATTTCATACAGTAGGCTTTAGTACTCAAATAGAGGTCATATAGCAGTCAGTAATACTCAAACGGAATTTATATAGCAGTCAGTAATACTCAGATAGAATTCACATAGCAGTAAGTAATACTCAAATACGTAGAATTCATATAGCAGTCAGTAATATTCAAATAGAACTCACAGAGCAGTGAGTAATACTCAAATAGAATTCATAGAGCAGTGAGTAATACTCAAACAGCATACATATAGGTGCAGTAATACTCAAATAGAATTCAAATAACAGTCAGTAACATTCAAACAGAATTCATATAGCGGTCAGTAGTACTGAAATACCAGATAAGTAGTACTGAAATATCAGTCAAGTAGTAGTTAGTAATACTCAAATAACACAATGTTAATATAGCAGTCAGTCGAACTCAAATAATTCTCATATAGCTGTCACTAATACTCAAGTAGTAATCACATACCGGTCAATATTACTCAACAGATATTCATATAAAAAGAAGACACAAGTACATGAATCATCCGCATGTAAAATCAGCAACCTTCCTTATTTCAGAAAGTCTCTCTTACGTAAGGTTAACAGTATATCATAATTAAGGATTCCTGATATCGACAATTTGTACTAACATAAAATGTTATAAAGCAGTATGTGCTTCTTTTATTTACTCAGTAAGCTAAGTGTAATAGAGTTCCTGAGGGCTCTAAGCTCTACCTCAAGGACATCAATACAGCATTTGTAGACAGTTCTTCCAGCACGCAGTGCGCAGTGTAACATCAAAAAAAAAAGGAAAGCGAATCGCAGTGAATGAAGTACCCTGTCATTGTGCTATACTCCTGAGGTTTCAGGTTGTGTTCAATCACTCATCACAGCTTTGATCTCTCAGGAGTGAAGGGGTTAACCGTGATTATGACCTCTGGGAAAATGGGACCGAAACTCACCTTACCCAGACAGTAAGGTAGGCGCACGAGCCGACATGTTGTCCTTCTGATAAATCTTAACAAAAATCAGAGATGAATCTTGGTGTGGGTGGATTCTGTGTGCATGTACACACATTAGGACGTCTTGGAGAAAGGTTTGTGCGCTGTCAGAAATGTTGTAAGCTTTTGTGCTGGTGGATTTGAGTATGTATTACGAATTGATATGTAAATCATGCATGTAAATATAATTGCATGCTTTATAATAGTGTGTGTGTGTGTGTGTGTGTGTGTGTGTGTGTGTGTGTGTGTGTGTGCATGTGTGTATGTGTGTGTGCATGAGACAGAAAGTGTGTGTGTGCGTTAGCGGATATTGCTGTGAAGCAAGGTGGCTCAGCGCCAGGGTTCAGTAATCACATCATCTCCCTTTATTAAATCTCAGTGCACTGCTTCTGCGTTATTAAAATCTCCCAGCATTCCCCACTACGCTCGCCTGCTACACTCCCAAACACACACACGCACACACACACACACACACACACGCAGACGCCCACAGAAACGCAAATATCCTCAAAGATAATATGCAAACACCAACAGGTAGGTGATAAATGTATATATCATTCCCTTTACTGTCAACTACGAGGTCAGAGAAAATGACAGAAGGTAATCAGCCACAACGTATATATCAAGCATACATAAAACAACAACAACAACAACAACAAAAACATTTATGGATAAGACTTAACACCTGGTTGCTTTTTAATTAGGTTAATTATAGTCAATCTGGATCATAAGAAAACTTTCAGTGAATTTGATCTCATTTTAAATAATAAAGCTCATCCCGCCCACATATTATTCATCAAACAGCTTGAGCAAATGAGAAGACAAAAACAAACTAATAAATGAAAGCAAACCTAGCATGTGGAAACTAACCTAGCAAGTGAAACTAAAACTAGTGGGCAAATTGAACCTGGCAAGTCTTGTACAACTAAATAGTTGTACTTGTAAAACCTAGCAGACTTCTGAGCGGCGCATCAACAAGGTGAAATACGGTGCACAGGTAGTCCGAGCTCTCATAGGAGGGATGGCATACACTCACCTCCCTCTCAATTACAGCAATCACCAACCAATCATGGGCATCTGTATGGTCATGTGTAAGAAGGGGGTGAATAGCACTTTCCCTTCGAGTATGTTAGGCCGCCCCAAATGTGGATATGCAAGCAGGGGGCACTTGATTGCTGTGATGGGGAGGCCATACTTGATCGGTGGGAATTGGCCAAGAAAAACAGAAAACAAAACAAACAACAACAACAAAATAACCCACAACCTAGCAAATGAAAGCATATAGCATAAGAACGCCAACCATGAAACTGGAAGCTAACCTCACGAGAATACTTCAACTGAGCAGTTGAGATGTATGATTTCTTTCCACGCATGTGTTTAATTCGTCAGAGGGATGACAATCAACATGTTAATTAGAATAGTAGGCCACACCCACATTAGTTATTCCAAGAATGATTTAATTAGCAAATTCAGTTTCAGTTTTATTACTTTATTTTTAATTAAATAAATTATGTGGCTATTGGTTGGCTGATATGACTAACAATTATCAGTAAAAATGTTTTGGAGAATATGTTCTTTAATATTTAGGTATAAACTCAAATAAACAGAGATAAAATGTTTTTTCATAAACTGGAAACACTGAAGATGAGGTGTAGCTACATAGCATTTTTTTTTTAAATTCTGTTACTGCTTTTTTTTTTTGGATAGCTCCCAAAAATCTAGCAAATGTACAAGAGGCTACAAGAGACCCCCTGATCAGGGCAGGACGCATCCAGCTCTTTATGCACATAATGATGTGAATGATATATAGCACTATTGTCCCCTCCCTCTTCATGCCCTCTGGACATTTTAATCTTGCACGGCCTCAAAAGAAATCCCTAAACACATTGCAATTTTATGATAATCACATCAAAATAGTGAGGTCGCCTCTATTGATTGATGTTCATATGATTTTCCTAAGATGAGTTGACAGCCAGCGGTGTGGACGACAGCACGGTTGTTCGGTGGCGTGTGTATAATATGTTGGCCGAGTGATACTATAAACCTGCACATGGTTTACACAAGCTGAATCACCCGTGCAAAGCTGTTTATGTAGCGTGCGAGATAGTCGCCGGTGTACAGATTAAATAAGACAACAATGGAGAGGTGTGTCTGTATGAGGTAAGCGTAAACCTGTGTATGTGTGTGTGAGTGTGTGTTTGTGTGCGTGTGCACGCGTACGTGTTTGGATAAGGCAGCTAATCCCCAGGCCACCAGAACGCAATATCCTGTCAGCCAGATTCTCATTTCCTGTGTCTCCGTGGCAGAGTGAGACGGAGGGGGGAGAGGAGCGAGGGGGGACCCGTTGCCCCAGAAACAGAAGATACGGAGGCCCTGTTTGAGAATGTCTACGCTGTTTTCTATATCTCCTTCCCTCCACAATCACCACCACCCCCCTTCCATCCCGTTCACGATTTTCTCCTTTTATTATCTCAGATTTAATAAAGCGGAGGCGAGCAGCTTGTTCTGCCATGAAACATTTATTAGCCGCCTGTAATGAAATTGTTGTGGGGGAGCGGAGATGATGAGAACTCATCACGCATTATGCAAAAACGCCAGCAATATCGCAGAAGACACCTCGGAGTCATCTGGACACCTCTGCTGCCTCTTTCTTTCTTCTTCTGTGATCTCTCCTGACCTGTACACTCTGCCTTCTGGCCCTCTGGATATATTTCATTGCACGGGCCAATGTGTTCCCCATTTTGGCTTTTTGAATATCTAGACTTTTAGATGGATAAACATACCATGGAGAAAATATTTAATGCTTAAAAAAAAGTTGTATATGTCTAAACCTTTTTATTTCTAATACTTGTCAGATCTTTCCATAAAACCTTCCTTGATATAAAAGTTTTTGTGCTAATCATTCGAACCAGCTAACTTGGCAATGCACTTGAGAGGGGAGGTGGTTTATCCTCTGGAATTGATATTTGGCTAAATATGGCTAAGAATTTACTTATGTATTAAAAAAATCTTTTCGGTCTTTTAGGTTTTGTGATGCTATGTATTGACATTAACTCCTCTAAGATCAAGTTTAGCTCTTTATTAACAAAACACTGCTTTCTGCTTTTCTGGCAGTTTTTGTAATCAGCTCAAAACACTCCATTGTTCAATTGTATCCCAACTTTTTTGTTTAGTTAGTAGCATTAAAGGGTACCTGTGGTGAGTTAGTGTTACTATCTGTTTAAAACAATCACGTATTACATCAGTGGTTCCTTCCGGCAACATCAGTAAAAGCTAGCTGCATAAGTCATTTTGGATTTACCGTCACGCGCATCTCTGGCAGCATTCTCATCTTCAGAGTCAATTGAATGTAAGTTTCACTGCTCAATGCGTTGACGTCACTTCAGGGGAAAAACGACTGCTAAACTGTTAACGCTCATAGTTTAGCACTCTGCTAGTAATCCACAGGATAAAATCACCAGTCTGTGCTTTTTAGGGTCTTTTATGTTAAAAGAAGCGTCTGTATCGCTTAAATATATCACATACACACAAATGTACTACATACACACAAATTATGCTGTAAGGATGACCATACCGGTACACTTTGAAAGCTAGCTAGGTTTCATAGAGGAATCTTCACTGGAGTTAACTAACTAATTATTAATATATAGCTACCTAAAATTAACACAAAATAATGTAATAAATAGAGCTAGAAGGCAAAGTTACAAACCTAAAAACAAACAAACAAAAAACAACAAAAAAACCCAGTCGATACTCACTCATTCATTTGCCAAACCGCTTAATCCTCTATAAGGGTTGCAGACACCCTGAACAGCTGACAGACCATCACAGGACCAACACACAGGACCCTGACTGACCATCACAGGACCAACACACACAATTATTCACGCACACACACACACACTCAGGGATAATTTGGAACATCCAGCTGGACTAATGTGCACGTCTTTGGACTGTGGGAGGAAACCAGAGTACCCGGAGGAAACCCACGCATACACAGGGAGAACATGCAAACTCCACACAGAAATGGCCGAGCCAAGGACTCGAACCCAGGACCTCCTTGCTGTGAGACGGGCATGCTAACCATTATGCCACCGAGCCGCCCCCAACAGTAGGATAGCTAAAGATAAACAGCTAGCTATAGAAAAATCCAGAGAGCTGCAGTGTAGGTTAACTTCAGAAATTAACAACAAGGTTGGATAAACAGGAAAGTTTTCTTTCTTTCTTTCTTTCTTTCTTTTTCTTTGGAAATATTGTCTATGTTGCATTTTACTACCTCTTGTTAGCTAGATAACTAGCATTGTAGGTACCTAATGTTGTCTTAAACAATAACCTTCATTACAGTAGCTAAAATTACCTACATAACCTGGCTAGCAAGCTAAAAATACTAAATAGAGTTAGTTAACTAGTGTTCATCAAGGGATTGGAGCATGTTAGCTAAATACAAATAGCTAGCTAGTTAACAAACTAATAAAATAATGCATTAAATCAAACTGGCTAGTGTTCATAGCTAGCTAATTGTAACATAATATGGTGTAATGTGTGACAGAGAGCTAGCTGGGAGGCGCTTCTTGACGAGTCATTAAGTAGCAAAAGATATCTAGATTAATAGTACAGAGCAATTCAGAAAGAAATGTAAAGATAGTATAAACAGTTGGATTGTCCTTAAAGTCTTTGTGAACCAAACTGCTTTTTAAAAATTTTAATTGTGTACTACTGCTAAATATTTAGCCTATCTATAGACAAATCCAATTGAAGGTAATATAAGTATTTTCAATATTAGAAACTGGAGGGTTTTTTTTTTTTGGCAACTTAGCAAACTAAACTGCATTTTTAGTACATCTAGCTAGTTATTAAATAGGTGCTATTCGACAGAAACGCATCACTGTAATCACTAAATATTACCCGCATATATATATATATTCTAGCTAACTTATAGTAACTTTATGTTATTACAGAATAAATAGCGCTAACAGGTTAATAATCATTAAGGCTCTGGTGTTCAAGTCAAGGAAGAACAGCTATATAACTAATGGTGATGTAATATAAATAGTATATACTACACTGGAATGGTGCAATCTGATTGCTTGGAATAATAGACATTGTATACACCGCAAACTCAGAATAATGTCTAAATTATTCAGAAATGTAAAAATGAATCATAAAAATCTCATCTTGATTTGTTTTTATTATATTCATGTTTAGTATATATGAAAAACATTACTTGCCAAAGGCCCAGTCGAGGTGGACGAACGTGATGGAATTGTTGAATGATTTTCTATAACAGCACTTAAGCATAAATTATAAATTTATATTAAAGCAATCATTCCAACACTTGATGGTTTCTCTAGTAACCACTTATATATAGTGTACAGTTGGGATTTGAATGATGGATATTGTTGGAGATTCTGATCTTAACAAAGAATAACATATAATTACTGTTATGGTGCAGAGTTCTGTAGGGAGACATTTATTAAGCATTTACAGAAGGAGTCTCTTCTTTCACCATTTCCCCGCTAATTTAGTCATAGCCAATTCCCACCCATCGGATATCTCTTCTAACCTATCACATAACAGCTACCAACCAGGGAGGTCAAACATCACCACATGCTTGCTCCAAGACATGATGACATTTTCTCCAACTGCGAAAACCTCAGAGGAAAGTGCTACCCCTCCTACTTTGTATACTTGACCAAACAGATGCCCGTGATGCCTAGTGTCGCTGTGATTGACAGGGAAGAGAGTACTGTATATGTCATCCCTGTCTCCAAGAGAGCTCGGCCAATCATGCTTTCTTCAGCTTTCCCAGTCATGACTGGCTGTGTCATTGTCAGGATTTGAACTTGCGATTCGAACTCTTTTCTGCTGCGCCACTTGGGAGCCTGCCAGAGTTTTTTAACAGTCACTAAATTTTCCAACATGGGAAAGTCTCAGCACGTCTCACCATGGGGTATTATTCTCTAACAACACAGCCCGAAGTGTCGGATTCCTTACATAACTAAATAGCAAGCTATAGAAACAGTAGCTGCTCTAAAATTAACACCCCCCCCCTTCCTTTTTTGGAAACAAAACAGCTTTTTACCCATTTTAACTAGTACTTACTTACTGTACGAGCTAAAGCATCACTTCCTAACATTGCTAGCTTTGCTTGAATGGATTTCTCATGGGTATTTATTCATAAGTAAAAGCCTCCAGAATGCTCCTCTGTCTACCACTTCACAACGATTCCTTTGAGACAATCACCTCTGAACCGCTAACAGCGCACTTGGGCACCCAGCTTGTCACTGAACTAGCATTTTGTATAAATCCCTGCCAGGTGTTTAGACCTTTTGTACATAAATACTTCAGCCTAAAGATATAGTTTATATAGGATACCAAATGTAGGTGGTGTCCATTAAGGCAAGAGAGATGTTCAGTCCTAGACTCGTTCTCTATTCGCAGCACAGCAAGGAGACTTGTCTGAGACCGTAATTAGCATTGTTCCCATAATCAAGGCAGCCACCCCCCACTCCCCCAGACACCCTGAGCCACAGAGTGGGGAGATGATTAAGAGAAAACGGGCAATAAACGAAGAGATAAACTGATTGGTGTCGTGACTGCTATCAATCTCAACAAGCACACAATGAGGTTTAGTAGAGAGAAATATTATTAGAAACCAGACAGTGATGAACGAGCTAATGGAGAGAGAGCCACTGGAGACGGTGAGGGGAAAGAGGAAGAGAGGAAAAGAGATGTGAGGAAAGAAACATCCCCGCTCCTTTCACGCTTGTAAACTGCATTATGATGGTAGGCTAAGTTTGATGAGCTACACCGCTCACGATAACTGTCGAGTATGATCACGTCAACGTGTGGATGTGCGCATAAACCTAAAAACACTGACACTCATCCTGTGATTATATAATAACCATTCCAATGTCCAGAGTGACTGACAAAACACACACACACACACACACACACACATCTCATAGGAGTGTACTGTGCCGGTCAAAAGAGGCAAAGGTAAGAAAACCTATAAAGCTGAAGATGCTGAAAAGAAAGAAATTAAGTATGACAGGATGAAGGGGAGGAGGAAAAGAAAGGTTAGTAAGAAACACAGATAAGAAACTTAAGAGGAAAGGAAATATGACAGTGGGGGGAAATAAATAAATAGATAGATAGATAGATAGATAGATAGATAGATAGATAGATAGATAGATAGATAGATAGATAGATAGATAACTGTAAGGAAACAAAGAATCATGGAGAAGAAAGAACAGTGAAAAAAGAAAAGAAGAAAGGAGAAAGAGAGAAAATTAATGAGGATTGAAAAAGAAGAAAGAAAGAAGGAAAGATGTAGTCAGAAGGAAAGAATGATATAATGAAAGGAAAGAACGAAGCAAATAGAAAGACAAGAATGAAAGAAAACAAAAAACAAGGATCAACAGCAGGAAAGTAAGGAAAAGAAAGAAAGAACTGTAAAGGAGAAAATAAACTTGGGGAAAGGAATAAAAATGTAGAACAAATGAAAAAGTGAGTAGAAAAAAGAGAGACAGAAAGAAATAAAAAAGAGAGAAAAAGAGAGAAGGAAAGAAAGAAAAAAGAAAGAAAGAAAAAAGAGAGAGGAATAAAGAAAGAAAGAGAAAGAGAGGAAGAAAGAGAGAGAAAGAGAGAGAGAGAGCGAGAGCGAGAGAGAGAGAGCGAGAGAGAGAAAGAGAGAGAGAGAGAGAGCGAGAGAGAAAGAAAGAAGGAAATAAAGAAAAAGAGATAGAAAGAAAGAAAGAGGTAGTAGGATGGAAACAAAGTTATAAAACAGGCAGAAAGACAAAAATGAAGAAAAAAGAAAGGAAGGACTGAAGGAAAGAAAGCTAAATAATAAAGAAAAAAAAGGGAGTAGAAAAGTATGGAAATATTTCAAAGAAAGATCTAAAGCTGCTGTGTGGAAGAGAGGATGAAAAGAAAAAGTTAGCACACTGTTGGTGGTTTTAGTAGACATGGAGCTGATGTGCTCTGGGCAGGATTCGGTTCCGTCCTTGTTCCTGAGGAAGGTGTTAATCCCAGAGTGTCCTGAAGACACTTTCAGCTCCTGTAGTGTGGACAGCACTGATGGTGGCGATTGTACTGTATGTGGAGCAGGGGTAGATTGGGGCTTTGTGCCCCTCATTCTGACTCATTCTGCACCAGGTATCACATGCTGTGATGCTTTCAATGGAGAAAGGGGAAGAATGGGGCACCATGTCCCCCACTTTGACTCATTTTGCACTGAGACTCAAGCACCATGCTCCTGTGTGTGGAGCAGGGGTAGATTGGGGTTCTGCCCCTCACTCTGACTCATTTAGCACCAGGTCTCAGGCGCCGTGCCCCGGGGCTCTCTGCTTTTATTAATGTGGGACTGGATTGTACAGGAAGGGCCAGTGACGGACTGTCTGCCCCATACAGAGAACAGAAAGTGTGTGTGTGTGCGCACTTCTGCCACACTTTAAATTGATGAATGTAGGAGGCATACTCACCCAAGGGGTGTGCGTTTGTCTGTGTATGTGTGTGTTTATATAACAGCTTAAAATGAACCAAATGCAAATTTCCTAAAATAAATAAATAAAAAATACACCGTGGGTGAAAAGGCTACACGTGAACAAGGGATTCATGTTTAAAAAGGATTTTAAAGATACAGAACATTTGTGTATTATAAGCTCTTAAAAAGAAAGAAGAAAGGAAATTAAAAAAATAATCAATACAGTCATAAAGGAACTAATTAAGATAAGGATGATCAAGAATAAAATAACTAAAAGGAATGAAAGAGAAAGAAAGCAAGAAAGAAAGAAAGAAAGAAAGAAGAAAAGATGAAGGACAGAAAGAAAGAAAGAAAGAAAGAAAGAAAGGAAAAAATTAAGCACAGAGGAAAGGAAGAAAAAGAAAGAAACAAGATAGAGAAGAACAATGGAAGAAAGAAGGAAGGAAAGAAAGAAGGAAGAAAGAAAGAATTAAAGAAAGAAGGAAGAAAGGAAGAAACAAAGAAAGATGGATGAAAGAAAAGACAAAAGTAATTAAGAAAGAGAAACAATAAAGAGGGAAATGAACAATAAGAAAGAAGAAAAGACAAAAAGAAAGAAAGAAAGAAGAAACAAAAAAGAAAGAGAAAGAAACAAACAAAAAGCCAGCAAGAAAGAAGGGAACAATAAAGAAAGAAAAAAGGAAAGAAGAAAGAAAGAGGATAAATGTAAAAAAAATGTACTTGATTTACTGTCAGAGTTTTTTTCTGGACCCTTTAAACAGAACACACTCCTGCTGATGTGTGTGTGTGTGTGTGTGTGTGTGTGTGTGTGTGTGTGTGTGTGTGTGTGTGTGTGTGTGTGTGTGTGTGTGTGTGAAGAGAGAAAGAGGTGATGATGGACAGACAGCAGGAAACACAAGGAGTTATTGTTACTGATTCACTCAAGGTCATCGACACAGGAGTGTGCCAAGACTCATACAGGGATACATACCACAACACACAACTTACACTGAACATTCCACACACACACACACACACACACACACACACACACACACACAGTCTGTCCCATGCTTGGCTTTGTTAACTATTTGATTGCCTGCTTATTAAACATTTTATTTCTGTTAATTAAACAGTGAATTTGAGTGACCGATGTGACTTTGAGATATAATTGTGGTCCAGTTATTTCTAATCCTGACCTACAATGTGAAAGAGAATAATAAAACAATAGCAAGTGCACAATTAAACACTTATTCCTAAATCATTCACCATCTCATTTAGAAATTACTAAATTGAATCCTGTCAGTACCACAGCCATCTAAGAGAACAGGGTGGGAGGGGAAACTCTCCCTCCCCTGTCAATCACAATTGTGAGCATCTGTGAACTCATATATACTGTATGTGGAAGCGGGCGGATAGCACTTTCTTCTGAGTGGGTTATGGAGCAGTGTATTGTGATTGTGTGGCTACATGTATCACATAAGAGGCATGTAATAGACTTCATCCTGCCCGGTTCATAGCTGTCGTGTGATTGGCTAGAGCTGTGTAGTCATTTTAGCCACTGATATCCATCTATGTTTTTGTATATGGGTAAAAAATAAAACATGACAGAGTGTGCTGAGAGGAAAATAATCCTCGACCCTTCCATTATATTCCTGATTTCCCCCTGTTCAAGATAAATAGTGTGTTGCTATGTATACCAGACTGTTGCTATGAAGCATGTCATTGGTGGCAATAACTAAATTATAGCATTAAGTTATAGCAACTGTAAACAATCGCTTCCTCACCAGCTTCTTGTGTGTTGTGTCAATGAGAAAGGAATTGTAAAAAGAGGAACATGGAGAATAAAGGGATTTTGTATTTGTCAGTGTGTCAATGTGATGTTATGTCCCCAGGGAGATGGAGGGATGGAGGGATGGAGCTGTAGATTAGTGGTGTGATGGAGATTGGGACATTTACAGAATCAGGACTGAAGCTGAAAACTGAAGAGGGAATTGAAGGAGGAAAGAAAGCAAAAATGTGAAGAAAAGAAGTGAGAAGAAGAAAAAACAAAGGTGTGATGGATCAGAACAACAAGTAACAACATTCTCATCCTGATGTGCTGGAGTCTGGGCTAAGAGATACCATTTAATATCATAATACTGCAATATATCTTCATCATCATAATAATACATCATCCTACTCTTCATCATCATACTCTTCATCATCATCATAATAATACATCATCCTACTCTTCATCATCATACTCTTCATCATCATCATAATAATACATCATCCTACTCTTCATCATCCTACTCTTCATTATCATACTCTTCATCATCATCATAATAATACATCATCCTACTCTTCATCATCATCATAATAATACATCATCCTACTCTTCATCATCATACTCTTCATCATCATCATCATATTACATCATCCTACTCTTCATCATCCTACTCTTCATCATCATACTCTTCATCATCATCATAATAATACATCATCCTACTCTTCATCATCATACTCCATCATCATCATAATAATACATCATCCTACTCTTCATCATCATACTCTTCATCATCATAATAATAATACATCATCATACTCTTCATCATACCCCTCATCATCAAACTCTTCAACATCATAATAATACGTCATCATACTCTTCATCATCATCATCATCATCATCATCATAATACATCATCATACTCTTCATCATCATCATACCCATCATCACCATACTCTTCATCATCATAACCTTCATCATCATAATCTTCATCATTGTACTCTTCATCATCATATTCTTCATCATCATCATACCCCTAATCATCATACTCTTCATCATCATAATAATGTCATCATACTCTTCATCATCATCATCATAATAATACATCATCATACTCTTCATCATCATACCCTTCATCATCATAATCTTCATCATTAT
>JAQMYF010000001.1:55976063-55993147 GCA_030014195.1 Neosilurus mollespiculum
ATATATATACACACTGCTTGACAAATTTATTAGACCACCTGTCATAAATGAAAGCAATGCATTTTTACATTCTCATTCATTCATTCCTCAAGACACTTACTCCTTCTTGGGTCATGGAGCCTATCTCAGCTGACTTAGCTGTGCAGAGGCAGGGTACACCCAGAATAGCTCGCCATACCATCGTAGATCAACAAACACACAGAACTATTTACATCTGGGGCAATTTGCAACAATCACTTAGTCTAATGTGCATGTTTTTAGACTGTGGGAAGAAACCGGAGTACCCAGAAGAAATCCACACAAGTACAAGGAGAACATACAAACTGCACACAGAAACATCCTTGCTGAGCCCGGGGCTTGAACCGGGGGCTTGCTGTGAGGAGGACGTGCTAACCACTACTACACCATGCTGCATCTCCAAGCAGGATATAAATAGTACAAATTAGTACATTATAGAGTCCTGCCCCAGAGACATTAATAAATACTATATAATAAATACATAATAATAAATGTTATTTTCAGAGAGTGATTGCAAAATTAAATATCATGTTACACCTTGTATAGTGAAACCATTCTTCGATTCTAATGATACTTATATCTAATGATACCCAATTCTAGTTCAGTCCTCGAGACTAAACTCTGGACTCAAGAGACTATCCCAGGAAAACTGTGCATATACTGTTCATAGAATGGAGTTCAGTGCATCACAGATTACTACCCATATTCACACACTCATTTACTCACACTCATTCATGTAGTGATTTTTCATTGGTAGTCCACTAGCATGTTTTTTGGACAGTGGGAGAAAAGTGAAGATCCAGGAGGAAACCCGCATAGAGTTGACGAGAACATGTGATATAGAAATACAACACAAAAGTAGAATTTTCTTGAATCTCTGGAAAATCTTATTAATTTATAGGGTTTTTTTTTCCTGCCACAAACTCAGTTTGTTCTTTGTATAAAAATATATTTGGATTCCACTGGGGAACATAATTCAAACATACAAAATAGAAAAAAAATCTACATGCAATCCTAAAATATTCCTAAATGTATTTCCTGTCTTACATACAGTATTTAAAGAAGAGAGAGAGAGAGAGAGAGAGAGTCAGTATTGAATCATGCCTCTTCAAAACTATATATTATGGAACTAATACTGTTAAAATAATCTTAGCACAGGGTTCTGTATTAAACCAAAATGGACATGAACAATAATTTAAACAGTGAAGCTATACTGTGTTAAAAATGATATAATTATGCACTCATGTAACTTAGTCAATGTCAAATGTAACCTTTAACAGTTCCTCAGTTCTTCAGTGTTTCTCCGTAGAACCATTAAAGAAGCTATTAACTCATCAATATCCAAGGAGCCCTTGAGGAACCCTTGAGGAACCCTTACTTTCTATGAATGTATCAGCACGTGACTGCTCGATTCCTACACACAGGTTTGTTTATCTTTCTTTGAGTCGTTTCGTCTCAGGTTCGATCTAAACAAAATGCTCCTGTGTCTCATGATCCATCGTGTCACTTCATTTAAACTGCACCACTTTCATAAAACACCTTCGTTTTGCCATCATTTGTCCTAATGGTAATGTCTGATTCTGGATTCACAGAGCTGAGGGGCGAGAGTACTGGTGGAGGTGATTATTTCTCTGGTCTCAGTGCAGTATAGCTGTAGCTGTCATATTCAGTACGCACAACCTCCCAGAATTCCTGCTGATCTCTAGCTCCATGATCCTCGTTGGCGTTTTTTTTTCTCGTTGGATTGCACTACCTAGGCTGCTTCAGGACTCAACAGAGTCCATAAATGCACCCTCAGAGTGACCTCACGCAGTGGCTGGTATATCCCTCAGAGCCAGGACTGACACAAAGAAGGAAAGACAGACAATAGATAAAGATAAATTACAGACAATAATATGTGCAGTAAAATAAAGCAAAACAAAATGGGAGATGTTATAAAGTTAGAATTGAACAAAGTTTTAATAAACGAATCAAAGAACAATTATAACCATGCAAATAAATTACAGTGTGTCTTAATCAAAAGAATTTATTATTTACAGTATCAAAAGTTTGAAGGTTTATTTATGGGGTCTAATAGTGTGGTTCTAAAAGCAAACACACAGAGCCCTGCCTCTTCGGATTTATCAAACGTAAATAGTATGTGGTGCTTTTTTATGCATTTTCATACCTTTTATTGTGTTACAACACGGATTCGACTGATAAATCACACTGCCCATATTATCGACTGATGTGAGATAGTTGGTGCTAACAGGTGGCTCGGGCATCTAATTAGAATGCCTCTCAAACGCCACCCTGGTGTGGTGTTTCGGGCATGTACAACCGGGAAGAGACCTCGGGGTCGAACCTGAACACGTTGGAGGGACTATGTCTCTTGGCTGGTCTGGGAATGCCTTGGTATTCCCCGGAAGTGCTGGACGAAGTGGCTGGGGAGAGGAACGTCTGGAGAGGAACGTCACTGCTTAGGTTGCTTCCCCCACGAACCAATCCCGCAACAAGCGGAAGAAGATGAATGAATAAATGAATAAATGGATCCCTTTTAATGCCAAAAATCTGTTATCAGTCAGGCCCTAGTTACAACCCAGATTTATACAACCAATCAGCTCACGGTTAAGGGCCTTGCTCAAGGGCCCAACAGTGGCAGTTTGGTAGTACTGAGGCTGGAGTGCTAACCCCTGATCTTGTTATCAGTGACCCAGAGCTTGATCCACTGAGCCACCACTGCTTAGGATCCATACTATTTGATTTATTAATATAACATATCTGAAATGCAAATCTGTATACTTTTATGGTTTGCCACTTCTTTCCACAACTTGCCACTTATTAAAATATTTGCATAAAATTAAATAAATAAACATATGAATTTTGTTTTTAACCTCTGAATGTGCAAATATAAAAAAATTCCAGTAGCATTTAAATAATAGCTAACTACAACACACCACATCCATGTGTTCTTATCTCTCTGTTGATGTTTAGCTGTTGATGTTTAGCCTGTGACAGTTCCTACCTCGAGAGACCGTGGCCGTTCTTTGGTCGTGGCTCCACACTCGTCAGCCGTGTCAGGCTCCGCCCCTGGGGGTGGGTTCCTGGGTACAGGTGGAGGAGGTGTGGATGTCCTTGGAGCAGGACCAAAGATCTGGTCTTGATGCGAGATCATGAATTCCACCAGCAGGGCCTGGTAACTGCTTTCCAAAATGGCGATCATGGACACGTCACCTGACACCAGGGGGCGCAGGAGAGTTGGGCCAAACACAATGCCCAGGTTGCCAGGAGACATCTTATTCTCTTCACATTCGGATATTCTGAGAAAGAAGGTCAAGGTTAAGCAGCACTGAGCTGAGTTTAAAAAAAACTTTATTATATAAGATTATATTTTATATACTTTATTATTATTATTATTATTATTATTATTATTATTATTAATATTATTATTATTATATAACATTACATAAGAAAATCTATTTATTTACATTACTTTATAGAATAAATAATCATTTATTCATTTGCCAAACCCTTTAATCCTACTTGGGTTTTAGGGAGGCTGTATGAATGTGGGGTACAACCTGAACAGCTCGTCAGTCCACCACAGACACACACACACACACACACACACACACACACACACTCAACCATCTCCACCTGTCTGCCATCTTGGTGGGTTAGGTAGTAAAATTTACAGTAAAGCTCTGCAGCTCTGAACTGGGCCCCAAAATTTTAAATTTTCTTACTATTTATGCTGTTTCAATCCCTATCTGAAAGGGAGTGGCAACGATTAAGATGTCAGTGCCAAGTTCCGTCACCCACCATTGCTGTCATTCAGGTGTAGCCTATTATATATGATATTTATGTTCCTACGCTCCCCTCTCCCCAGAGAAAGGTAAGTCTGAGCCTACTAGCTCATCTTCCACAGCGTGATGTGAACGCTAGTCCATCACACCTTCTTCACCTTTCCAGTATTTTTACTGGTACCCATTTATACTGCTGGGCGAACAGAGACACACTTGTGGTTAAAATTTAGTCCAGGGGTAGCACGGTAGCATCTTAGCACAGTGGGGGTCTAATGGGTATTTGATCCCGCAACCTCTCGATCATGAGCCCAACATCCTAAAAACTACACCACCATGCTCCCAGAAAAAGCTAGCAAGAAAATGGTTGCCCACTGTCAAGACTAGAGATGGGCTGCTTACAACAAGTCGGTAAAGTTGTGTTTGTTGGAAAAAAGTGTAATCAAAATTTTAAAAATACATCCGTAGTTTCATATGGAATTTTTGTAGCATGAATCAGAAAGGGCATTAGCGGGGAATAGCGTGTGGCACTGCTGGCTACCATATCATTCTACACCTCATTCAGTAACTGCTTGTAATCCACAGATAGTGAACCAATCAGATCGAGTCCTTCCTGTGTAGTATCTACTAAATGAATTAGTCAAGAACTGAATTAGTACTCAAAAACTGTTTTATCAGAATTTAAGAGCATGAAGTTACTATCACCCAAATTTTCATTCCTTCATACAGGCTTCTAATTAAAAATCTTGGAAAAATAAATGTTAATTGTGCATCATCAGGTTAAAAATGAAATAACACATATGCAAAGAAACTGTATATGAAGAAAGAACAATATGTGACCAAGAAGAGAGCCATGTGGGACACCATGTTTCAATTTTTAGCTTCTGCATGACCTCCACTGTACTGTTGGTTGTATATAAAAAGTGAGAATAAGCAGAGAGGTCTAAAATAAAGCTTGTGTGAAACCACATTGGGGCTTTTTGCCTCTGATAAATCTTATCAGTTTTTAATTGAATTAAGATCTAACTGAGGACCACAAAATATCTGCCTACTTGTGTTTTAGAACTATAAATCATAAAATGACCTATATACAACATGGTCAGTAAGAACAAGCCAAAGACCAACAAAGAAGGTATTTCCATGTTTCTCAAATACATCTCCACAGACCACTTGCAATAATAGTTTGACATCTGAAGGGTTGCCAAATCTGCCAAAAACTACTCAATGGCAAAAACATTAGCAACTAAAATAAACTGTGTAAGTTTATTTTTCTGAATTTTAAATTGGGGCGATATCTGGTTGTGAAGAAAACATCTTTCCTTTTAATTGATTTTTCATATATGATTGGCAACAAACAGTTTATTCCACCTTACTGAAGGGAATCATGCAAAATAACCACATAAATCTGACACACTATCAGATTTAGAAGTGTTGCCAGAGTAATTTTCACTGAGGGCCACATCACAACATTTCTAGGTCACCAAGGGCTGAATAATCACTGAACATCTATTTCAAAAAGGACAAGAAATTAAATCTGAATGGCAAATGATTGGTTTAGGTATTTTTCCTCCTATCCTTTTTTCACTTTCCTCTTCTGACAACACAATCTTTCTTGAGTCGTGAATGACTAGCTGTTTATTTTAAATAGGTTGCTGCCACCTAGTGGAAGGAAGATGGATTACATTTCATGCTAATGGTTGATGCAAAGAATGTACGATGATCATATTCTTTAAAAGCTCTCACGGGCCACATAGAATGAGTTGGCGGGCCAGATCTGACCCGCGGCTCTTGAATTTGACAGCTGTGAGCTATAGGCATCACATTCATATGGTGGCCACCAAGATTTTGTTCTAGACCTGACCTCAACTTAGAAATTCAGTTCTCATAAAAAGTTCTCAAGCTGTAATTATGACACTGTGTGGATTACAAATACACCCACCTAATTGTGATTATATTTCTAAAAGGATTTGATGACATTACAAGTAATATTATTTTTTTAATGAATCAGTATTTATGTGATATTTTCTGCAGATCTTCTCTACTCTTGACTGTCACACGGCAGCTACAAACCAGGAAGGCTGAAGGCCATCATAAAGTTCTTCCAAAGCACAAGTCTACATGATGGGAACTTTTCATACTGCAACATCGGAGGTGGTAACACACTTGGCAGAATATGTTACCCCCCCACTTCTGATTGGTTAGTGTCATGCTGATTAACAGATGAGAAAGAGTATACGACTCTGAGAGCAATCTGATTCATATTAAGACAACTTTGCGGCTAACTGCTTTTAGGGCATGTTAAGAGGCTGGACACATTTGCATTTACTCATTAAAGATTATGTATAAATATGTGGAATGTGAGTGTGTTAAGTGTGTTACCTGTACAGGTGGGCCATCATGTACTGCAGGATGCTGTAGTTACATGGTGGGAGTCGCCCTAGAACCTGCTTCAGGTTGCTCACTATGCTCTCCACGATCTGATCACTCTCAGCTGAATGGTCTCTCTCGGTGAGCCGCTGAATATCTTTTCCGATGTTGATGAAATCATTATAAAGGTCAAAGGTGAGTAAGGGCTCAGGAAGCTATAAAAGAGAGCAAAGCAATATGCACACACATCTTATGTAATCTTAGTGAACAAGGTGACGCTTAAAACATTAAACTTCCTAAGGGACTTACATCTTTAAAAAAGAGCTTCAGAACGGACGTGATGTCATGGGGTGAGAGGTCTGAAAGGTCAACCTGGTCTTTCTGGGTCTCAAAAGCATGACACAGCTTCAGGATTCTGGGTTTGGACCCACTAACCCGATAAACACCCTGAGAGAAAAAAAGAGTGAGAAAAAAAGAGTGTGAGAGAGAGAGAGAGAGAGAGAGACGGTAAGAGAGGGAGTCACTTGTAATGCATTAGTACCTGCAGTGTGATCGCTCGGCTCTCGATCTCTTCAGTACAGCGCTGTACAATAAAGGGAACATCCTCCGGCTGCTCTCTGGGCAACAGGGAGATCTCGATTCCAAACAGAACCCCCCTCATACGCTCACACTCGGTCTGGCACAGATCCAGACATTTCCTGTGAACAATGAGGCCACACTAAAAGAGGAAGAGAGAGAGAGAGAGAGAGAGAGAGAGAGAGATAGTGCATGTGAATCTTTTTCTTTTTTAAATAACCTTTACAATGAAAGTTACAGTGAAATCTAAAAAAAAAAATAATCATAAATCAAAATACCACTAAAATACTAACCAAGCCACCTCACCCAAAAAAGAAAAAGAAAACGGTAGTGTAGTGGTTAGCACATCTTGCCACAGCAAAAAGGTCCTGGGTTTACGTCCTGGGTTTGGCTCGGGTGTTTCTGTGTGGACGTTTCTGTGTTCTCCCTGTGTTTACGTGGGTTTCCTCCGGGTACTCTGGTTTCCTCCCACAGTTCAGAGGCATGCACCTTAGGCTAACTGGCTGTTTTTTTCAAATTGCACCTCGACGTAAGCGTGAATGTTTGTGTGTGTGTGTTGGCCCTCCAATAAACTAGCAAGTTCAGGGTGCACCCTGCCTTTTCCCAGAGTCAGCTGAGATAGGCTTCAAATAAAACTGGTAATTAGTAATTTATTAAGATTTTATAACTGCAAATATTATTATACTAATATAATTATACTAATTACTGAAATTAAATATAAAATTATATATTAAATGCTAAAAATGTTAATAAGTAACCTAACGAAATGATGCAATAATTAAATAAATAGTAAATGATTAAAAAAAAAAAGAATCCTTTTCAAAACGTTTAAAATCGTGTGTTTTGTGTTATCGCTCCTCCTGTCTCACCTCCTCACACTCGATGCCATTCACCAGGATGAAGTTGTCACACTGTTTGCACTTCTGCATTTTGCTCTTGCTTTTCTTGAGGCGGTGAGTAAGAGCGGCTCGGGATGTGGTGCGAACTTTAGAGTAGGGGCCATTACTGTCATTTAGAGGATCAGAACTTTCTGTATGGAGGACAGAGAGGAAGAGCACCATCAGTTCTGCTACAGCTATGTGTGTGTGTGTGTGTGTGTGTGTGTGTGTGTGTGTGTGTGTGTGTGTGTATGTGTGTGTGTGTGTGTGTGTGTGTGTGTGTATGTCTCACCAGCTTCAGTGCTCAGTTCTTTCTCGTCCAGGTCATCAGAGGACACAGTTCCAGTAGATGGAGCTTTGGGCAGCTTATTCAAATGGGCTTCAGGAGAAAGTCAGTCAGAAAGAAAGAATAAATAATTAAATAAAAAACTAAAAATGTATTTATTAATGTTACCATTATATCTAATATTACAAATATGGTTGAAAAATCAGAATCATTTTCACCAGTTTTTAATTTAAAGTTATACACACACACACACACACACACACACATAAATATACAGACTTTACCGTTATATCTAAATATATATATGTATATATATATATATATATATTTATTTATTTATATATAAAGGTAAAGTCTGTTGGGCTTTTGGAGCTTATACTGGTTTCTGTAGCATGACGCAACTTAGGAGCTTAACTCCTCCTGGATGGGTTGCTACTCCATCGCAGGTTACCTTTTGGACAGAGGCACTCTAGTGGTTGAGGCCTTGCCAAAGAGTCTCAGCACAGTGGAGGTCTCAGCACAGTGCGGGATTTGAACCCATGACCACTCAATCATGAGCCCAGCACCCTAACCACTACACCACTGGTCCAAAAAAGCCTCTTTTTCGTCAATGATTTAGTAGAATTGTACATATTTTGGAGTATGAGTGTTGCATAAAGGGAAATATCAGCTGGGAAGTGGGTACACTAATGATCAATAAATGAGCTACAGGGTGGGATTCAATACGATTATTCTGCTTCCACCTCCTTTTTGAATAAGTTACAGATGACAATTTCATTTACTTCATGATTTTCAGTGTTTATTACTTTATTTTTTTATTATTATTATTATTATTATTATTATTATTATTATTATTATGCCATTTATTTAATTGCTGATTTATTTTGTCATTGTTTCTTTTTATAATTACTGTTTCTTGTCTGCTGTTTTTTTTACATATTCAATATTTATTATTCATTATTCATTTATTTATATGTATTTATATACAAACAACAACAAAATACTAAAAAGTTACTAAAAAAAACCCCTTAAACATTTAAATGGTTAATGACTATTAATTAATTAAAAATACTTATGATTATGTATTACTGAATGCTTTAAATTGACATTTTTAATTAAATTTAATTTAAGTGATAACCATCTCACCTGGACTGGAAAGAGACTCCAGGCTTCCACCGATGCTGTCACAGTCACTGTATCCGGTGCGTCCTGTTTATTAACAGTCCAAAAAAAGAAAATCTCAGAGAGATTTCAAATGCAGCAGTGAAGCTGAACAAATGAAGGTGTAATCAAGTACTATAATTATATTATTAAAGCAGCAGTAAGCAACTAGGACGTACTTCCATCACTGTAGCGCTTCATGTCCTCTGCTATAGTAGGTGAGTCCTGCAGTGACGTCAGGGCGTTATTCACTTTACGAGTTCTGTGAAATAAACATTAGATATCAGGTCTGGATCAGTGCTCATGTACTAACCCTGTCCTAGTTCTATTTATTCTATTAATCATAACTCGCCTCTTGTTATGAGGGATGAACTCCTGGAAGGTGAAGTTCTGGAGGGGCTGCTCAGGTCCACACTTCCTGGAGACATAGAGCAGGTAGGGTTCTCCAGGCTCGCATGGCCTGCAGGTCAGCTCCAGGTTATGGTATCCTAAAGGGATCGGTTCCATCTGCTGTCTCTTGAAGAAGAACATATTCACCGTCACCTGTGTGGAGAGAAACTCTTAAAATCAAGTTTTTTACAGAGTCACCCCATACATGGGATTTTTTTTATGACTTTTTTTTTTTTCATTTTTATTTATGAATAAACTTTATTTCTCCTCATTATAACGGTCTACCATGTCAAGGGTTATGTGTTAATTTAATTATAATTCATGCAAACTCCAAATAGAAACGTCTTTGCCAAACCCAGGACTCAAACCCAGGATCTTCTTACTATGAGGCGGACATGCGAACCACTACGCCACCATGCCGCCCTTTTTAAATAACAACAAAGTCATAATTCATTTATTAATTTTAATTATTTAATGATTCAAATCTTCTGTCATATAAAACCCAGTTTGGACTGTAGGAGGAAACTGGAGTACCATGAGGAAACCCATGGAAGAGAATATGCAAACTCCAGACAGAAAAAACTCAAATGGCTGCAAGGTTCAAGCCCAGATCCTTCCTGCCGTGAGTCGACAGAGCTAATCACTGCACCTCTGTGATGCCCCATAGTGTTCATTTACTAATCAAAAATCTCTATCATGTACTGTAGCATTAAATCTGCATCACAAGTAAAGACTAAGCCACAACCTTTGTGTATCATAAACTCTTGAGTTTAAGTTTCCAATAAAAAAAAAAAAGGTTGTATACCTCTTTGAGCACATTGTCTCCTTGGCAGATGAGCTTGCGGGTGTGGACGATGATCCTCTCCTTCACTTTCTCCAACTCGTCCTGATGAGCCTTCGCATCGTTCACGCACTGCTTATATAACGTCTCAGACTCTGAAACCTGCATCAAATGATAAAAATAACACCAACAACATGATGTACTACGTCACCATTGATATTCTCGCTGAAAGAGCAGAGTAGGAAGGAATGTGTTATTGTTTAAAATCATTCTGAATCTGAAATCCGATTTTTAATTATGATCTTGTGGATGGCTGACTCTGATTAGTGATTATCTCAGGTTTGTTAACGCAGAATTAATCTTGAGATTTTCCTCAAGAGTAGGCTGCATAGCCGTCAGCATGTTTCTGCTCTGTGATATTGCCTGGCAAGCTGTCCAGGGTGTACTCTGCCCTCACCCAGAGTTGGCTGAGATGTGCGCCAGCCTCCCCGCAACACTAATTAGGATTAAGCGGTTCAGAAAATGAATGAATGAATTTTGGTCCTTTTAATATCTATTAATTAGAATTTATAGCAGCTATTAAGTGCATGATAACAGGAACTAACCTGTTTCTTTCATTGATTCATTTATATGCTGAGCTGCTTTATCCTACTAGGGTCGTCGGGAGGCTAGAACCTCCCTAAATCTCAGCCGACTCTGGGCAAAAGTGTGGTACATCATGAGCAGCTCGCCAATCCATTACAGGGCCAACACAAACACAGTCATTCACTCTGACACATAGGGGCAATTTTGAAACAGTCAATTAGCCTAATGTGTATGTCTCTGGACTTTGGGAGGAAACCGGAGTACCCAGAGGAACACCACACAAGCACGGGTAGAACATGCAAACTCCACACAGAAACGCCCGAGCCCAGGAATTGAATCCAGGCCTTCTAGCTGTGAGGCAGACGTACTAACCATTACAGTACTTTTTAAAATTTTAAATCAATATTTTTGTCACATGAGTGATTTCTTTATTAAGCAGCTATGTAATTAGAATACCATACATATACCATATACATATACCAAACCAGTCATCACTACAAAATAATCTCCTAAATAAGACCACTCGGCTATGTGTCAGGCTCCTGATCACTCTGTCATGGTTTATTTTGTGCTAATGGAAGGCTTACTGTATATTTTACCTTAAATATTGTCCTGAGAACTGTTTGATAGTTCCTGTTACTGATGACATTGTGTTTAGAGTATGGAAAAGGCTTCAGGGTTCGCTTGAGTGTATTCAGTCTGTATAAAGGCCCTTTCCATTGTAGGGTGCCAATATTTATTATAAATTCTTCCTGTAATCGTGTGGGTGTAGAATGCACAAGTATCAGATATTTTGCCTTGGACTGAGCTTCATCTTGAGATTTTCTCCTCTTGTCCAGTGTCTTTGTCCCGCTGAATTCATCGAATCCTTTGGCCGTCATGGCTTTGGCTTTCTCCAGCTCTTCGCAGCGCTGTAGGTACTGCTGTCGAGCTCGCTTCAGAGCCACGATTGAGTCGTTCTACATCACACATAGACAATATTCATATAAACATCTCAAGAGCAGAAGAGTGTGTTTGGATGTAGTCAGTGCTCAATCCTGTACTACAAACCATTCTCTTCTGTTCCCGGGTCCACTGCTCCTTAAACTCCCGACGCCACTTCTCAATTTCATTCCGCTTGGCAGACAAAGCCTTTGGGAAGGCATGAAATGAATGAATATTAGATCTTTATTATATGCCAGTGACAGTATGCACAATCTGATTGGTTGACACGCTGTCAGTAAATCACTTATCTGGACTGGGAAGTATCCAATCAGCAACTTAGCCATACACCACCATGCCTCCCTGTGTTTCTAACAGTATAAGGAGGGTGGTCCCACCAAAGTTTAAAGTGGTTGAAATATGCCTCCCTCAAGAATTTTTTTCCCTTTGTTTTAATTTATATTCCATTTAAAGGTTCGTTTTATGCTCGGGAACATATTATGTATCTTTTTAACTCTCAGAGTTACCTTAAGGTCCTATAATTATCCCGAAGAGGTTCATTAGTGTAGACTGTATCTTGCGGACAAGAAATGTTGGTGTCCTATTTCTAAGCATACACCTAACATGACTAGTTGTGATTAGCTGGACAAATAGTAACAGTACTAGTTAAGAATACTGGTTAAAGAGTTGTATTGTGATGGAGTACCTGGTAACAGCGCTGCTGTACAAGTTCAGTGGTGTGTTTGGATGATGTGCCACTCTTCATGTCCTGCTCCAAAACCATGCTGTAGATCACCTGCAATGGCATCAAGTCCTACATACACACACACACACACACACACACACACACACACACACGTGCAAACAAACACATGTTTAATAAATAAATGCAAATAAATAAATAAAGAAACAGCCTTTACTAATGACTTGTGTTTCTGTATATCCTATCCAGTACATCACATACACACACACACACACACACACACACACACACACACACACACACACACACGCATGTACCTGCTGAGCAATACAAAGCTTTGTTGTTTCTGCTGCCTTCATGATACTCTTGGCAAATTCTTGCTCTGTAAAGAAACCATGACCGCAATATTAATATAAACATCACATGATACACAAAGAAAACTTTATTTCATATTCACTTCAACCACATTTCAACTTCACCTTCAGTGTTAAGGGGGTGATCACACTAGAGGTGTGATAGAAAAGCAATTTGCGACTGTCGCTTTTCATTCTCAAAATGTTCTTAAATTTGTCTCGCGACATTCGCGACATCGCATTTTGGTCACCTGGTTCCTGAACTCATCTCCAAAAAATTCAAATGTATAAAATTTCTGCGAATGTTGCAAAAGGAGGCTCTGATGCAGAGTAGTCTTAAACTCTCCTCAAACATTCTGCACATGTTGTGAGAAGGTCGCAAAGTTGTCAGTTTGCACACAAATTATTAATTTTCATTCGCAAAGAAAAGTGACAAGTTGGAGACTTCTATGCAGAAAGTTTGAGAAAAGTGAGAGACTTGCTGGCGTCCGCCACATTCCGGGTATTTTGTCATCATTCATATTTTATTCACATTTTGTTCACGCTAATAACGCACAAATAAAAAGTGAATAGTTTGAGAACAAAAAGGGAACAAAACGCGACTTTACGACAGGAGATTCACTTTTTTTCGCAAAACAATCGTAAATTACTCACAAATCAGTCGCAAAATTGTTGCGCGATTTTCACGCAGTTTACGTATTTAAGGCGCAAAATATTTGCTTGCATGTGGAATCGCAAAACATCTTGACGTGAATTTCAAAATTCGCACAAAAAACCCCGCAAAAAAAAAATCTATTCGCATCAGCTGCTTTTCTATCATACCTCCAGTGTGATCACCCCCTAAGGGATGGGGAAAAGATATGAATGAGCAGATATTTAGCAGAATGTTTGTGGAGTGTATACGAGGAGTGGTTACTAAATAATGAGATTGAGCTGATTTAAATTGGGATGTTGGGTGATTTACATTGACCAATAGGAGAAGAAAAACAGCTGGTAAAAATCTGAAACAATTTGCATGTTAAGTTAAACATTACATCCAGGCGTGTTTTTTCGGTCATGATCAATTCATAAATCAAGCAGCACGTCAGTTTGAAACTTACTCGTTTGCCGACCCGCTTAATCCTACTAGGGTTGTAGTGAGACTGGCGCCTATCTCAGCCAACACTGGGTAAAGGCAGTGTACACCCTGAACAGCTCGCCAGACCTTTACAGGGCAAACCCACAAAACCATTCACACTCACACCTCAGGGCAATTTGGAGCAGCCAGTTAGCCTAATGTGCATGGTTTTGTACTGTGGGAAGAAACCCATGCAAGCACAGGGAAAACTTTACACAGAAACACCCGGGTCCAGGACTTGAACCCAGAACCTTCTTTCTGTATAAGGCGGATGTGCTAACCACTACACCCCTGTGCCGCCAGTTTGAAATTTTTGGGTGAAATTGAACAAAACAGCTCCTGAAATGTCTTCAAATACTGACTGAAGTTTATGAGATAGAATGCAGGTGACATGCCTGTCGTCACCCTCATAACAAAAGTGCCTAAGTCAGTTTTTTTTGCTTTAGGAAAGGACAAGGAAAGGGGTACATTGTTAGAAAAAAAAAAAATACATGAGTTAGGCATAAAATCGCAAAATGGGAAAAAAATGACTTAGACACCTGTTATGAGGGTGTCATTGTGTGTTTTGGGGGTTGTAGAAAAATGTTTAAATTCCTCCTTAAATTACTTTTACTATGTGAAGTTGCTTTGTGACAATGTCAATTGTAAAAAGCACTATAGAAATAAAATTGAATTGAATTGTATCGTTTAGGAAGAACAAAAGATTTTGTGAAGGTCAAGAGGATGTTGAAGCTAAGGAACGTTGTGGATGCACATGCACGTCATGAACCGAAACATATGTTTAAAAACTGAAAGAAATCGCCCGGATTGCTTGATGACTCAGCATCAGAACGACTGCAGAGATGATCTTCATGGAAAAAGAGACTTTTCGGCAAATTTTACGCAAAAATCTGAACTTGACAAAATTCAACGATGCAAAGGGTGTCCCCCTCCCCAAACACCCCAAAAAAGTAGAAAAATATTTAAACAAACTGAAGTAGACCCAAATTTCAAATAATAATTAAAAAATATAATCACACATGACAAGACTGGGATCTTCCAGTGCAATCCTGAAACAAGCAGCAGTCAGTGCATTAGGATTAAAAAAAATCTCCAGGGTCTCCAAGGATGAATCCAGTCTGCATTCAAGGGAACTCAAGTCTGATCCAGAAATGAAGAAGAAAATGACGGAGCTTCTGAGACGCCTGATGGAAGAAGACCTACTGCACTGCTGTGACGAGTGGAGCAGTGTGGAGTTACAGAAAGGGTTTGCTGTATATTAAAGGAGAAAGGAAGTGAAATGTATCCTTGCTTTATTAAAATTGAATGACATCATCAGCCTCATTATTTAATAGCCAATAGTGTTTTTTTAAAAAACACATTTTATATTTTTGAGAAATATCTTTATTCAGATATTTAGGGAAATCGTGATTATTGGGAAGCCTTTCTTTATTGATTTGTCTTTAGTTAGTGATTTATTCTAAGCAGTAAATACTCATGAAGCGATTAATGCTTATCAGTGGAGTCTTTTCCAGGGACTCTGGGTACGAGGTGGGATAAAACAGGATCACCCTGGCAGTTTATTTCAGGACACCGTATACACACACATTCACACTTATGTAGAATTTTAGGATCAGATTTACCAAGTAGGTCAAAACAGCATGTGGGTGCAATCCTAAAATAGCTCTGAGAGGTGTGTGGGCAGTTTGCGGGTAATCTACAAACAATGTACTGTTTTCTAAACACACACTATGACACACACAGTATACCAAGAGCAGTGCAATTTAGAGCAGGGTCTCAAACAAGCAGATGACATTCACTCATCTCACTCACTCATTTGGTCAACCACTTAATCCTATTAGGGTCACCAGGAAGTTGGTGCCTGTCTCAGCCGACACTGGGTGAAGGTGCGGTACACCCTGAACAGCTCACCAGGCCATTGCAGGGCCAACACATACACAACCATTTACACCCACACTCACACCGAGGGGCAATTTTGGAACAGCCTGGAATTAACCTAACGTGCATGTCTTTGAACTGTGAGAGGAAACACATGTAAGCAGGGAAACCCAGGACCTTCTTGCTGTTAGATGGACGTGCTAACCACTACACCATAGATGAAATTCAGGTGCAGATCACTGACTAACAGGACAGACAAAGCTTGTTGGTTGTAATAAGAAAAGCAAAATATATAGATTTATGTACAGCCTAAAAGTGGAGCGTCCATTTAATTTGTTTATTGAAGGGAATAAAAATGAGGTAACCAAACACTCAAACTTAGTCTCGACATGTAAGGTACACCATTTAGAAACCATAGGTTTAGAGAACATTTCAGTAACACATGAATATCATTAGATCAACGTTTCTCCAGGACCAGGTGCTACATCAACATACAACATAAAGATCAAATGTGAAAAAAAACAACAACCCAGAGCTTGGACCAGGGTTTTTGTCCTAGCAGCATAAAGTGCAAAGTGTACAACTATGTGCAAACAGTGCAAAGACAATACAGTGCAAAAAACAGTACAAAAAGAAAAGACAACACAAGAATGAGACACTTAGCGCCGAAAGAAAAAAAAGATGAGATGGAATAAAAATGAATGATGTACAGACTAGCAGCGGTTGAGGTTGTGCAAATAGAACATAGGCATAGATATAAATATAAACATAGCATGAAATAATGACAGGGTTGAGGTAGTGCAATAAATAGTGAACAATGTAAGTTATGTGTGTGTCCACACAGGTGAAAGAGAGAGAGAGAGAGAGAGAGAGAGAGAGAGAGTGTGTCTGTGTGTGTGTGTGTGTGTGTGTGTGTGTGTGTTTGTTTGTGTGTGTGTGTTTGTGTTTGTATGTGTGTGCGTGTGAGAGAAAGAGATTTTTGTGTAATTCAGTCCTGGGTGTTGAGGACCCTGATGGCTTGAGGAAAGAAACGGTTACACAGTCTGACCGAACTGTCTGTGATGTTTCATCCGCACAGCAATAATTACCGCCACGTCAAGCGCAAAAAATAAGACATGCAGTAAATATAGCCACAATCAGCAATAAACTCATTCATTCATTTTCTGAACCGCTTAATCCTAATTAGGGTCGCGGGGAGGCTGGCACCCATTTCAGCCAACTCTGGGCGAGGGCGGGGTACACCCTGGACAGCTCGCCAGGCCATCGCAGGGCCATCAGTCACACTCAC
>JAQMYF010000001.1:56038716-56049144 GCA_030014195.1 Neosilurus mollespiculum
TTTTTTATTTGATACTTTTTATCTTTATCTTATTCTTTACTTGAAATAAAGCAACTGTGTGCACACAATTTCCTCTGAGATCAATAAAGTGTTGAGTACTTGCCTCTTTTCTTACATCGTGTAAAATGACTCGAAATGGACGATTTGCACAATTTCCTTCAGGATCAATAAAGTATTCTGATTCTTATTCTGATTATTCAACATGTTGTACATGTACTTACCTCTTTTCTTACAACGTGTAAAATGACTCGATTATTTCACACTATGAGAAATATTAACAAATTCTGATACAAAAATTAGGTATTGTAAAGATTCGTGAGGCATCTTTATGATACGCTTGCTTCACATTTTGCAATAAAAGTAGGGAAAGTATGAAGATTAAAAGTACAATAATTTTATTAGTGTGCTAAAGAGTGTGCTAAGAAGCTTAATAACACATAGCCAGTTGGATTAGTTTTCATTTGGTACCAAATATTGCCTGATGATATCAACATAACACACAGGTTTACAAATATACATGCATTGAACAAATACAAATTTTGAATATTTTTTCTCTTAGCATCACGAGGACATAGGTCTACAAATTTGGTATCAAATGAAGCATCTTGGTTGTGGTAATACATTAAAAATAATATCAGTAGATATATCCTCCACAGTTTTATCCAAAATAAAAAAATAATGGACCCAATTGTTCATGAATTCGATTGTCCCACATGTACGGGGGTGATGTCACATGACATACCTTGGTCATCAAACGCTATTACATATTGCCCATCTTTCATTATTTTTACAGAGCACTCTAAATGAGCTTTCAGATGATACCTTACTTGTTGGGGTTGTTCATGGATAAGCATATGAAAAATTTTTTGAAATATGTTTAAATTTACCTTCAGTGTCAGACAGAACACCCTGTGTATCCCAGTTTATTTAGTGTTACCTCTCCATTTGATTAACCAGACATGATAAGGGTTCAGAAAATGTAGTGAAGTCAAGTTGTGGGGAGTGGTGTGTGTAGGCCATATCTAGCCTGCAGAGTGTATGTATGTATGTGTATATATATATATATATATATATATATATATATATATAAACACACACACACACACATACATATGTATGTATAAATAGATAGATAGACTGACAGATATAGATAGATATTTCAGTTTGATGGAGTTTACGTGCAGATCTGAAACACACTTCATACCTCATGAAAGCCCATCTTATCAAGCTCTCTGACGGGAGGGGGGAGATACCTGGAGGGTTCAACAGGGGGATGCTTCACTGCATGAGGACAGAAGTAATACTGTTTTAACAATAAACATTTCAACATTCATATCGTAGACATCCAACAACCAGTAACTGTTTTATGTTGGTCTGCTTCACAACACTACGTCATTTTCCTAGAACATCACAACTCCAAGTGTTTTATTCCTTACTTATTATATTTCTCATTTGAATACTCAATTCTGATTGGTCAATCAAACAAAATTTTTTTTATCAATAAATTTATTTTAAATCAACAATTTATTTTTAAATCAATACTTGTTGAGAAATTATTGATTTATTTAGTAACTAGCCTTGTAAATGGGATATCGGACAACAAGGAGGTCATTATTGTGAAAAAACCTTCAGAGTGACTTAAGACTGCTCTGTTATGGATCAAAGTCTCAATCAATCTCTCCGGATTTATTTGATGATTATGACCCGCTCGCTGTACGTTATCCCTTACATACTTAGTTTAAAAACCCCAGAACTAATCGCTGGTGTTTATATGCCTCTGCGCGGTGCACAAAGCGTTCATAAACACAAAATGGACATGAAACGGCAATGACCTTGACCTTTGAACGAGGACTTCCGGTTCTAGTCAGTTGAGTCCATATTGACATTTAATTCAAATTAACATCCTTGAGTCAGAGTGGACATAAATGCATAAATGTTGAGATATCACATTCACAAGCATGGTCCACATGAGGCCGCAGTGACCTTCACCTTATGTAACCTCCAAAATCTAACCAGTTCATCCAGGATTCAAGGTGGGCATTTGGGCAAAGTTTGACGAAAACCCCTCAAAGAGTTCTTGAGGTATCACTTTCATAAGAATGGCACGGACGGACGGAAGGACTGACGAACTACCCGAAAACATAACGCCTCTGGCCCTGGCTATCGCCGGCACAGAGCCATAATTACATGACACAACTCTGTCCTAGTTTGATTGTTTACAACTCTGTCCACAACTCTGTCCTAGTTTCATTGTTGGTTCACATTCTATATGCCTTATTCAAATACATACTTGAGAAAAATTTTAATTTCCAGATATTTATATATACCCAGGTCTATAATCCTGAACCAGAAAACTCACCATTCGCCTCCAGGACAGAGTGAAGGAAGCTGTCGGCTTCATCCTGAAGAGTGTTTTGGGAGCGTAGGGGAACAGGCAAATACCCGTACAACTCTTTGTTACACAAGAACATCTGCACCTCTAGATAGGAGGAAAAAAACACTTCAGAACATCTATCCCAGAGTAAAACATCTTTGTGTTCTGTTAAAGATAATCAATGTTAGAAACATGTAAAATGTTTTAGAAAGGTACTCACTTGCCATTCGGGCTGAGAAAGCGAACACCATGATGTCATCGAAGGCCCAGCTGTAGTCAGGGTGCGGAGGGTGAAATTCCAGGAGTTGGGAATCCTCTTTACGCAGATCTAACAGGAAGGTGGAGTGAACCATAGGCACAGCAAAGCAGCCTTTCCTCACCTGCTTGCGTAGCTGTATGTACTCAGGTGTGCGTTTGTAGTAACCCTTAGAGAACACAGAATGATGGTAATTCCAGCAATGTAGAAAATACAATGGTTTTCTGAGGAAAGTTCAACGATCTTTGCGTCAGTGTTAATGGTGACATACACAGCCGATCAAATTCCTAACTTTAAAATGGGGTACCAACAGTAGGTTGCTGTGACTCCACCTCTGATCTCACTTAAACTAAAATAGCTTGCCCAGGCCATATTTTCCATATGCAACATTAGGTATGGCCAGGTAACATACTACTTCAGCAGGACCCTCAGTGATGGTTGCCATCACAATAGTATCTAGTTTCAGCTTAGTTTTCATTCAGTTTTAGGTTTTACTCGGTTGCACATTCCACCTATTGGAACTAGTCTGTTACTACCTCATCTTCATTTTTAAAGAGGTCTTGCAAGTACATAGGAAATTAAGGGGAAATTTCTTAAAATTACTTTTCGTTTCATTTGTGGTTGTGTCACATTATTCATTTGTTTTTAGGGTTTTTCATGAAAGCATGTCTTTTTTTTATTAGTGTGAATGCTGAAAGCATTCATACTATTGTTGTTGTAATCTTTATTCAATAAACTAATTCTTCCATACTTATTCCCTCATACTTTGTGCTAGAAAAACCATTCAACCATTAAAACGTTCAGCTCGTTCAGAACATTCCTGCTTACATTCAAATTTTTTTGTATATTTTTTTTTTTAAAAATTTAGCTTTTTCTGAATTTTTTTCCCCATTGAAATGAATGGGGAGTGTGTGTAAATCCTTGAAATCTTGGTCCTCTTTGAACTGTAACTGCTTCAGCATACTTTGTGCTAGAGACTTCACTTAAACTTTAAACAAGTCACAAGAAGTTGGGCTATTACCCTTCAGGTTATATACATATATGGTATAGTTTTTGAATGACAGCAGTTTATATTTCATGCTCATTTTTTTCAGTTTGTGTGTTTTGAATGGGTGTCTATTGCACTCGCTAGAGTGCGTGACATCACCCACTCTAAGAAAAAAGGCGGGAAAAGTTTTTTCTGCTTATACTGAAACGTTTGTGTTTCAACGCTTCTCCTGCCCACACCTTTCACTCTTCATTCATTTTTATTTATTTGAGTAATAATAACTGAGCAAATGAGGGTTTAGGGCCTTGCACAAGGGCCCAACTGAGGATTGAACCCCAGACCTTCAAATCTGTAATCCAGAGCCTTAACCACTGAGCCACCATCGCCCCAGACACACACCTGAGCGGTCATCCCACACCAGAAGTTGGAATAAGCCGCTCGAGATTCCAGCATCGGGGCAACAATGGTCTTATTCTCCCATATCAGCTTCCACAACACATCTTGGTTTATCAGGAGATTGTCACAGTCCACCATCTGATAGAGGAGACATGAAAATGTGCGAGTTACTGGGGTTAAATACACACATGTATATATAGTATAGAAATATTCATTCATTCACTCTCTAAGCCGTTAAATCCTAATTAGAGTCGCAGAGAGGCTGGCGCCCATCTCAGCTGACTCTGGACGAATCAAATCCAGGCCTTCTTGCTGTGAGGCGTACATGCTAACCAGTATAGAAATATGCAAGTCCCAATTTGATTCATGACTCTGACACTGAGTTTGATTCAGAAGTGATACAATACAATAAACTAAGCACTGATTCCACATAGTGAATCGATTCAGTGTGTGTATGTGGGTGTGTGTGTGTTTGTGTTAAAAAGAACTGTTAAAGCAAACACATACCAGTAAATAGTCAGCCCACATCTCACGGGCTGATTCCAGCGCAGCCTGACGCAACTTCATCACGTGAGTGTATCGGTGCTTCGTCCAGTCTTTGGGTCCATCCTCATTATCATATGCACTGCAGGAGTTAGAAAAAATAAATCGATGTTCAGCCAAAACATTTCTACATGAAAATAAAAACATTAGGAAGAACAAACTCTCAAAAAAATGTCACAGCAGCAAAAGCCGTAGCCTTTCTGCCTGTCAGTCTCAGTAAAGGAGGTGTGGCCTTTCTGCCTGTCAGTCTCAGTAAAGGAGGTGTGGCCTTTCTGCCTGTCAGTCTCTGTAAAGGAGGTGTGGCCTTTTGGCCTGTCTGTCTCAGTAAAGAAGGTGTGGCCTTTCTGCCTGTCAGTCTCTTCAAAGAAGGTGTGGCCTTTCTGCCTGTCAGTCTCAGTAAAGGAGGTGTGGCCTTTCTGCTTGTCAGTCTCAGTAAAGGAGGTGTGGCCATTCTGCCTGTCAGTCTCTGTAAAGAAGGTTTGGCCTTTCTGCCTGTCAGTCTCTGCAAAGGTGGTGTGGCCTTTCTGCCTGTCTGTTTCAGCAAAGGTGGTGTGGCCTTTCTTTCTGTCAGTCAATTCAAATGAAGGATGGGGTGGTCTTTCTGACTGTCAGATTTAGTCAAGGAAAGGTGTTTTTTATCTGTAAAGGTCCCAGCCAGTCTCGGCTATAGCGCTATGGCCTCTATGGATGTCATCCTCAGTGAAGAAGTCAATGAGGTGTGCCCTTCATATCAGTCAGTCCCAGTAAAGCAGGTGTGGCCTACATATCTTTTGATCCTAGTGAAGGAGGTGCCGTCTTGCTGTCTTTCTTATTCATTAAATAATATTTAAAATTTGTATTTACAGTACATACTACTATACTGTTACTACGGTATGGTATATTTTCAAGCTACAGAAGCAGTGTGCATCAGTAACATACTTGACAAATGGGAGTAATTACATGAACTATTTTGGGAATACAATAAGCCACGTTCGCATCTTGTCTACGCAAGAGTGAATACTGAAGCTCTCTCGCGTTTGGCTACCAAGCCCTGACCAAAGCCACACAATGGGAGTGTGTTAAGGGAGACACGTAGCTTTAACTGTGTCAACTTTAACTGTGCCTTTAGTTCAGGTGAAGTGTAAACATGGTGCACATTGTGCTATTGTAGATGTACCAACGGTCATTATAGACTTGAAAAGCGGAGTAAAAGTCAGTGTGATATTCATAATTAAGAGCATAAACAGCCGGAATGTACATGCAAACCACCGTTTTTCCACAGAGGAAAAAAAAAACCCCAGACACTCACAAGAGATGGAATAAAAGTGTAAGTGGCTGAATTATAGTTTTTTGCTTTCAATTTGATTATTGATAATTACCAGACGGACTTAGATTTTAAATAAAGAAATCGGTGATTTACATGGACATGATAATACCACAGACGCTCTATTATCACCCACAACACTACAGCATGTGTAACTTTAGTTACTGTAAACAATGACAAGTTGACAGCTGTAATACTTGCTGTAAAGGAATAACGGTATTATGTTTATAGATTCGTGTATAATTATAAATGCCTGCCATACAAAAACTTAAATTTAGACATCGCTAGTCCTGATTCCTTTGGGCACAGGGCTAGCCTTAGTTTATGCCTCATTTCCAGTATTTTGATATTTATGTTTGGGCTTGTTATCACTTCAAGCTTCTATTAAACTGGGTCTGTTATATAGCATCAGGCATGTTATGGATGGAATTTTTTTAAGGATTGTCAAATTTTTAATAACGTGAACAGAACGCTGTTAAGGTAAACAATGACAAAACCTACCTTCCTTAATGTCGTTTCCCATTAAGACCTCAACGTTTACAAAAAAAACTTTAAATTTCTGGACTTTTCACCTTTTAAAGCCATGCAAACTGCACCGTTTGCTCACGTTCATGTTGCATTCCTCCATTTACACAGGCTTGCTTGGTAGCCAAAATTTTATCCTGATCCCATAATGCCAAGTGTGGGCCAAGATGCGAAAGTCTCTTATTGGTCTGAATTCTCAGAGCACAACACGTTACATACGGCCTGCACTCATACGTTCACAGTAAGTGATCTGTTTTACATACCTGGGCTCATTTTTAGGTTTCCATTCCACATAGTGGTACTGCTTCTGTACGTGGACGAGCCAGTCTCGGAGCAGATGCGCCGTGTTGTCTGCATTATGATCTGTTGCAACCCTATAAATAAGACAAGTTATGACTCGCATGTGCACGAGCACTTTAAGGCTTTGAGAATAGACAGCATGTCTGCAGGTGTTGTAAACACTGCAGTCATATCAGAATGCTGTTATTCCTTTGTACAGGTGTGTATTATCCTGTAAGGGCAAGCGTGGTGTCAAATAACTGTCAAATAATAAACGCAGCTGAAAATGAATAAAAGGGGAACAAAAGGGTGCTCTGAAATGAACTGAGCAACAGAACTTTTTTTCTTTTTGCCTTACTGGGGAAGTAAAACTGCTCAGTAATCAACAGAGACTTTCCCCCCGGTTATTTAAAACCTTAAAAACTATTAAATCAATGATAAAATATAATATGGCTTTAGGAACATACTCGACAGGGGCGTGGTCTGACTGATGATAGAAAAGCTACAAACATGCGTTCACCAGTTTCTCCTTTTCTTTCAGAGTTATTAAGACATAAAAACCTTGTAATGTTCCTGATAAAATGTAAAGCATAAACTCCTTTGTCCCGAAGGCTTTCCTGTGGCTTTAGCTTGGATTGGAGATCCCTTGAAAACCAAAATAACTTTGCTATTAATTCACATTTCAAAAATGCAAATTACTGGACCAGGACATTATGAATAATTTACCACCATAACAGTTGGAAATTGACTAAAACTTAAATACAGTGGCATTATTATATACCACAAGAACATGAAAATGATACAAATCACAAACTGGTAATTAGATATGCATTCATAATTAATTTCATTTCCTGAACCACTTTATCCTTTATCGCATTCTTATTCCCCCAAGTGAAGGAGTTCAAGTATCTCGGGGTCTTGTTCATGAGTGAGGGAAGGATGGAGCAGGAGACCGACAGGCGGATCGGTGCGGCCTCTGCTGTAAAGCGGAGCTTGTACCGGTCTGTCGTGGTGAAGAGGGAGCTAAGCTGGAAGACAAATCTCTCAATTTACCAGTCGATCTACGTTCCTACCCTCACCTATAGTCAAGAGCTTTGGGTAGTGACCGAAAGAACAAGATCGCGAATGCAAGTGGCTGAAATGAGCTTCCTTCACAGGGTGGCGGGGCTCCCCCTCAGGTAATCCAAAAGAGCTCGGAGAACCGCTGCTCCTCCGCATTGAGAGGAGCCAGTTGAAGTGGCTCGGGTATCTGATTAGAATGCCTCCTGAAAGCCCCCCTGGTGTGCTGTTCCAACGGGGAAGAGACTCTGGGGTTGACCCAGAACACGCTGGAGGGACTGTGTCTTGGGTGGTTTGGGAACGCCTCGGAAGAGCTGGAGGAAGCGGCTTGGGAGAGGGACGTCTAGACCCCACTGTTTAGGCTACTGCCCCTGCGACCCAACCACGGATTAAGTGGAAGATGATGAAGATGAAGACTTTATCCTTTATTATGGTTGCTGGGAGGGTGGAACCCATCCCAGCCGACTCTGGGTGAAGGTGGGAGCTGTACAGATGTACACTCTGAACAGCTCTCTAGACCATTGGAGTGCCAACACACACACACACACACACAGCCTCACACATAGAGGCAATGTGGAACAGCCAATTAGCCTAATGTGCATCTTTGGACTGTTGGAGGAAACCAGAGAACCCAGAGGAAACCCACACAAGCAGGGGGAGTTTAACTGTAACTGGAGTTTAAAGTGCTGCACCTTGAACTCATAAGATACAAAAAAAGGTACATTACATGGTCCTTGTTGTAGAAGATAATCAGAAAATATCTTTCTTTTATTTCCATGCATGGACGGCTTTTCACTTAAACAAAAACAACTAACAAAAAACCCCACAAGGGAGGGAACATACTGGATTTCAGGGTGTGTAACTGTAACTTTTCTCAATATTCTATTGTTTGAAAGGGAAAATTAAATGCAAACGTAATAAAAGTTTGCATATATCATACACGGTTTTCCACATCAAAACCCCCCAAAACACCAAAAAACCAAGCAATAAATCCGCACACGGGGCGGGGGGGAGTTGTACATTGTACTGCAAAAAGTTGCAAGTGATTCATGTGTATGCGACGTTAAATACGGAAGTCATTTGCATATGAATAATCGGCGGGTTATACTATTTGTTTTTGTAAATAAGCCGATGTTTGTCTGAGATATGTAAACGGAAGCTTGTAGTGTGCGTAGATCTGCTAAGTTTTATTTTATTCACAAATTCACTGGACTTGTATATTAATATCTGTACTAATAATACTTAGTAATAATATTTATTGGTGATTCTATAAAGATTATTGGTGTTCCTTGCTTATCCTCGAATCTAGGTGGATAAAGGGCGAATCTCTCCATGACAATGAACTGATCTTGGTGAACCCCGCCATCACCAAGAGATGGCTGAGAGCTGTGACCCTAGTAGGAGTAAGCGATTAGGAAAATATATGAATGAATAAATTAATGAAAACCCAAACATCACATGACTCCATGCTTCCCCTCTCGGCCCATCCTCCCCACCCCACACCTCTCTCCAATGAAACGCTTCTTTACAGTTCTCTTTGCTGTCCCTTGTGAATACACAGCTGCTACGGCTAGACAGATGCTTGCATGCTTTCCCTCTGCATTTCCGTTCCCTCCTAGGACCCCTCCGATAGAAGACACCAGTGCAGCTGAAACTAATGTTTATAGTCATCTATTTTGTTTGGCTTTGCTTTTAATTTATTATCTACAAAACAGCAATGTTAAATTCTCCTGTCTTATTGGTCAGAAGGTTGATTAATTACATATCACAGCCTGAGGTGGCTGAGGGTATAACGTGGTCCAAAAAATAAATAAAAACATAAATTATACATATATATATTCAGCATTACATTATAATGTAAAGATCAGTCCTGTTACTTAAAAAAGGATTTATCAATCTTTCTGACATTTTTTTTTTCATTGCTTTTTTTGCTGGTTTCCGAATCCTTTCCATCTTTGGTCTATGACTTGGGCAGAAGTTCAAGCCAAATAAAAGCATTATCTTAACTGTACCGTGTCACATTGAAATCCAGATCTGAAGCCCACCGTTGGTCATTTTTTCCCAACATGGTTTTCCAACTGTGGAAAGTTGGAACAAAACTACTACAACTCCCTTTTCTCAGATCAGTTCAGTTCAGTTCAGTGAATCTGTTCATTCTCAGACTTCTGGAATAAACTAGTGTGTGCAGAGTGTGTTCATCCCGAGGAACCCGGTGAAGAGTGCGTGACACGCAGGCCTCTACCAGTACCGCTTCCAACCCAGACTAGTGTAAACACTCCAGAGTCTCTCTCTCTCTCTCTCTCTCTCACACACACACACTCATCTGATTTTGTCATCACAAATGCATTTTAAATACAGTACATATCAGATGGAGATACTGTTCATTAGAGAGTCATGAGCACAGTTTTATAGCATTGCTACTCTGAATTCTGAATGAACAGCTCAGTCGTTAGTGCAGTCACACATCCCATGTTTAGATAGATGTGCTCATTTTACTAGCAAAGTCACACAGCAATAAATTATCATATATATATACATTGCTTTATATTACACACATCTATATATTACACTGCATTCTGTATATTTATATATATATATATACATATGTACATTGTATATTTGTATTCGATATATATATATATTTTTTCTCAGATGTATATTTTATTTTATTTTATTTTATTCTATATATTTTACTATTTCTATCC
>JAQMYF010000001.1:56070539-56080902 GCA_030014195.1 Neosilurus mollespiculum
AGCGTGTTTCTGCCTTGCGATGGCCTGGCGAGCTGTCCAGGGTGTACTCTGCCCTCGCCCAGAGTCGGCTGAGATGGCCCTGTGACCCTAATTAGGATTAAGCGGTTCAGAAAATGAACGATGAACATCATAAGTGTGACGGAGGTATAATTAAAAAGTTACAGCCCCATATTCCGACAGCCCTAACCCAAACCCTAAACCAACTGAAATGTGTAGGGTGCCCATATTATATAAGTAGGGATGATGGACCAATGGGCTGTCAGAACATAGCGCTGTCCCCTACTCTACACTACCCACATGGTGGAACTTCTGGAAGCTGTATTCAGTCAATATAGGACCAAAAAGAGGCATACATCACATCGAATGTGTTTACTGTATATGGTACACAGGTTCCCAACCTTGGTCTCAGGAAGGACTGATCATGGGATGGTTACCTGTATCAGGTGTGTTAGAGAAGTGAAACCACAGTTGGGAGTTGTTTAGGACCCAGTGGGAAGTAGGAAGTGTCTATACTATGTGACCCAGAAGGATCTGGTAAGAAAGCTGGGAAAGATGCACCAAGCACCCAAACAAAAAAAATAAATTTGCATGCGGCAATATATGAGATAATACAACAATACAATAGTCATCTGTCCTTAATGCCATAATAAAATTAATGAACTACTAAATACCTGTTCCGCTGTCTAAGCTGTTAACAAGTTAACTGTAGATATTGCAACCTGCTCACTTCCTCATACGACATGACCAAAGCCAATCAGCAATCAGCCAATCTTTAACGTGCGGAGCGGAATTACCGTAAATACCTCTCACACGTGCGTGCTGCTGTGGCCGCGTATGCGCATGCGCAGAATATGCCATACAAAATTCCAGAGTCGTAAATACTGGCTGAGAATTAATCTATTATTATTATTATTAGAATAGAATAGAATAGAATAGAATAGAATAGAATAGAATAGAATGAATCTATTATCTATCTATTATGAGCATAGAATAGAAAATATGCACAAATTAGACATTGTTTTCAATGGTTTGATTTTTTAAAATTTATGATTTTGTTATTTATGCTATTAACCTGGTACACTATTTTAAATCTATACTTAAAAAAAACATTATATGTCATACTAATAGCATGTTTGTCAGGTTTTCGTAAAATCAACTGTAAAAAACACACATAAATTCATTCATCCATTCATTTTCTAACCAACACGCACACAACCATTCACACTCACACCTAGGGGCGATTTGGAGCAGCCGATGTGAATGTCCATACTGTGCAGTCCGTACTGTTTTTGGACTGTGGAAGGAAACCGGACTACCTGGAGGAAACCAAAGCAAGCACGGGAAAAACATGCAAACTCCACATAGAAAATCCCGAGCCTGGGAATCAAACCCAGGCCTTCTTCAGTCGGACATGCGAACCACTGCGCCACCATGCCGTCCACAAATATATTTATGCTAAATAAATGAAGAACAATCCATTCATTCATTCATTCATTCGTTTGGTGGACAGCTTAGTCCTACAAGGGTCACAGGAAAGCTGGAGTCTATCTCAACTAACTCTGGGGAAGGTGAGGTACACCCTTACCAGCTCTTAGGACCATCGTAGTGCACCTCACACACATAGCTATTCACATTCACACTCACTCCTAGGGGCAATTTGGAACAATTAGCCTAATGTGCATGTCTTTAGACTGTTGGGGGAACCCCAGTGAAAATTCAGCAATCACAGGGAAAACATGCAAACTCTACACAAAAATGCCCTAGCTGAGCCCAGGACCTTCTTGCTGTGAGACAGATGTGCTAACCACTACTCCACCGTCCCACTCCAGGAACAAGTATATTTTAGAAATTATGGTACATATAAGTAGTGGTAAGCACTGCCCCCTTACAGCGAGAAGCTTCTTGCTTCTAACTATTTCAGCTGACCGGGCCTTTCTGTATGTCTCCCCGTGCTCGTGTGGGGATCTGCTGGGTACTCCAGACTTTCTGAAGTTGCCTATAGGTGTGAATGTGAGTGTAAATAGTTCTTTGTGTTAGTCCTGAGATGGACTGGTGTGACCTGGGATTGATTCCGCCTTCCCCGCAACCCTGAGGGATAACCAGAGTGTAGAGGAAATAGATTAGATTACATGGTGTGTATCATTAACATTTGTTTAGTTACATTTTTAGAATATATAATTTGAACTTGGCGGCACCGTGGCGTAGTAGTTAGCAAGTTTGCCTCACAGCAAGAATGTCCTGGGTGTGTGTCCCGGGCTTGGCGAAGACGTTTCTGTGTGGAGTTTGCATGTTCTTCCTGTGCTTGCATGGGTTTCCTCTGGGCACTCTGGTTTCCTCCCACTGTCCAAAGGCATACATAATAGGCTACTTGGCTCTTCCAAATTGCCCCTAGGTCTGTGTTTTGGCACTGCGATGGTCTGGCGAGTTGTTCAGGGTGTAAGTACCCTTTGCCCTGTGTTGCCTGTGTCGGCTGCCTTACTAGGATTAAGCAGTGTGGCAAATGAGTGAGTGAGTGAATATTTTAACCCAACTATTTTTTATCTCCCTTTCAGTAGATGGCAGTGAAACCCAAGCCACATAAACTGACCAGCAAAAACTTTTAGGCAGCCGGGTTGCCAGATTGGAGTAAAGCATTCAATTAATCTTTGAATAGCCAGAGGTTCCTAACCCTTGTCCTAGATCACGTCTGTCCTGCATACTATAGTTGTATCTACTAGTTAAATCCGTGATAACTTAAAATAAATCCGATTAACCTGAATTATCTCCATGAAACCGAAGTTAGTAATTACAGTCTAATAAAACTACCAAATGATGCATAATTTTACGGTATCTGGCAACCCTGGAGCTTGCGCCTGCACATGATCTTCCTTGTTTTCCAACATGGTAGTCGCGAGCTAGGAGCTAGAAGCATATACAAAACTTTTACAGCAAACAGCAGGCTTTCAAGGGCTTTTTGAACGGAAATAAACAGCTTTATTTTAGTTTTTATCACTATATAACGAGGGAATACAAGATGCTGACTCCTCTTTCGGCTTTTCAGACTCGGTTAGCTGGTGTTATGGAAACATTGGCCAAAACAGCGGTGCTGGAGATCAGCAAACTTGTGGAGCTGGAATGTAAAATCCTCCTGTCTGAAGTGAGCCGAGGTCAACACGAGATCGACTTCCTGAGGAAACGGCTGCAGCTGATGGAGAAACACCTGGCAACAAATAACACATCTCAGAACCAGGAGCTTGGAAACACTGGAACATCAGCACTGCTTACATCTGTACAGGAGTACATCTCCAGAGCAGAGAACCAGTGCACCAGAGCAGAACACCAGTGCACCAGAGCAGAAAACCAGTGCACCAGGGCAGAAAACCAGTGCTCCAAAACAGATTACCAGTGCTCCAGAGCAGAAAACCAGTGCACCAGAGCAGAAAACCAGTGCTCCAGAACAGAGAACCAGTGCTCCAGAGCAGAGAACCAGTGCTCCAGAGCAGAGAACCAGTGCACCAGAGCAGAGAACCAGTGCTCCAGAACAGAGATCCACAGCTCCAGCACACAAAACCAGTGCTCCAGAACAGATAACCAGTGCACCAGAGCAGAGAACCAATGCACCAGCACAGAAAACCAGTGCTCCAGCACAGAAAACCAGTGCTCCAGAACAGAAAACCACAGCTCCAGAAGAGAAAACCAGTGCTCCAGCACAGAGATCCACAGCTCCAGAACAGAGAACCACAGCTCAAGAACAGAGAACCACAGCTCAAGAACAGAGAACCAGTGCTCCAGAACAGAGATCCACAGCTCCAGAACAGAGAAACACAGCTCCAGAACAGAGAAACACAGCTCCAGAACAGAGAACCAGTGCTCCAGAACGGAGATCCACAGCTCCAGAACAGAGGACCAGTGCCCCAGGACAGAGATCCACAGTTCCATAAAAGAGAAAAACACATCCAGAACAGAGAACCAGTGCTCCAGAACAGAGATCCAAAGCTCCAGAGCAGAGAACCAGGGCTCCAGAATAGAGAACCAGTTACCCGGAGCAGGGAACCACATCTCAATAACAGAGAACCAGTTCTCCAAAATAGAGAACCAGTGCTCCAGAACAGAGAACCACATTTTCAGAACAGAGAACTCACCTCATATTAAAAGGTGAATGAATCTCTTCTTAAAATTTCCATGGATTGATAAAATTAGGTTGGGGTTGGTTTTGGTGCTTGGACGCCCTAAATACAGTATAATAAATATGATACAATAGCGTAACCCTACTGCACACAAACCAGCAGTCAGTGTGGTGCTCGTGTGTGTGTGGAGGGGGACGTGACTTTGGAAAGACCACCAAAGGCAGCAGAGGGTTTAGCCCGAATCCTGAAGATTTCCTCCAGATTACCAGATTGGACTCACCTCGACACACAGCTTGGGCTCTGGAAACACCCATCTTTACATTTACATTTACAGCATTTGGCAGACGCTCTTATCCAGAGCGACTTACAATTATCATTTTTATACAACTGAACAATTGAGGGTTAAGGGCCCAACAGTGGTGATAGTGGGGATTGAACCGCTGACCTTTGGGTCAGTGACCCGTCGCCTTAACCACTAAGCCACCACTGTCCGACCCTGGATCAAGTGGAAGAAGATGATGATGATGATTCGGCACATTTATTTTAATAATAACCAGAATTCTAAGCACTAATCAACTGCTCTTCTAAATGGAGTTCTTAAGTGAAACTTCATCTGAGATTGTTTTTGATTGTCTTGTATGCAGAGAGAGTGAGCTGGAAGAGTTCAGTGGAGGTGATGCTGCTTTAGTCGACATTCCGGTGATCATTGAACAGGACCACGTAAGGTTTCCAAAATTGTATTATTATTCTTATTAGTCTGCGGGTAAGAGTCCGCAGACTGTTGTCCTTTTACCGGTTCTTTATGTCAACTTATTATTATTATTATTCCAGCTAACTTTTTGGACTTTAATAGGGCAAAAACTGTTGGGCAGCTCAAAGTGAATATCACTTATGTTATTGACATATGGATGTAGATTATTGCTATGACTTTTTTCATCAGTAGTCATCACTAATTAGGAGATATTAATTATTTAATGACTTTTCTATGTACCTTTATTTCTCGGAAGCTATTGTACTGATCAAAGTCAATTTCACATATACTATTGGCGTATGAATGTAGATTATAGATTAGACTTATTCATGAATCATCATCACTAATTAGAAGATATTACTTACTTTATACCTCAGAAACTATTGCTAGAACTGGTATTATGTCCACAGAAAAAATGTTTACCAAAAATTTTAATTCTAGTTTTCATTATTATTTTATTTTCTTTTTTTTAATGAGATTATCAACTCAGAGCATATTCATAGAGATCCTTAATGTAAAAGTGCACTATGTTTAATATTATGTAGGCTGATGTGAGAACGAAACAACACGACTGTCGCTTGCAGCAGCATCTTCGAGAAGTAAGAATTAAACAGGAGGGATTCTGGGATGCTGACTTAAGAGGAGAAAAGATGGGAGATATTGGTAAGTTTCTAAATCATGTTCTTGTTACCTTTTGTTTTCTAAAGTTACTAACAAACAAACTTGTTTGCGGCACACATGGTGCAGGGAAACCTTCTCTGGGCACGAATTGATTATTATAACTTGACATAGTTGTAATGAAATGTCACCCTCTAGTGGACATCTGATGAACATTTTGCCCCATGGTAAAGAGAACCGGGCGGTATTGGTCATCCTTACTGCATAATTTGTGCATAATTTAATATGTTTAAGCGATACAGATATTATTTACAGACTTAGTCAGATACAGACTTATATTAAAATAAATTACTATAAAAAGCAACATACTGGCTAATTTTATACCGTGGATTACTAACGGGGCTGAACCAATGTGGAGCATTTCCCAGAGGTGATGTGAACTCGTTGGACCGGGTTGTCCAGCACAAGTAAACAAGCAGATCTATTCAGTGAGTGACATTTTAGGTGATAACCCCCCCCACCCTGCATACAAAACCTTACCTTTTACTAGTTCCTTTAGGTGAGGTGCCGCTCCTGTCCGTTATCATCCTTTACCTTTTTATGAAGAAATTCCATAGGAAGGTTTTAGACGTAAAAGCCCGAGCTTCGTGCCAAGTAGTTCTGCCTGGAAGTCACGCTGATAGCAGGCTGGCTTAAAGTGGTCTTTGCAGTTGTGTCCGAAAGGAAATGTTTTCAGAGTATGACCTGTGCAGTCGTTATGTTTTCCGCAATTTTTGAGCTTGTTGTTTGTGCTGCCATTTTCCTGGCGACACAGCTCAGCACTGGCCGATAATGTGTAATCTTAGACTGGTGTCTGCTGCACGCAGCCCAGCCAATAAACAAAAAAACGAGTTTGCATCACTACCATAACATGTCGCTGCACATGCCTAGTAATAGTAGCAGGACTACTGCGCGGACTTGACAAGAAGCAAGGACTGATGTTGCCTGACGCAACCGCTGATGTCATACGTTATTGTTGTATTGCTAGTAATACAAATTCACCACAGGTACCTTTCAACAATAGGGTTTTTTTTTCCAGCATGATTCCATGCATAGATCACCTCCATAATTGAATGGTTTGTTACTTGTTCCACACGTTAATATAGCAAAAAGAATTCATCCAAATCTGTGCATTACATTGTAAGCTATCTTGCACACAAACAAACAAACCAGCCAACATAAGTGAAAACAGAACTTCCAGGTGGAGGTAACAAACAAATGAACAGAAAAATGCTAAGAAAAATAGAACCTCAATGGCTGAGGTAATAAAACACTTTTTTTGTGCTGTTATTGTAAAATAATCAGCGATGGCATGGTGTGATGGAGCAGAGTTACTGTTTCTGTACTGATGGCCATCATTTTCTAGTAGCAGCATGTCCTGATGTGTTTTATTCCGAGGCCAATGAGTTCATTTATTAACTATTAATTACTAACCAATTAACTAACACTAACATTTTTGCACATATTAACACATTGTCTGCTTTTCTGAATAAAACAAAATAATAATGATATGATTTGATTATTTGTTACTTACAGTCCACAGCTCTGAGGAAACCAGGCGTCACAGTAATAAATCTGCTGATGGACAAACTCAGATGGTAAACATAGGACTTTCGGCTAATCCACGGGACACAATCTGTTTTGAAAATAATTTATACAACCCTGAAGGCCCTGCTTTAAAACGGCAGTCAAACACAGAGACTGAAAACACACACACTTACCTTCTACCAAAGCCCGTCAGGAGACGTGTGACCTCCAGGTTCCAGGAGGAGAAGCGCTTTGTGTGTCCGCTGTGTGCAAAGTGCTTCAGGTGTTTCAGCCAGCTGGAAATCCACAAGCGGAGTCACACAGGTGAGAAGCCGTACAGGTGCACACTGTGCGGAAAGAGATATGCGCAGAAAGGACACTTGTACACACACCAGCGCACACACACTGGAGAGAAGCCGTACCGCTGCATGCACTGCAGCAAAGCGTTTATCCAGAAGTGCTCTCTGGATATGCACCAGAGGACTCACACCGGAGAGAAACCCTTTATCTGTGTCAAGTGTGGGAAAGGATTTACCAAGAAATTCAATCTGAACAAGCATCTGGCCGTGCATTCAGATGTCACATCTGGCTGCAGTGATCCGGATGTCAGAGCTGTGAATGGACCCGGGCTTCGTTTCTCATGTGTTGATCACTGATTTGACATCCTGAACTTCAGTAGCATTTTTACATGCTAGCTAACCTTGCTAAAATTACCTAAGGGCTGGAATATACTTGGTGCCTGGAATGAAATTCATTTGATGCATGTGCAAGTTGTAGTCCCAGTAAACCTGGGGTGGGTGTGCGTGTAAGATTTGGTATGTGACATCAGTGGCATTGTTTTCCTAGGCTGAAGTTCTCAACATTGCACTGCCAACTGGTGGGATCATTCAGATTTACATAAAGTACGCGAGCAAGTATATGCTAGTTACTTAGCAGCAGCGTCTGCAAGTGTACAAGGATCGTAATGTCAAGTATATTCTGGCTCTTACACGTTGCTGTTTCATGGAATGACTGCTAAGTAGCATTAGCCTTGTTGTCTCACTGATGAACCTGAACTTGTAGCAACTTGAAATGACATGAATAAATAATAAATCTCGTGTTGCCTAACTCACATTAACTGAAAATGTAACCTGTGGTAAAATAATTTTATTTGTCTTATCTATCTGACATGAGACCGGGCAGGATAGCATGGAGATCTGTAATTAATTTAATTAGCATTACCTGAAAGTGCTAGCTAATGAAGCTAATGTTAAACAACAATGAAACAAAAACGTGGTAATTTCAGCTGTTTGGTTAGCAGTGTTTGTTATGTAATGCTAGCTTTTGTTACTCAGCTAACTAACATGAACTGAAACAGCAAATAAAGGTCATTTCAGTTTTTCTTTTCAGTTAGCTAAGTTAGCAAAACAATCATTACCTAGCATAAATGGAAACAGCAACTTCTACTGAGGGAATTTTAGTTCTTATTTCATCTTTTTTTTTCTTTTTAGACAACTAACATTAATTGAAACAAATAAACATGTGGAATGGTAATTTTTTGGCTACATCAGAGTTAGCATGAAGTAGCGAGTTAGTTGAATTGATTAGCGGCTAACTTGGCTAAAAGACCTTACCACAGGTTGCTGGTTATGTTCAGGATAGGTAGCTTTGTTATTTAGCCAATTAGTGCTGCTTGAAAACTATTGCTAACAAAAGTTTCAGAAATAATCTTCTCATTTCATAATAATTAAAAAAAGTGAAATTTAAATTAAGGTGAAATTAAAAACATTGGTATAACTTAAGTGATTGAGTAGTTAATTATCTGTTTTGTGTGGATTTTATTTATTGAAATAGCAAGATTTTGAAAAGCACTGTAAAGGCTGTTGTTGACTCATGAGGGAGAAAAGTAGTCTTTTTGTTTTTAATCTAAAGAAAGCTACAGAAATATAAATATTTATTCAAATAGAGCAACATCCCAGTCATCCTCTGGAAAAATGTTGCAAAAATAGCTATCGTTAACTAGCTAACACAAACTGAACCGCCAGTTTACTGTATATCAGGTAAACTGTTATTATGTGATTTTATAAAAGGTAGTGATTTTTTATGTTTTTTTTTTTATTAACTCTGATTTACTACCAAGAGTTGGACAAATCTGTCACATGATTACAACATAATGGCGTGGAGGAGGAAGGCATTCAAGCCTGGGTGTTAAAAGGGTTCCCAAAGAAAGGGATAAAATATAAAACTACCGCTATATTCCCACAGACCACTGTAGTAATGTAAACAATGATAAAATGCAGGGTTGTTAAAACAATCATGGGCATGTAGGTTCAAGAAAAAAATTAAAGGTTTGAAGGATAAACAGCTCCCAAATTCACCAGCTTTATGTGTTCACATTAAAAACATTACGCAGTGCAATGGTATGGAGTGTTATTTCCTCAAAACAAAATACACAATATCTGTTTTACTGTACATACCCTTATTCTAATTATATAGTCAGTGAATATTTATTTGTTTCTTTCTTTATATACATTTATATACTGATTGGTTCGCTATCTCAGTAAATAACAACTTAAGCTTGAGGCCTTTAAGTACAGACCGAGCAATAGGAAGGTTTATTAAAGGCCAAGGGCTGAGATTTCTCTGTACAGTCTGAGCAGATGAGGTAAGATTAGTAAGCAGTTAATATATGTCATTTTAAAATGGCAGCCTTATTTATGTGGAGACAGTATGTATATGCTAGATGAAGAGTTTATTGTGAACTGACAATCCAAGAGAAACTTAGACAAGGAGATATGCTCCTCTGAAAGACCTCAAATTCACTCCCTGATTGCATTTGCGAATGCCGTCCACTCTGGGAAGTGCAATTTGCTAGTGAAACAGAAGTGGCTTTGTGACACGCCCAAAGCCCTTACAGACATGAATGAAGACTTGTAGGAAAGTAACAGTGCCAGAAGTGAAAACAAGGCCGTTGTCATATAATATACTGCTCATTTAATAAGTGACAGGTGGTTTTTGGCTTGTTCCCCTTTCCCATGGAAGCTGCTAAAGATCAGAGTGCCCAGTGTAGCTAGCTAACTGCTAACTTAAAGGGCGAAATGCACTAGTCCATATGTAATCAGTGTTGATGCCTTTATAATAATAGACATTATCCTTCTCACAAACTTGTGCTGCTCTATCTATCTATCTATCTATCTATCTGTCTGTCTGTCTGTCTGTCTGTCTGTCTGTCTGTCTGTCTATCTATCTGTCTGTCTTTCGGTCTGTCTATCTATCTATCTATCTATCTATCTATCTATCTATCTATCTATCTATCTATCTATCTGTCTATCTGTCTGTCTGT
>JAQMYF010000001.1:56084723-56101417 GCA_030014195.1 Neosilurus mollespiculum
AGATGTGAATATATAAGCATTAGCTTTGTAGCTTAAATGTAAAGAACATAAAGATCTCAGGTCAGTCATGTATTGGTTGGTGGTTGATATTATATTTGTATGATGATGTGTGTAAAATCTAAATAATTTTCCTCGGGTCACACCTTTAACAAGAAGAACAGGGGTGTGCTATTTGTTTTTGGAGGAGGAGGTGAAGAACAGTGGCGCCCTTCAGGATATATTTATACTTTCCCTTTTGGTCCTCACCAACATTTCAGCTCTCTACTATTCTGAGGTTTACGGTAATCAATCCCGTCATCCCCTTCTCCATTTCCTTCCACAGTAAAGTAAAGAAAAGAGCTGAAAGGGATAGCCGGAGGTCAAACAGTGCTGAGGGGGCAGGAGTGGATCGTTTAGGCTCTGTTATCGAAGGCGGTGGTGTATGTGGTAGTGTTCGTGCAGTGCTTTGTGCTGTTTATTTATTGACAATAACAATAATAACGATGGTGGAGACCATGGGGAGCGACTCCCATTTTCAGACCCAGTTAGCGTCCATAATGGAAATGCTGGCGAAGACGGCTGTGCTGGAAATCGGTAAACTGGTGGAGGAAAGTCATGCTGTGTTCAGGAGAGAGATCACCCGCAGGATTTCCGAGAACGAGGCTCTGAAGAAGAAGTGCGGTTTGTTAGAAAGCGAGCTGAAGACCAGGAGGAGCTCCCAGGACACAGCCGAGGGAGCACCCAACAACACCACCACCAGCAACACCAAGCTCCCAAATAAAGGTACCAGTTCAGCCCTCATTCACTACTCTCATACCCCTCCAACAGCACACAGCACTGCTTATACTTCTGATATCAAACCCAGCGTTTATTTATGTGTTATTAAACCTCTACAGTTCATCTAGAACATGAAACACTTTTACATGAGTCTGTTATAGCATTTATTCTGATAAAACTGCGAGATTTATCCTGTAAATACCCAAGTAAAGCTAAAAGATGACTCTGCTGTAGTGTAGCACAACCATGTCCATGTTAATACTCACATAAAAAAAAAAAAAATAATTAACATTGTAGTGGGTGAAAATGACTCAAAACGCCCCCTACTGGCAGACATGGAGTCAACACTTTGGTACTTCTCAACATCAATTTTTTTAATATAGACAGTGTGACCACCCTAAAAAAAAATTAAAATAAAATAAATAAATCCCTCGCACATTTCCAAGGTAAAAAAAAAAATTAAGATAATCAAGTTATTTTTGCACACGAAACTTCATTCAATACAGTTTTTATACATCAGGTTTTAAAGATGATCCTCCTCCAAGCGGTTGCCGTTATTATTTCTATGCCTGGAGGTGATTTCTGAAGGCTGTCATGGCTCGACTGGTCGTGTCAGGTGGAACAGCCCCGATCTCCTGCTGAATAGGAACCTTAAGAGCTTCAAGAGTCTTGGGTTTGATGAGCACACACTCGAGATGTAAGGTAGCGCCACAGGAAAAAAAAAATCACGAGGGGTGAGGTCAGGGTAAAGGGATGCCACGCAACGAGATCACCTGATCCGGAAACATTTCCCTCAGCACTTCCAGTGATTTTCGAGCTGTGTGTGCCGTAGCTCCATCTTACAGAAACCACACATCGGGTTCTTCAAGCTCAAAGGGGCTCAAGTTGGGGTTGAGCCACCGACAGACCTCAGCACCGCCTCTCCGGCATCACTAAGTTTCATGTGTGCAAGTAGTAGTTTGATTATCTTTAACCTTTATTAATTTACCATAATTAAAAAAAAAAAGAGTTTTTTTCTGAGTCACTCTGTATTAAAAAAGAACGCGCTAATCAGAGATGAAAATGTGCTGGAAAAGGAACAAAGGGAAATAAAAATACCCGAAAAGGCTTTTGAATCCATCAGATGGACGATCGGTACCTTGGGACATTTGTAGATAATTTGACTGAAGGGAATATTCAAAACTTAACCACAATGAAGCTGTTAATGGACTTGCCTTTTTTTTCCTATCAGTTTTGTGTTTTAAACATATATTTATTTGTGCTTATCAATATCAGGTTCATGTTCATTGTTGTAATTTTGAAGTCATGTGAGTAAATTTGAAGTGGATGCACTGAAATATATTAAATACCACAAACAGGTGCATCAGAATGCTTATTTCTGTTCACTGTATCTTAGACTTTGAATAACTTTTCAGTATTTATTCCACAAATAAAGGCATCAGGTATTTATTTATTCATTCATCTGTCTGTCTTATATTTAAAAGGAAGTGCTGATTCCGCACTTACCCACTCATTTGGCAAACTGCTTACTCCTACTAGGGTGTCACCCGATTCTGGGCGAAGGAAGAGTGCACCCTGAACAGATTGTCAGACTATTGCAGGACCAACACACAAACAGCTATTCACACTCACATCTAGGGTCAATTTGGAACAGCCAGTTAGTCGAATGTGCGTGTTTTTGGACTGTAGGAGGAAACCAGAGTACCTGGAGGAAACCCATGCAAGCACGGGGAAAGCAGGCAAACTGCACACAGAAAGCCCAGGGCTCGAACCCAGAACCTTCTTGTTGTGAGGTGGACGTGCTAACCACTACGCCACAGCACCGCCCTGTTTTCGTCCACACTGTCCGAGCAAATACAATAAATAAAAAATATACGCTAAATTAAAATGCTTTAAAATGCTTGCAAATAATGCTCAAATATTTGATTATTTAATATTCAGCGCCATCTTATTCTTACGTTGGGTGGCACGCTGGCGTAGTGATCAGCACATCCGCCTCACAGCATGGAGATCCTGGGTTTGAGTCCTGGGCTTGGCAAAAGCATTTCTCTCTGTGGTTTGCAAGTTCTCTGCGTGCTAGCGTGGGCTTCCTCCGGGTACTCCGGTTTCCTCCTACAGTCCACAAACATGCACATTAGGCCAACTGGCTGTTCCAAATAGATACCAGGTCTGAGTGTGAGTGTTAATGATTGTGTGTGTGTGTGTTGGCCATGTGATGGTCTGGCGAGCTGCTCAGGATGTAACCCACCCTCGTCCAGTGTTGGCGGAGATAGGCTCCAGCCTCCCCGTGACACTAATAGGATTAAACGGTTCGGCAAATGAGTGATGAGTGATTCTTACAGTATACCTTGTATGTTGCTTTTATGTTCAAACTATATCGTTAAACACCTTGATTTTTACTCATACAATATACATGTCATGATACATTTATAATAAAATGATTATTAACATTATTTGCTCAGAAAACTTTCATTTAAATTCAAGATAAGATCAAGCAAAAATGGTCAAATGAATTTTATTTTCTCCACCCATCCCAACCTGTTTTATAGTTTTATAGCTATTCAAAGGTATTACATCATTACAATAAAATTAAGTGTACACCACCTTTATTTGCTGCTGGTTGAGGTGACTGACTTTTTTTGTTTGTTTGTTTTTATACAAGTGTACGTGGCGGAAGGCAAACCTGTGATCACTTTGTAAATCTGTAAACTGATGCTGATGAAGGAGAATGTTGTGTACAGAGCTTTCAGTTTATGACTCTTAAGAATCAATGTCCTCTGTGTTGAACAGAAGCTGGGCATCGTCCCACCATCGATGGCGTGTTTGGGAAGGAGTGGTGCATGGATCTGTGGCGAGACAAGGAGTCGAGTGAGGTACAGAAGCATCAGAGCCAGGTGGAAACGTGTATGATGGAGGTGTGTGTCATGACAATGGTATAAATGCGCAGATTACACTTTTTAATGAACATAAAAATTACCCCAGAGTTTGTTTTATCTTTGTCTGGATGGTGGTGCAGTATCACTGGTAGGGAATCTAAATTTACCACCTAATAATCACTCACTCACATAGCCATTCGCCTAACTGTTTAATCCTGTTAGGGTCACTGGGAGCCTATCTCAGCCAACACTGGACGAAGGCAGGGTACACCCTGAACAACTCACCAGACCATCACAGGGCAACACACAACCATTCATAATTTCACTCGCACTTGGGGGCAATTTAGCACAGTCAGTTAGTTTAATGTGCATGTGTTTGAACTGTGGGAGGAAACTGGAGTACGCGGAGAAAACACACACAAGCACGGGGAGAACATGCAAACTACACATAGAAACAACCTCGCTGATCCCAGGACTCAAACCCAGGCTCTTATGGATGTGAGGCGGACATGATTAGTCATAGTCATGGCAAAGACAGTACTGATCTGAAGATGGAGTAGTCTGAGGATTAAATAGTGTGAGGATGGAGTGGACTGGGGATTGAATAGTGTGAGGATGGAGTGGACTGAGGATTGAATAGTGTGAGGATGGAGTGGACTGGGGATTGAATAGTGTGAGGATGGAGTGGACTGAGGATTGAATAGTGTGAGAATGGAGTGGACTGAGGATTGAATAGTGTGAGAATGGAGTGGACTGAGGATTGAATAGTGTGAGGATGGAGTGGACTGAGGATTGAATAGTGTGAGGATGGAGTGGACTGAGGTTTGAATAGTGTGAGGATGGAGTGGTCTAATGATTGAATAGAGTGAGGATTGAATAGTGAGGATGGAGTGGACTGAGGATTGAATAGTGTGAGGATCGAATAGTGCAATGATGGAGTAGTCTAATGATTAGTGTGAGGATGGAACAGTGTGAGGATCGAATAGTGCAATGATGGAGTTGTCTAATGATTAAATAGTGTGAGGATCGAATAGCGTGAGGATGGAATAGTGTGAGGATGGAACAGTGTAATGATCGAATAGTGTAAGGCTGGAGTAGTCTGATGACTGATTAGTGTGAGGATGGAGTGATCTGATGTTTGAATAGTTTGAGGGTAGATTAGTTTAAGTTTGGCATTTATTTAAATGAGGTCACTTGTCAGTCACCTTCAGTGCCAGATGCATGTCAGTCAGGGTGGGGCAGACTTGTTCTTGTCACATACAGCTCAACGTGAATTAAGAATGTTAAAGAAACGTCCTTTGCTCTTTTACATGATAAACAAAAAAGGGGAAATGTTGGGTTCGTCCTGTTCTGAGAAGGAGAAAAGTACACAGGGAGTTTAACTGCTCAGCCAGGAGATGAAAATCTCTCACGGCCGCTTTTGGACCAATTTTAAGATGTCTGTGGGTCACTTTTTAAAATTAAGTCTCTGCCGTCTTCCGTCAGCTGACAACTGTCCAGTGCAAGTGTGAGGTTTTAAGAAGCAATGCATTGATTGGTTGAATACTTTCCTTTTATGAAACATTGGAAAAATCGAATTGCGAAAAGAATAAACATTGCTCTTTTACACGAAATTTCATCTTTGATATGAACGTGTTCACTTACGGGATAGTCGTTCAGAAAAAATATAGAGCAGCAAGGATTTGTCCTATGCACTTAATGTCAAAAGGAAAGTGCAGTCTGAGGACAGTATAGACTGAGGACAGGATAGACTGAGGACAGGATAGTCTGAGGACAGGGCAGTCTGGACAGGATAGTCTGAGGACAGGGCAGTCTGGACAGGATAGTCTGAGGGCCGGGTGGTCTGTGGACAGGATAGTCTGAGGGCGTGGCGGTCTGTGGACAGGATAGTCTGAGGGCGTGGCGGTCTGTGGACGAGGCAGTTTGTGGGTGGGGTGGTGTGAGGGCGGGGCAGACTGTGGACAGGGCAGTCTGAGGGCGGGGTAGTCTTAGGGTGAGGCACTCAGGTTTAATTCTATTTAATTTCTGTTTGTTAGTCTATTGATCTGATGGAAGATGACGGACCCGACATGATCATCATCAAAGACGAAACGTTTGATGACGGTGCGGGTAAAAGCAAGCCACAAGCGAACTCGAGGAGCGGTGAGAAAGGTGCAGTGAACGAGAACCGTATAATCCGTATACTCGCTCTTTACCTTTCACAACATTCACGTTTTACTCTTCCTCCATACAGACACTGCGTTCTCGGGCGTGGAACAAGACGTGGCTCAGAGCAGCGACGAGTTCACCACGTACGCTGCAGCATCAGACAACACGCCTCCTAGACGCGCTGCCGAGCAGACGTTTGACATCAGAGGGGACCCGAGACCTCCTGCGCTCGGAGATGCCACCACTTCGTCCAACGTGAGCTCGGAGGATTTCGGTGGCTTCTTTCCTCCTAACGTGCACCTGAACGCTCCGAAGAACTTCACCCTGGGTTCAGAGCAGAAGAAATTCGAATGCGTGTTCTGCGGGAAGAACTTTAATTACTTAAGCTATTTAAAAGTGCACTTACGGACGCACTCCGGAGAGAAACCCTTCGGCTGTACAGTGTGCGGCAAACGCTTCGCTCAGAAGACATACCTCAAAATCCACATGCGCACGCACTCGGGAGAGAGACCGTACACGTGCATGGAGTGCGCCAAGAGCTTTTCGCAAAAGAGCTCGCTGAATATACACCTGCGCAGTCACACCGGAGAGAAACCGTACAGCTGCGTGGACTGCGGGAAACGCTACGCTTATAAGCACGGCTTCAACATTCATCAGTGCAGCAGCTAAACCTCTCGCAACGATATTCACATATTCGACACACACACTGTGCATTGTGCGGATCAGCACATAACACTCAGCTACCAGTTTACGTAAACCAAAGTACACTCACTCACTGCCTGCTTCAAATTGTTGGCGCCCGTCCCTCCCCTCGACTACCCTCCCCTCCAAAATGCTCAGAAGATGGTATTTAGGCGGCATACATTCTTAGCACAGTATTACCACTGATGTGTGTGTGCACGTGTATGTACTTGCTACATAGTGAGGACCGGAATTCGTTTTTTAACATAATGAGGGCATTTTGGCTGGTCCACACTTTTTTAAAGCGTTGTTTGAGGATTAAGACTTGGATTTAAGGCTCAGGTTAGATTAGTGTTAGGTTGGGGTTAGATATTTAGTTGTGATGGTTATGGTTAGGGTAAGGGGGTAGGGGCGAGGAAATACAGTGTCATTGAAATACAGGATTGTTTGTGTGTGTGTGTGTGTGTGTGGTGTTGCTGGTGCGAGTTTATCAGGTACAGTTCTGTTGACAGGCAGTGGTGGCCCAGTGGTTAAGGCTTTGGCCACCCTTGGGCCCCTGATCATAGCCCTTAACCCCTCAGTGATGTACATGAGATTTTAAAAATGTAAGTCCGAGCATCTGCCAAATTCTGTCAATGTTGTTTGGTTTGTAAACACAGCAAGAGAATCTAATGTCAAAAATACTTAGTGGGAACAGAAATCATTGGAATGATTTTATTACTACTTTATAAAGGAGTTCTAATGATTAGAATAATAAACACTGAACACCTTTTTCCTGATTTATGCTGGAGTCGGTAACATTTTTAGCTGTATACAAACTGTTATTGGTTGAAATGGAACTTCACTCCCCGACAGCAATCAGTAACTTACGAGATCTGAAAAAGGTCTGAAGAAAATCTGTCATCTGGGGCCCCAATCGCTGCTTTGTGGTCCTCTAGGAAATAGTCTTATTCATTAGGAATGTATGAAAGAGAAATGTTTAAATTGCTTACCAGATCTGCTTTGCGACGGTCAGTTGTAAAAAGCTCTGCATGACTAAAACGGAACGGAATTAAATTGGCGAGATATCCAATCAGGTGCTCCCATGTCTCCCTGTGCATGACCGTATCATGCAGTTGTGAAACATGGAGGGAAGCGTGGCTTTGGGGCAGGGGATGGTTTAGCCAGATCCCTGAAGAGATGCTACTTTCAAGATTTGCTAGCTTTCCAGATTATCAACCCCAGCTTTAACTTTAGCTTGTAATTAAAGGATAAAGTGTTTATTTACCATTTATGGAGGGAGTCTCCACCAGTGTCAGCAATGTGTAAGAGTAAATCAAAATGAAAAGGTTTTCCTCCATAGGAAAGTCTTCAGGATGGACGAGTTTCTCAGTAACAGCACAAGCTGGGATTTTTTTACATATTAAATAAAAAAAAGAGGGGAAAAAGGATCGGTGAAGGAATGACTGTTTATAGCTGCTGTAACGGAAGCAATAAGGGGAATGAACACGTTTCGTCGATGTGCCATAATGTTGAACTCAGCTACCATCTACTGTATTAACACACACAGGAAAAATATTTATTTACATATTTATTTATTTATTTTTGGCCTTGTGATTTTTATTCATATCCAATTCCCATCCATCGTTCATTTCTTCCCTCAACAGCTATTATCCTTGGGAGGTTAAAGGTCATCACATTTCTTGTCATGTGATGACAGCTGACTGCACGGATAGCGGCGTAACACACTCTGAAGAAAGCACTCCCAACCCTCCTTTGTATTTATGCTTTTAAAGATGCCTACGATTGGCCAGTGTCGCAGTGAGTGCTTCATGAGAGCTCAGCCAATCAGCTTTCAGTAATTATCCACGGCTGGCTGTGGCATCACTCCTCTGTGGTAAAAGAAGAATGAAACACTTAGGGAGATGCTGTAATTATAAAAACTCATTTTAAATAGGTAGGATAGTCTCTGCTCCGACACACCGGTGTGATGATTATTTTCCTTTGAGTTATTCCTCACTTACGTCATCATTACTGAGATCAGACATTTCATACTGACGATACTGCCAGAGCTCGGCTCCAAAATCCCTCCTTCACCAGTTTTCCCAGGTTAAGGAAAGGGGTGAACCAGTGCGGTTATGAACGCGCTTGGGATTCACTGGGAATCTGATAAACTGGTAGCTCTGTGTAAGTTCTCATTAAAAAAGTCTTGTGCATGTTAGTGAACTGTTTTCTTAGTATAGAGTAAATTATTCTTGTATTAGGATTTTTAAACCCTTCCTTTTCTCTATTCATTTCTTCTCCAAACAGCACAAGAAAATCGTACTTATTACTTTGATTCTTATTATTTTGATCATGATTTATGTTTTTCTGGTCACATTTGATGTGTTTTTTACAGAGCGAGTGAAGTTATTGTTCTTAGGCATTTTGTACAGACTCTTCGATATTTATTTATCCTGTTATCAGCTTTCTACTTGTATTTCTTTCCTGGCTGATTAATAAATCATGCTTAGAAAGACAGTCCTTGTAAGTTTTTTTCCCTCTCAGCACTGTACCGACAGTGTATTGAACATAGTGGCTTGTTTGTTTGTGGGGTTGGTATAAATTTATTCATATTTTTAAAATTACTAATAGTAAACAGAAAAAGTACATTAAATACTTGTAAAAAAAGTTAATAAAAATTTCTTGTGTAGATTTTTAAAAATTACTAAATTTATTATTAAAATGTTATTACTTTTTGTTTTTTATTTATTTATTTATTTTATCCGATTTTAAAATCTTATTTTAGCCAAACTCTTATTTCTTTGGATTTTTCTTTCTTTTTACTTCTTGCTTTTTATCTCAACCCCCCACCCCCTTTTAAATTAAATTAAGTATTTATTAAATAAGTTTTCATTACAGTATGGATTTGCAATTAACTTTTTTCATTATTATTTGAATTCCATGTTTTAGTTCCTTTTTTTTCCTTTTTTTTTTTTAGTTTAATTTAATTTAATTAAATTTTTTTTTAAGTATTTCCACCATGTTTTTATATACTTAAAAAAATACTTTAAAAAAAATCTTGTAGCCCTAACTTTCTTGTTTAAAATTCCTTGCTTTGTTAATTTCTTTTAATTTTATTAAAAAAAAAAAATTAAATGACTTTTCATATGAAGCTAAACAAGTTTTAATGACAGTATGGATTTGCAAGTTTAACAAAAAAAAATTGAAATATTACATTTGGGTTCATTTTACATTAAATGTACATTCACATTATCTGAGGGTGAATAAAATGAACACCTTAAACAATCCAAAAACCTCAGCATTCCTCTAACGCATTACTCTGTTTCTTGTCACACTGTTTCAGGAAACTTGAATTGATGTGTTGAACTACATGAAGATTTTAGAGAAATCACCCCTTGTACACATTTGTAACTTATGCAACATCCTTAGCTTTCTTCCTGAAGCATCATCACACACAGTGAAAAGAAAAAAATCAATCTGCAGGAAGAGGGCTTTTTTTTTTTTTTACGTTTAATTCTGTTTTTTTTTTTCCTCAGATATAAGATGTTGGTCTTAAGACAGTTGTTACGCAGTGAGAGCGGGTGCTCACACACCTTAACTTAAATATAAACAGAAACAGAACAGGTCTAATGTGAACAATCTAAACATCAGATTTAAAAACATTAAATACATTTTGCACTGCTGTGTGAACTGAACCAGACATACTTACATATTATACAGTAAACACTTAAAGGTGCGTAGAAGGTGCTTTGTATCATCATACTGAAAAGAAGAAAATAGCAAACGACAGATTTTTCTAAAATACATGAATTAGTTGTTGGTATATAAAATCTGTACTACAGATGCAAATTAAATTTTTCTTAAAAAGAAAGAAAACAGATGGAGTGTGAGATTAACTGTTAACATACACACTAGAAACGAGACTGAGATTAAAGCTTCATGCCTGGGCCACACAATCACGTTTATAGCGGCGCTTCGCTTTAAGTTAGTGCCTAAATCTCTATATTACCATCTTGACTGACGTTAACGTCAGTGTGACTGTCATTAACTATCGGGTAAGTGGGAGGTGATATTTACTTGCCCCTTTTGCTTATTTACTTTCTCACTCAAGGTTTTGCAACATAAAATGGTCGGATTACTTCAGTTATGGCCGTGGGTGTTCTTGCCAGCCCATATCAGGGAACGAAAGCCAGGCACAGATACAACAGAAGTTCACATTAAAAACTGGATCCGACCTCTAAATCTACTGCATCGAGTAAAGATAATGTAACATCTAGGAAAGCTTTCTGATAGAGACGAATCTTATTTATGGCCTCGATTTATGTATGAAGATATTTCCAACTGTACTGTGCATCACTGTACCTTTCTGTCATTGCATCCCATCCTTGTAACCCAAACCCAGGAACTCCTCCAGCCATTTTCTCGAAAACATTCTTTTACGTTTAAGTTTTTCATACCACTTCCTGCTCTGCAAGATAAAGCTGCTTTCTCTGTTTTGGGGATTGTTTCTCCATTTAAATCCACACATGAAACAAACTCAGCCACCGGTGAGCCACGTTGTGCAGCGTACTCGTTCGCTGCGTGAGAGGCGCAAAGCCATAAAAGTATCTGATCGGTTCATTTTTAATAGGCTCTCCCTGTAACTGTCTGTGGACCACTGGAATATTGTCTAACACACAGTATTGCTTCAGAATAGATGTCCAGCTTTTCACGGGGACACGAACATACAAAGACTTGCCTGTCAAAGCCAAATGACACGGAGTTGTCCATCGATCTGAGCTTGCCCGATCGGGCTAGCCAGGCACACAGCAGGTTTGCCCGAGTGGGAACTGATCGTACTTGCCCCAGGCAATCGTTAATGACAGTGAAGATGGCTTACATTTAATACTAATGATTTGAAACCAGAGCCATGTCTGAACTATGCAGATCAGGAGCTACACGGCTGCCATCTTGGCAGCATTCCCGGGCAGTTCTCTTCATTACATCATACAGGGATTTTCGCTAAAGAGTAAAAACCTATTAATAATTAATGCATGGATTTTTGACAAGTTGTATAAAACACCTTGGAAAAAAAAAAAATCTTAAAGTGCAGGCTGAAAAACCATAGGAGTGGTGGGTGTGTTTTCGGTGGTTTATAGGACTGCATCAATCACAGGCTGTTTTGCCACGCTTAGTGACGCCCCCTGCGATTGTGGCATAATGTTGCGTGACAGTTAGCCGAGTTTCGTCCCTGGAGGAAGTCTTTTTGTCTTCTCAGGCAGTTCCTTTTCATATTCCAGGGCAGGTTATCTCTATTCTGTGCGTACACACACCCAAACACTACCCTCAAATGTTTCAGACCAGCCGAAAATCCGGATGAATACATGGCAGAAATCAGTTCTAGTGTGGCTCAGGCATTAGTTACAATGGGACTTCAAAAAGTTCTCGGCCTCAAACAGAAAACACCGCAGGAGATTGTTGGGCTTCCTCCTCCCATTTATGGTCTTTTCACTCTCTGTGCATACTCTGCTCTGATTAATCACCTTTCTGCAGTGAGTTGCCTGGGAGGCAGAACGGTTATGGGCGGAGATAAAATTAAATGGCACAGTGGGGGAAGAGCAGCTTGGCGTAATCAGAACGCCCAGCACGCCATGATGCTCTAGTGCCCTCTCATTGTACGAACCTCGTTATTTTACACTCTGGCTATTCCACACTGTAACAACATTTATGGGTCAAGTGGATCAACATTTATGGTTATGTGGAACAAGGCTAATAGTTCCTCTTAAAAGCCACGTTTGGCTGTTTCTGTCACTCTCACCTGTGCTATGTGGACAGGCACACTGTCTTGAAGCAACACTTTTTCCTCTCAAGTTTTGTTTGACTGCAGCAAACATTAGAATTTTGGTGGACAGTAATATTAAGATTTAAAGTATACAGTTAGGCCCCGTTTCTGGGTGAGGCCAAGGAATTTTTTGAAGTACAACCTCATACATAACGCTCTCACATTTGCTTCTTTGTTTTTTGGTGTTAGGAAAAACAAACAAACAATATGAAAAAAACATGGGGCCTAATAAAACAGACAACAAAGAAAATGAAATTAAATTCGATTTTTAAAAAAACTTTCTTTTCAGAGATAAAAATCAATCCAACAGTCTTTTTATACTGCATGTAAAAAAATGTAAAAAAAAATAAAATAATAATAATAATAAAATCACTGCCATTTTCCCACAGAGTTCCTCATCCTGCCATTGATCTTGCTGTGAATCGCCAGGTGGTGCGTCAGGTTGCCCTTCTGCGTGAAGCTCTTTCCGCAGATGGTGCACATGTACGGCCGCTCCCCCTTGTGGATGCGCTCATGAGTGGTAAGGTTTCCTTTCTGCGAGAACCCTCTCCCACAGAAGCTACATGTGTGAGGCCGTTCTCCCGTGTGCACGGCGTAGTGAACCTTCAGGTTGGCTTTGGAGTGAAAATATTTGCCGCACACCTCGCAGCGGAACCGCATATCTGCCGTTTTGGCCAGTGGTTTTTCCGGCGGGAGGCATTTGTGTGTTCGGAGGAGGTTCTTTTGCGGGAAGATAACCTTGCAGGTGCGGCACTCATGCGCGTTGTGCTTTTGGTGACTTTTCATGTGCAGGGTTAAGCCGTTCCGCCGCAGGAACGTCTTCCCACACTGGGGACAGGTGAAGTCTGTTTTGCTAGAGTCGTCGTCCAGACCAGGTTGGTGATGTATGTTGAATCTGTCAAAGTAATTAAAAATCTGACCTCCACCGGCACCAACACCTTCACCTGAGCCAGACATGTACTCTGAATCGTCTAAAATGTCCTGCTCCACTTCCTGCGGTTTCTCGAATGCAGCCCCTTCACCCCGTTCACCCTCCATAAAGTCAATAGGCATGCAGTGCTGATCAAACTCCAGCCGACCTCCTTCATCAGCATTTCTAGTCTCTTCCTCTTCTTCATCATCATCACCCGACACTATGACATGCTGAACAGTGCCATCCATGGATATTAGCTTCGTTGCGGCAGCACTCGGGGAATCCGGTGCCATGGCGCTGACGTCGGAGACCTCTGGAAATCCCGCAGATATGAAGTGAATGTCATCATCAATGGTCTCGTCATCAGCCATGTCTTCTGATACATCATGATGATCTGATGACACTGAGAGCGTCTTTCTTCTGTTCTTAGACGCTGTATTGGGGTAAAACAGACGATGCATGAATAATTACCCCATCAATAGCCGTCAATCTCAACTAACACCGAGATGGATAGTAAAATCAGCTGATTCTGATATAAATGATTTTATGACGTACACGAAACGGAATGTCAGCACAATGAGGATGCCTATAAAAGAAAAAAAAGGTTTGGACAGCCATGATGATGACATTTAATGGTTTATAAAGTAGGTGTGAAAGTTAAAAAAAAGCACCCTTCTGTTTTCATATAGACAACAGTGTTAAATACGTACAGATTATACATTTTAAATAAATTCAAACTAGAAAATCTAGAACCAAAAACCCATGAGAACTAAAACCATCCCCACAAGCTTTTTTTAATAATAAACCAAAACACTCAAAAATTAAACCGATATTAATAAAATAATTATCTGTTCATTCATTATTAACCAGGTTTATTTTAAAAATCTCAGGCAACCTTCTTTTTATTTAAGTAAATTCCAGCCCAAATGAAACACCGGCTTAAAAGTTTTAAATGATGTTTTATATTCCGATTCCCATCTTACTTGGATGAATGACACATATTTCCTGTTCAGAAACCTCCTCTTTGAAACCGTGCATGTTTCCTTCCTCCTTCTCCTTCTCCTCCTTCTCCTCCTCGTCGTTGTTTTCGGGCTACAAACAAGCAAACAGTAAACATTTAACTTCACTAAGAACATGCCTTTTTTTAAACAACAAGACCTGATAAAGAGCAGAGTTAAAGTAAAGGAGGGAAATGTGACCTCATCGGATACATCCTGTTCCACCTCGACCGCCTCCTCTGTCCTGGGTCTCCCATCCCACAGACTGGAGCACCACTCCTTCCCAAAGATGCCATTAATCGAAGGCGGAACGTCTGCCATTTAGGAAAAAAAGATAGTAAATCCTTACGGGTTACCTGGTAGGTGTACAGGACTGAAACTTTGTCCTTAAAAATGAATCACCCATCACCACTGTCCTCAACAACTAATCATTGTTAGACACAGAGCTTGTCTCACAAACTGTGCAATTTGGAAATGGTTTGGATATGCAAAGTCTGACATGGCACACAACACTGTCCAGTTTATTTAAAATCTGTAGCTAGTTAATGTAATAGCATAAACTTATTTCAGTATCTCAGACACACAGAGGCATGTGGCTGAGAGACAGGAGTGTGGAGCTCTGTGAGATGTGCACACTAGCGGCAGCCTCCTAACACTGGCTGAAAATGGCTTTCCCTAAATTCTTTTCATTTATCTTTCAAAGAGCAATTTGATTTATTTATTTTGTTGTGTTTACTCTGGTTTATATCTCAGTGCAGTGAGTAGCTAATGAGCAGCACTCAGAGAACAATTCCATACTAAAACCCTTTCAAGGGATGTGTCTGTTGCTTCTCCATGTTAATATTATTAATAGAAAATGTAATAAAAAATGTCTTTGCTTTAAAAAAGGCAACTGAAATTTAAAGTTGCAGATTTTTAGGTTTGGAATCACAATTTGCAAGTTTAGGTTGAAAAAAATCTGAGATTTTATATCTAGCTTATATCACCCAGCCCTACCAATCACTGATCGCTGATGGTCATTGCCCTCAACAACCAATTGCTGATCTCTATTGTCCTCTCCAACCAATCGCTGATCTTCATTGTCCTCACCAACTAATCACTGACTGTTACTGTCCACATCAACCAATCGCTCATCGTCACTGTCCTCAATAAACCAATCGCTGCTCATCACCGTCCTCAACAACCAACCGCTGTTCGTCACCGTCCTCAACAACCAATCGCTGATGGTCACTGTCCTCAACAACCAATCGTTGATGGTCAGTGTCCTCAACAACCAACCGCTGATCTTTATTGTCCTCACTAACCAATCGCTGATCTTCATTGTCCTCAACAACCAATCGCTGATCTTCATTGTCCTCAACAACCAATTGCTGATCTTCATTGCTCTCACCAACCAATCGCTGATCTTCATTGTGCTCACTAACCAATCGCTGATCTTCATTGTCCTCAACAACCAATCGCTGTCACCGTCCTCAACAACCAATCACTGATCATCACCGTCCTCAACAACCAATCACTGATCGTCACCGTCCTCAACAACCAATCGCTGATCGTCACCGTCCTCAACAACCAATTGCTGACCGTCACCGCCCTCAACAACCAATCACTGTCACTGTCCTCAACAATTAACTGCTGCATGTCACCGTCCTCAACAACCAATCGCTGATCGTCACCGTCCTCAACAACCAATCGCTGATCGTCACAGTCCTCAACAACAAATCACTGTCACTGTCCTCAACAATCAACTGCTGCTTGTCACCGTCCTCAACAACCAATCACTGATCGTTACTGTCCTTAACAACCAATCGCTGATTGTCGCCATCCTCAACAACCAATCACTGTCACCGTCCTCAACAATCAACTGCTGATCAACACTGTCCTCAACAACCAATCGCTGATTGTCACCATCCTCAACAATCAACTGCTGCTTGTCACCGTCTTCAACAACCAATCGCTGATTTTCACCGTCCTCAACAACCAATCACTGTCACCGTCCTCTACAACCAATCACTGTCACCGTCCTCTACAACCAATCACTGTCACCGTCCTCAACAACCAATCACTATCAGTGTCCTCAACAATCAACTGCTGCTTGTCACCGTCCTCAACAACCAATCGCTGATCGTCACCGTCCTCAACAACCAATCACTGTCACCGTCCTCAACAACCAATCACTGTCACCGTCCTCAACAACCAATCACTGTCACCGTCCTCAACAACCAATATCACTGTCAGTGTCCTCAACAATCAACTGCTGCTCGTCACCGTCCTCAACAACCAATCGCTGATCGTCACCGTCTTCAACAACCAATCGCTGTCAGTGTCCTCAACAATCAACTGCTGCTTGTCACCGTCCTCAACAACCAATCGCTGATCGTCACCGTCCTCAACAACCAATTGCTGATCGTCACCGTCCTCAACAATAAACTGCTGCTCGCCACCGTCCTCAACAACCAATCGCTGTCACCGTCCTCAACAACCAATCACTGATCATCACCGTCCTCAACAACCAATCACTG
>JAQMYF010000001.1:56110397-56123281 GCA_030014195.1 Neosilurus mollespiculum
GTTTATTGTCCAGCCACAGCCCGAGGTATTTGTAAGAGTCCACCGCCTCCACCTCAGCTCCTCCTAACAGGACTGGTTGCAATCTTGGTCCGGACCTCCCAAAGTCAATAACCAGCTCCTTTGTCTTAGAGGTATTGAGCTGTAGGTGGTTAGTGTGGCACCATGCAGCAAAGTCACCTACCAGTCTCCGATACTCCTCCTCTCCATCATCCCTGATACATCCAACGATGGCAGTGTCATCGGCATACTTCTGAACATGACACAGCATGTCATACATGGTTAGCTCGTCTGCCTCACAGCAAGAAGGCCTGGGTTTGATTTCGGGGCTTGGGCGTTTCTCTAAGGAGTTTGCATGTTCTCCCCAAGCTTGTGTGAGTTTCCTCACAGTACAAAAACATGCACAGTCGGCTAATTGGCTGTTACAAATTGCCCCAGGTGTGAGAGTGAGTGTGAATGGTTGTGTGTGTGTTGGCACTGGAATGGCCTGGTGAGCTGTCCAGGGGGTACCCCGCCCTCTCCCAGAGTCAGTTGAGATGGGCGCCAGCCTCCCCGCGACTATAATTAGGATTAAGGGGCTTAGAAAATGAATCAATGAATGAAAATGGTCATGTGATTATACATGTTAATGTCGCACCGAGATTCCTGAAGGTGGACTTATTTTTTTTTTTTCGTTTTTCTGTGATATTTGAAATTCTCCACATTCTGGTATACGATACAGGAAAATATCTAGTCAAGAGAAAAAATGTGGTCACCCACCAATCAAAACAAGGCAACTGATGAGATACATACATCTTCTCCCAACACTTAGTACTTTTTTGGTTTGCACAGCCACAAACTCCATTATTTAGATTCCGCAAGTCAGCAGCCTTGTTTAATTAATTCTCTTTCCATGTTTTGTTTTTGTCAGGCCCATGGGGGACATTTTTAACATCTGCTGGTGGAAAACTGCTACTTGTGGGACATGCTGTAGTATGCAGATTTAATTATAGGGTGGAGTTAGTAATGGAGGGATAAATCAAAAGTCTTCAAACCTTCAACAAAACCGCACTTGGGAAACCCTCTGCCCTATCTGTTGAAATATGCCCCAGGTGGTAGGATGCCATGTTGGAGTATGTTATAGCTGGTACTATTTTTATATCTGGGGCATGGGCATTCGGGACTCCCTCAGCTATTTCAGACAGTTTTTGCTACTCCCTTTGCTGTTTCTGGCTGTTTCCGCTGTGTGGTTTCCCAAGTGGCCGCACTATTGCTCCTTGGTATCACTGTTGTTTATAAATTAATAAATCAGCTCTGTATTAAGCTTTCTTAAACAATGTGATTCTTTTTTTCTTGAAATGTTTCTATTAATGCCAAACACACACAGGAAACCAGAATAAAGTGTTATTATAATGCATGTAATATGCATTATATGCGGCCAGTGCACCCTAGGCCCGACTCGAGGACTCGAGGCCCGAGCTAGCGGAAATAGGCTAGGGAGTCCCAAATGCAGAGAGCCATTTACCTGAAATAATAATTTAAAAAATCCCCCAGCACAGACTGGAACTTCAGTAGAACTTGGTTTAGTTTAATGTGTGAACTGACTTGGTACCACTTATGCTGTCTATGTTTATCCAAACCACTCTTCTCATATTGGCTAATGTGGTGAATATAATCAGTTGACATGTTCCCTAAACACTCTTTGCACACAGTCCTCCCAGGCGAAGTCAATAATCACCTTGGAGTAAATCCCTTCCTGCTACTCTGGTTTCACTCTGTTTGCACACAACTCGTTTGTATTATCCTCTGCAAATAGGAAGTCAGATTCTTGGCACTCCAAGTGCATAATGCATGAAGAGGTAGAAAGCCAAGGAGTGGGTGGAGCACAGTAGCCATATATGAACCTCACAGTTCAAGCTGGATTCTCAAAGCCGCAATGACTACCAGGCGCTCAGGTCTCAAAGATGACCTCTCCTGTCCAATATGCGGGAAGATTTTTCAAGAACCTGTGGTGCTTTTCTGCAAACACAGGTTCTGTAAACCCTGCCTGGAATGCAGCTGGGGTGGTGGAGGCGCTTGTGAATGTCCACTCTGCTGCCAGCCGTCCTCCATGGGTGAACTTATAGTTAACACAACGCTCTGGAAGACCTGTGAAGGTTATCTGAAAGAACAGCGCAAGAATAACCCCTTTGCATGTAAGGAACATGGAGAATCTTTGACCTTGTTCTGTCTGGAAGATCTACAGCCTACATGTGTTGAGTGCAAGGAACTGGGAAGCCACAAAGGGCATAGATTATACTGCTTGGAAGAGGCATCACAAGATTGTAAGGTATGTTTGGAGAAAAGAACAAGTTAAAAGGCATCATGGTTCAAGAGTCTGTTAATTAGGTTTTCCTGGTATTCCCTCTCAATTTATAAGAAATAAATCAGTTAAGCTGGGAAATCAAATGCAACGTATGCTTGTTCATGATGTCCTATGTAGAAAAAGTGTATCTGCTCAAGACTTTCAATATGTACATTAAGAGAAACTCAATCGGGTTTCTCTTCAGTGAGTTCCATGGCCTGTTTGGAAACCATATGTTCCACCTTCCTTCTTCAGGTCAAGCAAGTGACAGATCGATTATTGAATTGACACAAATCCCTAATTCATAACCAATGTATTAAGCAACCTCATAAAAAAAAAAATATATATATATATATATATATATATATATATATATATATTGGGATATTAATGTCAGATTTGGCTTGACTCAGTTCCTCAGAAAATGATATTGCTGGGAGTTCACCGGACTCTATCCTCTACTAAGAATATCCTGATATTCTTATTGGTCCTGGCAGGGAGCCTCCTGGAAAAGCTAAAACTGGATTCCTGGTGCTTTCTCAAGTGTCAGTGACTCTCCATACTAGTTGACAGCACCTGACCTCTTTGCCTTTTGGACTTAGAGTATTGCTGGAGCAGCAGGGCCTGAGCTTGCATCACCATAGCTGAATCTTCTTGCCTTACCCAAATGCTATGACAGCTATGAGATTTCCAAGCAGGACAGGCGTACCCCATGCACCATTCACTTTGGATATATGAAAATAAACTGAATGATCACTAAAATAATATGTAAAGTCACAGTGTCTTGAAACCCAAACCTGAATATTTAACCATTCAATTTCAGGCTGAGCTAAAGACCGCTTTAAAGCCATTGCAGGACAAGCTGAAATTCTTCAGGAATGTTAAATCCACATATGATCTAACAGCAGAGCACATTAAGGTACCTTCTAACCACCTAATCTAGTAATCACCAAACCTGTTTCTAGAGATTTACCTTCATCTGATTTTTATCTCCAATCAAAATATAACACACCTCTTTTAGCTGATCAAGAACTATGATTAATGCAATGATTAGATGGTCAGGTGGGAGTGATTAGAGTTGGAGTCAAAGTCTTCAGGAAGGCAGATCTCCAGGAACAAGGTTGGTGACCACTTCTGTAAGTTTCGTTGGCTAACAATGGTCAAGACTCTTTCCCCGTTTAGTTCTCATTTGTCATTTACACATCTCTGTAAACTTTACCTTATATGAAGTTTTGTAAGTCATTGTAAATAAAATTGGTATATGTATATATATTTTTTATCATAAAAAATGGTGTGCTATTGCTGCTATTACAGAGACAGGCAGAACATGCAGAGAAGCAGATCAAAGATGAATTTGAAGCACTGCACAAGTTCCTTCGAGAGGAAGAAGCCGCCAAACTCTCCGAATTGAAGAAAGAGGAAACAGAGAAGAGCGAGACCATAATGGAAAAGATTGATGAAATGGAAAATGAAATCGCTTCCCTCACAAACACCATCAGATATATTGAAAAAGAGATGAGCTCTCAGGACATCCCATTCCTCCAGGTAAAATCCTTATAGTCAATTGTTAATGTTTTATTTTATTCAGTGGCCATGTTCTTAAAGTGGCCAGGTTTTTAATCTATCATTAATGGTGTTTATAAGAACACAGCAGTTTTTGGTAAGGTATTTTTTTCTTTTTCTTTCTAGAATTACAAGGAAACCATAAAGAGGTATGTCCACCCTCAGCCAGACCCCCCCCCCTATATATATATATATATGTAAACACTCTTCATTATTCATCCATGATTTTTTCACCACTATGTGCAGAACCTGGCAGATACCCCAGGAACCACAGATGATATCAGGATCTTTGGTTGATGTAGCCAAACATTTAGGCTCTTTGAAATTCAATGTCTGGGAGAAAATAAAGGATATCATCCAATATAGTGAGTATACAGTGTTTAGCAACTATGTACATTGGTTTACCTTTTGGTTATTTTTATTTCACATGACCAGAGAAGACAGAACAGCTGACTCAAACGCTTCGATCTCACATAGCCAGAATTACTTCACTGTAGGCAACCATAGAAGATTTTTTGCCTTCCAGGGTCAACCTGCATTATCCTGACAGTTTCCTGCACACTTACATTAAAATACATGAAAGCTAGAGGGCTGTCTTGAGAACCAGGAGGGTGTGGCTTCCATTCCCGGAAAGTTTGCTCATGTTGAAAATTACTGTGGGTAAAGCGCTGGATCAGTTCACGTTACCTTAGACTTCTGTCTTTTGCGATGCCCAATTTACCAACCAACACCTTCAGGGTAGTTCAGGGGCGGAGCTAGATACTCAGCACAAAGGGGGTGGAGCATTCTCAACAGACTCTGCTGATAAGGTCATTTAAAAATTAAAATAACATTCCATTTTGAAAATGGAACGTTCAGGATCAGGATATTTCAACAACAGCAAACCTAAGCTCATTATTGTTTGAAACATTTCACACATGCAGCTCCAGTGACTCTGGACCCAAACACAGCAGCAAGTTGTTTCCAGCTGTCTGAAGACCTGACAACTCTTCAGTGCTGCTCCCAGATCTTCAAGCTCCCGGACAATTTAGAGCGCTTCGACGTCAGTGCCGAGATGCTAGGAGCAGAAGGTTTCTGCTCGGGTAAACACACCTGGGACGTGGAAGTAAAGAACAACACCTACTGGGTGATTGGAGTAGCCAGCGAATCGGTGAAGAGGAAGGGTAAGAACGTGCTGACGCCTGCACAGGGGTTCTGGACTATTCGGCTGAGGAACGGTGAGTACAAGGCTTGCTCGGCCCCATGGTCATCACTAACCATGAGCAGGCAGCCAGATGTGGTGAGGGTGGTGTTGGATATGGACAGATCAAAGGTAACATTTTACGATCCAAAAGAGAGGACGCCACTCTACACATTCACGGACATCATCTCACCTCGAGTGTTTCCTTACTTCTGCAGTGCCTGCAAGGAATATCCACTCAAACTACTGCCACTGAGTGTGTATGTTAAAGTGGAGCACTAGACCTTTGAAACCCCCCTCCCCCACACACACACCTATGACCCAGTATACATCAGAATAGTAATTTATTGACATGTGGAAGTAACTAAACTTCAGATAGAGCCAACAGTTTACTCATTTGTGTGCTAACTCTTGAAGTTACAAACCCCTAATAGGAAATGCTAAATAACAACCATTCACTGAGACCATAAAAATATTTTGTGTGCATGTTGGTATTTTCCAGATGTTTCTCTGTGCCATTAGTGTTCATCTTAAAAACAAAACAAAAAAATTAAGGAGAGAGAGAGCGAGAGCGAGAGAGAGAGAGTCACTTTTATTGTGATAAAAATAAATTTTCTTAACCTCAACTTTTGTTTTGGATGTTTTAAATCAATTATTACATTTGAAAATTAAATTTTACTTCAGGATTGTTCATTTATTGGGCGGCACAGTGGCGTAGTGATTAGTATGTCTGCCTCACAGCAAGGTAGTCCTGGGTTCGAGTGTTTCTGTGTGGAGATTGAATGTTCCCCTCGTGCCTGCATGGGCTTCCTCCAGGTACTCCGGTTTCCTCCAACACTCCAAAGACATGCACATCAGGCTAATTTTTTGTTCCAATCCTAACCACTACGCCACTGTGCCGCCCTCTGTTTCAATAAGTACAAAGTTAAACTTGCTTAATATTTTATATTTAAGGTTGAGGTCTGGATGTTTGTAAATTAAGGGTGGGTGAATATGACTGTCTCTGTCTGTGGTGCATTGCCATCAGCATGTTTCTGCTCTACGATGGCCTGGCGAGCTGTCCAGGGTGTACTCTGCCCTAGCCTAGAGTCGGCTGATCTGGGTGCCAGCCTCCCCGCGACCCTAATTAGGATTAAGTGGTTCCAAAAATAAATGAATGAATGAATGACACACATCCAGGCAAACACATTTTCCAGGCAAGACTTTGCCAATCCTTAAACACTACATATGCACTCTTTTGGGGTAGGTCCAGAATCGTTTTTCAGAACACTACATCCAGATTTCATGGATTTATTTACTAGTTTCAGATTTCCATAAACCCAGGATGCCTATTCTATTGAGTTATCACCCAGGTGAGTTTTAGTCAAGTTGTTAATATTCTTAAGACATGAAATAAAAGTACTATTAAACTCATTTTACAGTTCATTTTATAAATCAAACACTTATACTGTACATCGTGATATATTCTAGAATGTATCATCAAGTATTGTGATGCAATATTTTTGCTCATATCGCCCACCCCTAATTTTATAAAACATTCCAAGGATTAAAAAACTTTAAAAACTCTTCATATTAATTTTGCTTTTGTACATGTGAAAATTGATTAATACGGAGTCTGATAAAGTCAAGGAAAGTTTAATAAAGTTTATTTCAGTTCCATTTCCATTCACATTGTGTTAAAACAGGACAACGGTCAGGGCTGAAGACCCACAGAGTGTAACAGAATAAAATGACCATTTAAATTAAACTGTCTATGATGGATGATTGTTTTATTTTTCCATGAAATCATTCTGAGCTCAGGAGGGAACAGGTTTAAGGCACTTTGTCTTTGAAGTCTTTAGAAATATCCATCATTAAAAAACAAGCTGTGTGGAAAACTTTATCCATGTTAGTGTTTGGCAACCCAGACAGGGATTATTGTTATTATTATTATTATTATTATTATTATTAATAGTAATAAAGTAAACAATACACTTCCTTTATAGGAGTTTTTATATACTGTTTAAAAGTATTTGTCTCTAAAACATCAGTGATAAATAAAGGACAACAAAAGTATGAGGAACTATTTGTGCTGCCGGTTCATTTTGGGTCACAGTCTCAGTAGGAAAAATCATCAGCTCTGGAGTACAGGAGATCACGTCTCCTCCTATACGAGGTACAGTGATATAATACTTTTGCTCAGCATGAGTCATTAAATTAACTCCATTTAGCAGGCATGATATGACCTCAGAAGTTGTTGTCTATTAAAAGTCACACACCTTTCTAATAAAAGCCAACACAGGACAGAGCTTTTCGCTGGTAACAGAACGTCCCGTTTGAGGAACAGTTGAACCTAATGTGCGTCTCATGCAAAAGGCACGACTGACACGCTGTAAAATGTAAAAAACAACAACAAAAAATCTTTTTAAATAGAGTGCTATTCAGTTAAACAGTGCTAAACGTTAATCGCTGTCTCTCTAAAGATTAGCAGAGATCCTGGATGCTTTCTTTTGTTGTTCCTCGAATGCCATGATCCCTGAAATGCCACGGCTTTACCTGACCTGCACCTCATCCTTGATCACAGAGGTATCCTACCTTCCACTAAGGCATTATACATTTCTTCAGTCACAACCTCATAACGGCTGGCTCTGGAGTTCAGGAAGTAGATCTGGTCCGCTGTGCTACGGGGGTCAAATCCCTCCTTTTGTAACCTGGTCTTCTGAATTTTAAATGTACCTGTCGGGAGAGAAGATACTTTAAACTGGTCAGTGTACAGATAAGCAGGTTGACAAACACATTAACTAGAAACGGCCCTGTGATGGTTTGGCAAACTGTTCAGGGTGCCCCCCCCCTTCGCTCAGTGCCGGCTGAGATAGGCTCCAGCCTCCCCGCAACCCTAGAAGGACTAAGCGATTTGGCAAGTTGGTGAGAACGTGAGTGCATAATGCTCTAGCGGTGGGATGTCCCAGGGTGGTAGGGCCCCTCTCTGTGATGTCATGGCAATAGATCAATCACTAGTGATGTCACAGAATGTGTATGTCATGTGACACACTGGTAGGACATTGAGACAGTCAAACAGAAGGAAACAGACTACCTCCACCAATGGAAACCAATAACTCACCTGTAGTTTCCACCAATGGAGCATAGCTTAGTGGTCTCCCCCATATCAAATACATGGGACATCCCACAATTACATCATAACTTTAAACGTTAATCACATAACCGCTCCTTAAGGTTCACCATTAAAAGAAATTCTGTTGGGTCTTGGTTGATGTTCCTCTATACTTGTCTAATGTAGATATTTATCATGATAGAAGGCATGAACTTATCATTCAAGCAGGAAAATTAAATCAAGAGCAGCACACTGACCAACAAGAGACGAGGGAGTGGATGGGGCTTCCTGGGGGTCAATTACTTTCAGGTTAAATTTAAATTATCTACCTAACTGTCAATCACTTAATTTTCATATATCCGGGGCTCATCTGTTGTTTTGTTTGTGTGCGAGTGTATTTGTGTGTGCGTGTATGTGTGGTGGTGGTGGTGGGGGCAGGTTTAACTCGTAGCAGCAGTGCACGCCTACCACAGTCTGGTGTTAAAACATGGCCCTCCTATAGAAAATTCTAATCCAAGGTTGCCAGGTCTGATGATGCTACTCACCTGTAGTGTCAACTTGTGGGGAGATGCGGAGAAAAACGGGCCGAGCGTATGGAGGCAACACCTTCTGGACTTCTCGGAGGAAAGATTCGCAGTTAAAACTGCCTGTAGAGTCAGCGATAGCGGCCATGCCGGCTTTTCCCTCTACTCCTGTAATTTATACATTCATCAATCACTAAAATAATTTCCCTCACAGGTCACAGAGTTGAATTTAAATACATCAAGCAGCTAAAATTACTATAGCTGACTCAGAAATGCTCGTCATGACTACTAGTTTCCGACAACAACAACCAAAAAAAAAAAAAAGCCCTCACCCGGCACAGCGACTCCGTACACTGCGACATCCGTCTGACCCAGCAGGCTACTCAGAGTGCCTTCCACTTCAGTCGTGGAGACATTTTCTCCTTTCCAGCGAAACGTGTCTCCACCACGGTCCCGGAAATACATGTAGCCCAGTTCATCCATCACCAAAACGTCACCTGAAGTTACAAAGATCAAGCATGAAGCTATGCACTCCTTTCCTCCACATCATATCATATATCATAGATCTCAGTGCGCCATACGAGCCATCACCAAATCAGGATGGGTTCCCTGCTTACATTTGATGCACACTCAGCACAGGCTTTCTCATTAGGAACTTGTTCAGGAAATTTGTAAACTCTCTGCCTACCCTGTACCCACTCAGTAAGTGTGACAAACCACAAGTTTTGGTCTGGCACTTTGATTTGTGAGGGTAATAATGTCCATTAGAGAACACTACACCGGAATGGATGATCTGATTGGCCCGCTATGTCGGGATTATAACGGAGCTCCATACTTATGCAAATGTCATAAAGCCATGAGCTCAATTTTGCTGTTGCGTCCGTACTCACGTGCCCATACAGCCAACACACTAAATGAAGAAAATGGCAGGAAAGAGCAGTGGTGCCGCCACCGCACCTCTTAGACGCAGATTATTCTCTTACTTTAATTTTCTGTAAACTTACACATGCAAACATTTTCAGAGCACCGCTTTTAGGCAGTGCTTAAATATTTATATTAAATCATTATTTAGGGTGGATAATGCTTGGATCAGAACGACAGACACAATCTGTCTCAAGCACTAGAGCATTCAGCGTCATCATGATCACGCTTTACCATGGAAAAACAAACTGTAAAAATCTCATTAGTTGTTTTTTCCCATGCATATCTTTATAGTACATGCTAAATTTTTTAATAAGTGTCCAAACACACCTTTATGGAGCTGGTGTTCTCATGTGTATGTGTGGTAGGTAATAAACTCACAGTATGGGTCTGCTAGAACACTCTGTAGTGCTTATTAACTCAGCTCACAGTGAGGTGCTCCCCTGACCAGTGTGTCATGGTTAAAATATGCAGATAGAAATGATAAAAATCTTATTTTAGTCTGCGTTTCATTATCTTTATACATACTAATAAAACTCTTAAAAGGGTCTAAAGAGCTCAAAGGCACTGCCCCTTCCTGTGCTGGGAGTTCGCATGCATCTGGCAATCAAGTAAAATGTCAAATAACTGAAGCGAATCCTATTTTAGTTTGCTTTCCATTATGTTTCTGCATAGGACTTCCTAAACTCTGAAAAGGGTTTAAAGATCCACCGTTATGCAGCTCTTAGGCTCTGTACCATGCATGCACTGGGAGCTAGCCTGCATCTATCCTGATTAAAAAATATTAATTACAAAATTCATCTTGCCTTTGGTGCATAATTGTTAATTATACCGAGATAGTGAACCAATCAGATTGTGCCGTTCCCATATAGCACATACTAATTTCCATTATCCTGACATAGTGAACGCACTTCCACATGACGCAATTCCTGTGTACCTGACAGGTAGACAGAGTCGTTTTTCCTGAAAACATTATGTGCAATCTTCTTCTTGGTGGCCTCCTGATTGGCGTAGCCATCAAAGCGACGCAGAGGATCCTTCTGGTTGATTTTGCCCACCAGCAGCCCAGGTTCTCCTGAGAATGAAACGATGATGGAGGTTAACAACGGAGCCAAACACGGAACACTTTGGAAACGGGACAAAGCATGGATTAAACCATGTTCGGGCAGGAGTATCCTTCTGTGTACATCCTATACACTTAACTTAAGATGGCCGCTGTGTATCCAGGGTTTAATTCAGTTTATCCTCAATAATTACATTTTAAAAAATTCCAATAAGCAGTGTAGCATGATGGGACATCAGCAGTAGACGTGAGGGATATTGAAACACATCTCAGTAATCACATTGTCTATTTTCTATCCTAGATTAAAGATCAGAGTTATTTTAAGCAAGTGTAATTTGATATTTTGGATATTAATTTAAGACAGGGAGCCTTTTATTCCTATGCGTTCCACTGACAGAACACAGTAAGGTCCGTGTGCCATGATTTAAATCTCCCTGACATGTTTTTGGATGAGATTTGGATTAAACCCATTCCAATTCCTGTGACCAGTCAAACACAGTAATATATATTACTCGCTCACTTACTGATTTCCCAAACCGCTTAATCCTACTAGGGCCACAAGAGGACCTCAGAGGTACACTCTAAACAGCTCACCAAACCATCACAGGGCCAACACAAACACACAAATATTCACACTCTCATCCACTCCTACGGGCAATTTCGAGCAGCCAATTAGCCTAATGTGCATGTCTTTGGACTGTGGGAGGAAAATGGAGTACCTGGAGAAAACCCATGCAAACATGGGGACAACATGCAAACTCCACACAGAAACACTCGTCCCAGGACCTCCTTGCTAAGATGTGGACTTGTTTACCACTACGCCACTGTGCAACCTAATACTAAGAGTATGAAATTTAAAAAAACGTACAGCCATCCCTTGGCTAAGCTTCATGGACCCTTAGTGACCCTCTTCCTTTATTTTAATAAAAAAGTAAATAAAAGAAAAGAAAAAACTAATTCTAAAATGTTAATACATGTGATCCTAGAATAGATGGGAAAAAATCAGGACAGTTTACAACTGGATATGGAAACATGACAACCTCACACATGGAGCGCCCTCTATTGAGTAAAACCTTTTATGTGCTGGAGATACTGTAAGTATGTAAAGAGAGTAGCAGCTGGATGCACATGGTTACATGCTGAATACCGGACAAGAACTCACCCGGCCGACATGGAACACAAAGTCCATCCTTATTCCTCACCAGCTCCATGGTCTCCTCGTTTACTTTCACTAGACGGATGGGGTACACGTTCGGAAGTATCATACTGTTAAAACCACACGACCCCACCTGCACAGAAGAGCCACACTAATCACAGTAGAGTCGCTAATCATCCAGAGTCGCTACACACCAAATGACTCCTGCACACAAGGATTCCAGGTACACCCTGATTTAATAAAGAATTTTGAACACCAGCACTACTTTGTATTATTACACGTTCAGCCATAAATAAAGTATATTGTCAAGAGAATTGTAAGGTCAGGCTTTCTGACACCTTTAAGGTACTTTCACACAATAAAACAGTAAAGCTGCATTTACTTTCAACAACAGTTGACATATGACACTTACAATACAGTAATGTTCTGTCATTCTGAACTATTTTCACTTGCAAAATTATCATCATCAATCGAACTTAAACAAAAATTATTTCCCCAAAATACAAGTTAAATAAGGAAATGTCCGGACCTGGCAACCCACATACCACAACTATATCTAGCTAAATGGGATAATGAATAACATGAGCACTCAGTCTGCTACCGAGCCACTCTAGAGCCCGACCTTGCCATCCATGTTAGCGATGCTGCAGTTACACTCCGTGGCGCCGTAGAACTCGCCGATCTGTTTAATGCCGAATCGCTGAGTGAAGGCCTCCCACACGCTGGGACGGAGCCCATTACCGACAGCCAGGCGCACATGGTGCATACGTTCTGACGGGCGCAGTGGCTGAGACAGTAGGTAGCGACAGATCTCGCCAATGTACTGCACCACCTGGAGGAACATGAGAACATCAAGTAAAGCAATTTCACTCAGTCTGAACCATAAAACTCCAAAAACAGCTCAAGTGTGATCACGTGCCGGAGAATGAAGCTGTACAAAAGGACTATTATTATTACTATTTCTACTATTAGCATTACTGTTACTTCTACTCCCCCAGTGCAGCTAACTGGGTTATCAAATGCCGGCCATGTCTCTCACTGTCTGTGGTGAGAGGCATGTAAAAGA
>JAQMYF010000001.1:56128778-56150030 GCA_030014195.1 Neosilurus mollespiculum
GAGAGACAGAGAGAGACAGAGAGAGAGAGAGAGAGAGAGAGAGAGAGAGAGAGAGAGAGAGAGAGAATTTTTTTTCAATCAAAGGAGGAACTTTGACCCTAGGATACAGGACTGAAAACACTTTCCCATCCTAGAGTCTTGGGAATGTTTTTTTTCTCCCACCTAAAAAAGCGGAAATACGCTATAAAGACCGACAGGGCCTCGTGGCCGAACGCCAACGTGAACATGAATGAAGCTAATCAGGAGAGAGGTTTACTTTTCAGTGAACAGTATGCTACAAATCACCGTCTTTCACCGTGGGCTTTTTTAAAACTAATCTTCATGCAGAATCGATAACCTACACAAATGTGGTGACAAACAAAATTTATATTTTCAAGCCAAAAAAAAAATAAAAAAATGTTAAAAGAAATATCAAGATAAAATAAATAAATAAATAGATACATAAATAGATACAATTTTCACTACAATACTGCAATCTGCACACAACACTCAGTTTCATCATTAATAAATAAATATATATTAAATAAATATTAACTAAAACACAAATCAAGTATAATTTGCATATATTACACTAACTAAAAAAAATGTAAAAAATAATATTGCTGCTGTTACTATTAATAAACTTCTGAAAAACTCTTTTTGAGCATCAGTGGCATACACACTCACATGCAGACCCTCTCTGTCCATCTGTCTATCCATGTACACTATATGGACAAAAGTTGCTTTACACTTGACCAAAACCCTCGTGTTTATTGATGGTTGGACTCCTGGTTCCATTCCTCTTTGCTGCTATAAAAAAATTTCTCTCTTCTAAGAAGGCTGTGGGGATTTGTGATCATTCATCCTTAAGATCAGCTGGCGTTCGCATTTATCCAACATGCTCAGTGGGGTTGAGGTCAATGCGATGTGAACTCGTTGTCCCACTCCAACCTTGGCAAGGCATGTCTTCACAGATTCGAGTCTCTCAATTCTAGTGAAGGGAAACTGTAACCCACCAGCAGACGAAGACTTACTGCACAGTTCCATTTTGGGAAGAAGCTACATATGGGTCTGATGGTCAAGTGTCCATAAACTTTTGTCCATGTAGTGTATCTATCTGAAAACAATTTTTAGATAGATTTTATCCACCTGATTAATTCATCTCCACACCAACATGGATGATACATTTCAAATAAGCACTGACCCTTACCCTGCCAATACTACTACACAGCAATGGTGAAAATAACAGCTTGTAAATTACGACCAACTGTACTGTTGTAACACTCTGACTCCATCACAGGAATGTTGCTGGAGGGATCTTGCTACGGAGACCTTTAGAAACACTTGGAGGAAGCCGTAAAGGCGTCGCCACTCACCGCTGAAGCCCTTGGATGGGGTGCAGGAGGGAGGATGGCGTGGTGCAGACGCCAGCATCGAGTCGAATGGCTGAGCTTTAAGGGAGGTCATGTGATCAGGACTCAGGTCTCCGGTGCAGAAGAGAGCCATGGAGTCACTCAGAGAGGAGCTCACCTCTGAAACAGCTACAAAGAGACATGACAGGGAAGCAGAAGTCATTAAAAACTATAAAATAAAATAAAATAAAATAATCTGCATGATGTAACAAATAAGTAAAATGAAGTCTGAAAAGTTTAAACAGTAGTCATGCTAAACTAATATACTGGAAAATCCACACATCTTTAATGTACACATTAACATCCGTAATAACGCATTTATTCCACAGTGCTGCAGAATTCTCCATTGTGTTTGTTCAGCGGCAGCTCATACAGTAGCGCAGCCACTGAACTGCATTATAAACTGGAACGGTGACTGGATGAAAAACTCGCGATTACGTGCGGCGCTGTCTAGACAGTCTGACAGACTATAACAGTTATTCATAAAATTCGGCCTAGCTTAGTCTATATCTAGCTATTAATAGGTTAAAACTCACTTGTGGAATGTTATTCCAGCTCTTCTGGATTCTACGTTCTGGTAATTATTGCAATTTATGGCATAACACTCTTTCCCTTTCGTGGATTTTGCTTTTCTTTCAGTATGATAGCCGCGGTCTCCCATCAATGACTTAAATTCTAACCCCCATGTTCCTGTTTCCAATATGGCGGCTCCATGTCGTATTTCCATATTAAGTACAAACCGACCAACCACCATTCCAGTTTATAATACACTTCAACAAGCACAGCTTCATATCATTCGCTTATTATAATATATTCACGTTTCTATAGTAACAATATAAACATGAGGTTATACAGCAAATGCTACGTGGGTATAAACAGGCTTAACGATCTTGTGTAAACATTGTTGGTATATACTACACGGGAATAAGATTATGTGATTGGTCCGCTATCTCACGATTAAAAATCATTTTATTAGTTTTATCTTATTCACATACAAACAATGATCTTTGTTGTGAATGTGTGTATTTATGGAGTACTGAGATAGTAACTGATTCACTATGAGATCTCTGTACAAAATAAACGTATGTTTTTTATTTAAAAATTAATTTCTAAAACAATTATTCTTTTTATTATTATTTTATTCATTGCCAAAAGCCATATTAGGAACTTTTACACTGCTGGTTCTAATCCATGTAGCCATGTCTTTTGGAATCACAAGAATAACATTTGTGTGGATAAAAATAAGAAAATCTAAAAATAATTATGAAAACTCTTAAGGCGCTTCAGTTATTGCGCATCTTTTAGCAGAATTAACAAAACTGCTATTGTCTGAAAAATAAAGCTGCGGAGTTAAACAAAAGCCTTACCATCTGCGAGCTCTGCTCCAAAAACGAGCGCCTGTGCTCCTGACACGTTCAGGCAGTGCATGAGGGAGTCTCGCCGCAGGTTGAAGTTGATGAGGGCAGATTCGATGCCGACTTTGGCCAGGCCGAGCCACAGCGCCACCTGCAGAGGTCTGCTCTCCATCAACAGAGCCACCACGTCCCCCGAGCCCCAACCCTGACTCAGAGCCCACTGAGCCACGGCATTACAGATCCGGTCGAGCTCAGTGAAGGTCCACGTTTCCCCGGTGGCCTCGTACACCAGAGCAGGTTTGTCTGTGTGCTGAGCCACTGTCTGGGCGAAAATAGAAGGGATGGTGCTGCCATTACGCATGTGACGCCACATCGCCAGCTTCACCTTCAGGAGCACCAGCACACCACTGGAGCGGGAAAAAAAGAAAGACAATGAAACACCAGACTGTAACATCCCTGAATTTATTATCTCAGTGTATGTGGGCACCAAATAAATAATTCTGCTAACAAACAGACAGGAAGCCAAAGTGATATCTGAAGTATGCCCTAATTTACAGGCAGGATTTTATTGTACGCCATGTAGAAAATTGTCACAATAACTATTATCCTAGCATTGTGCAACTCCTAGTTACTACCTAGTATCAGGGAACCATCCAAGCTAGATTGAAGATTACATATACCATATGTACAGATTTATTCCATCCATATCCATTAGATATGAGCAACCGTGCATTCTGATTGGCTAATCTACTTCTAGGAAATCTCCACCTACCATGAATAACGACATCACTACAGAAAAAAAAAAAAAAAAAGAAAGCTGTCACGATTTGTGCTAAGCTGACCACTAACGCTAGCTGTCCGACTCTTCCGCTTATGATCGACTTATTGCTTGGAAAGCAACAACATTTGAAATCTTTTAGATGAGAACAGATAGCAAACACCACTTTATCATACTGCTGTGACGAACAGACCTCCAGACCTCTGTGTCGCCATCAGAGGTAGTGCAGTGGGTGGCAAGTGGAAATGTATGCTTTCACGTATGCTATGAATGCTAGGAATGTATGCATTCACTTAAAGTCTTCCAGAATTTGTATAAAATAATACAAATGCTATATTTGTCCCATTGCCGTGGGTTTGATTAGAATAAACCCCTTAATCCACCCACTCTTGCTGTACATTCCGACAGCCAGCTTTGTGCCTCGCCAGATAACCGGTTCGTGGAATAACTCTTTAATATATTAGTGATGAAGAGGATGTTTTAGCTTCATGGATTTCTAATTTGAATGCAGAAAGTCAAACCTGACTTGTATGTATGGATCCACTGTTACACTACAACCTCTCATCATGTTCTGGTGAACATTCCAGAAATACATAGTGGAGTGGCACACTGGGTTTTTTTTTTTTTTCCTTCTTCCTCTCACTACGCCTTCATAATGTAAAACAAGGACACCAGGGTTGGCCGAGATCTTATTATAGATGATAGAAATAATAGCGTGTGTTTAAAAGGGATATAAAATTATATAATTATGGCTGGGGTAAAACTCCAGGGACATCTCAGGACATCTTAGAGCTTCTGAAAGGAAGAAAGGACCTCATCAAAATCCAAAACGCTAAATCTGAGCTCATGATTGGCCAACGTGGCAGGTTAGAAAAGGACTGATCAATTATGTATGGTGCGATGATACGATTAACGGGGGGTGCAGGTGGTGGGAAGAGTTCCAGAGATGGTGCTGTCTTCAAGGAGAACTGCCAGAAAGTGGATCAGGATCACCACAGAGCAGGTCAGATGTTCTCGAACCATTTCCCATGAACACACTAGAGTTCGATTCAAACTGAAAAAAAAAAAAAACTCTGCTGTGAATCTGAAAGAATTCCTAAAGTCTGGATGATTTAGTTCTGTAAATCCCACACTCCGTCGAAGGGGAAACGGGATCAGTAGAGTTGGAACTGGGCAAGATCAGACAGGAACGCAAACACGCAAACAAACACTCTCATCCTGTGCACCACTATACAAACAGTGCAAGTGAATGAATGCAAACCACAAATGAAGCAGCACAGTGCCACAGGATGAGCGAGATTATCACCCAAGTGTCAGATATAAAGGATCTACAGCTCAATGTGGAAATAATGCTTTATAAAGCCTTAAGAACTTTAGAGAAGGTCCACTTACTATAAATAAACTAAATCACATGAGGCAAACATGCTGTGAGTGATGAATACACCAGCGAGGAAGTAATTATTAAGCAAAAAGCTACAGTAATATTTAAAGTAATTATTATTCACTCTCTTTAAAAAAGTTAGACTTAATTACATCAGTATTACACGTTATAGAAAAAAGGGTCCATTGGTTGTCTGGATGTGGAGACAAAAACCCCATCGATGTTTTCTGTTGTTGAGTTGAGGTTCATAACCATTGAGAGGAAAAAAAAGAAAAAAAAAGAAAAAAGATGTCCTAGGTGTCGTGCTCATCTAAAACCTACCAACATCAGGACAGAATAAAATGACTGAAGACTCACAGGACAGGTACAAATGCACTTGCAGCGTTGGCAAAATATCCTTACTATGGATTATTACGCAAACCTGGGAATCTATGAACCACTCCATCACATATAGTATGATGTTATAAAGTGAGATTATAGGTTTTATAATACCGCTCACCACGTGGTTGCACACAAATATGACTTATGAAATATTTTAGAAATGAAAGACGGATAGCATCTGAGAAATGTCACTGATATTAACAAGAAGTTAATGATGATTGGATTTGTGCTAAAGAAGCTTCACGACTCATTTGAGGAGCAACAATCAAGATATACAGGAAAGTCCCAAAGACACAAAGGCAAGTCGAGGCATAAACATTTGGCATGCTTGCTACACATTATAGTATGTTTGTGTCTGAACAAACAGAGCAAGCTAACAAATAACTTCAAAATGTCTTCCCAACAACCAATCACTGACCAGTATTTTGCTCCCAACAACTAACCACTAATCACCATGTCCAATTAAAATGATAACAAAACATTATTTATTACCTAGAACCAATCATTGATCAGTATTATTTGTTCCAAGCCACCAATCACTGAGCAGTGATTGCTGCCAAGAAACAATCACTGACCAGCATTTTATTCCCAAAAACCAATCACCATGGTCAATCAAGCTAATAAAAAAACACTGTTTATTCACTAAATCCAATCAGCGTCCAATACTGTTTGTGCCCCAACCACCAATCATAGACCAGCAATGTTTGTTTCCCAACCACCAATCATAGATCAGCATTGTTTGTTCCCCAATTACTGATCAGTATTGTTTGTTCCCCAACCACCAATCACTGACCAGCATTGTTTGTTCCCCAACCACCAAATCACTGGCCAGCATTTGGTTCCCAACAACCAATCACTAATCACCATGTCCAATAAAGCTAATAAAAACATTGTTTATTCACTAGAACCAATCAGTGTCTAATGTTGTTTGTTCCCCAACCACCAATCACTGACCAGCAGTGTTTGTTCCCCAACCACTGACCACCAGTGTTTGCTCCCTAACTACCAATCATTGACCAGCATTGCTTGTTCCCCAGCCACCAAATCACTGGCCAGCATTTGATTCCCAACAACCAACTATGTCCAATAAAGATGATGAGAAAAAAACATCGTTCATTTCCGAGAACCAATCAGTGACCAGCACTGTTTGTTCCCGGACAGCCAACCACAGACCAGCGTCCTTATGTTCCAACAAACCAACCACTGACTGGTACTGTTTGTTCTGAACCATCAATCACTAACTTGTATTTTTTGTTCCCAAAGACCAATCACTGACAAGTGTTGTCCGTTCCTAGTGAATAATCACTGACCAGCGCTGTCTGATCCTCAGCAAATATTTTAAAGTGAACAATAAAAAAAAAAAAGATAGAGTTAATGTTTTGTATGATATGGAGAGTTATTCAGATCTCATGCATTTATATTGCATTTACATATTTTATATATTTTTGTATCCTATATTTTATTTTATATCATTTATTTTCTATTTAGCATTTTTATATTTATATTATCCTTTAACTATAAAGTCCTTTAAATAGTTTTAGTTATAGTCATTGTTATTTTTCTTCTCGTTATTTTGATGGCTTATTCTTCACATTTAAGGACAGTCGTGCTAAGCATCTCACAACATATTAAAAAATGTGTATGATTTTTGTATGTGACAAATCAATTTGAATTTTTTTTTAATTTTGAGATCTCGGAGGATGACATCCACCTCGGCCTTCTGTATGGTTCTCATATCACACTTCACCTCAGTCGGTGTGATGGTTTATTATTACTTGACTTTGCTTTAATGGGGATCATGGGGATGTTGACAGTAATAACAGTGACTTATACAACTATTCCTTTATACACAGTTCCTGAGATCTCAACACTGATTCATTCTGTCTGCATTCCTGATAGAAAACACAAGTAGTACACATGTAATGAAAAAAAACAACAACAACCAAAACAACCCTGTTTACCTCTAAGAAGTGATTAACAATATACACTTTTCACCTTCAACTTCAAACAATCCTAAAGATCAAACAAATAGAACTCGTCTGTCTTGTTTCATGTGATTACAATTCGAGCATGATGGGAAAAGTTCCTTCATCTCCCTCCTGATCTAAGAGCAGCAGCGTTATTAAGACGATCACATGACTGCTGTCGGTGTGAAAAGTCTCGAGGATGAGTTTTATGATCATGGTGCGCTCGTGCACTACTCACTGGAGGTCCCTCCTGACGGTGCGCGCGGCCACGTACAGGTATCTCCAGCCGCCGGAGCCCAGGTACAGGCCGAGTCCCGCGGCGACACTCCAGGACCAGGGCGCGCCGAGCAGCCGGAGCAGGCCGAGAGAGCCGAGAGACACGGCATAGCGCATCCTAAAGAGCACAAACACACACACGCAGTCCCTCAGTCAGTCTCCGAATGGCGCAGGGCAGAGCCGAGCCGCCCGTTAACAAACAGCACATTCATAAAAGTCCCACACAGAGGGAGGGAGGAAGGGAGGCATATGGAGACGCGCGTGCGTTGCAGGGAACTTACCTAAGGCGAGGCGAGAAAAGGTAAAGGTGTGCGCGCGCGCGCGTGCGTGCGTGTGATAGAGGTGAGTGGAGTGTGTCAGCCTGATAAGGACGTGTATAATCATCAACACACCACCGCCGCTTCACGAGGGAATGAAGGGCGACATGAAACGACCTTGTTGATGTTAGAACTTCACTGAAGTTGGCTACAACTGCGTGTGCAGGACGTTTAAGTGTTTGATAAAGAGAATGGATGATTTGTTCGGCAGGTTGACGCCTGAGGTAAACATTTACGAGCTGTTCTCACGTTATTACGTTCATACATGTCAGACATTTACATGTTAACATCATAAAATTACACATTGTTTTGTTTTAGAGACGGGCGTACATCCTAAATGCACCTCGATACAAGTGCCCTACTGAGGGTATGAATTAGTAAACTGTTACACCCTACCTAGCGGGAGAGCGGGTGCGTTTGGGATTCGCCCCGGCTCAGTGTGGAGTTCAAAATGGCCGAAATGGATTCACGTTTTCAAAATAAAAGTCTTCTGTTGGAGACTTGAGTTTTACTCTGTCATGGTGTTGATCTCAAGTGTACAGTTCATAACAAAACGCACCAGAATGTATTATATTTATGTTCATATATTTATTTAATATTAAAAAAACACGTCAAAGAAGTATTGCAGTGTAGTAATGCAGTACTGGCAAAATGTAGGTATGTGGACAAAAAAATGAAACAAAGACAATTTCAAAATAAATAACAGATGGGAAAAAAACTAAAACTAAAAAGAAATTGTTCTAATGATACCAAAACCATGTAAATATGTTAAATATTAAGGCAGGTTCTTTGTTGTTGTTGTTGTTGATTTTAAATTATACTATGAAGTTCACTAATTTGTATTGAAACTTGTTCTGCTGTGATTATATAACATTGGAAAGCTTTGACTCATCTGACAAGTTTACAGGCTTGCACAGAATGAATGGCTGATCTCACACTTATTCTCACTCATTTGCTGAACCGCTTAATCCTACTGGGGTGCTGGGGAGGCTGGTGCTATCTCAGCCGACACTGGTCGAAGGCGGGGTGAACCCTGAACAGCTCGCCAGAGCATCGCTGGGCAAACACACACCCAACGATTTACACTCACACTCACATCCAGTGTGGACTGTGAAAAGAAACCGGAGTACCCGGAGGAAATCCATGCAAGCACGGCAAGAACATGCAAACTCCGCAGAGAAACACCCAAGCCTGGCAATTGAGCCCTTGCTGAGAGGCGAACATGCTAACCACTACACCACCATACAGCCCCATTAAAATGATAATAATTTAATGACAATTATTTAAAATTCAGCCATTATGGCTGAATAACAGTGGTAATGATTGAATATCACTTAACACTGAATTAACTCCTCTTAATGTCAGTATTTGATTGAATTTATGATATATTTATTTGTCCACCTACTTTATATGTATGTTTAGTGCATAAATCAGGTTTCACAGAGTTTCAGTGAGATGTGTGCGGAGAATCCACATACAGACATGACTACATACCACAACAGAATGGGTACAAAGTGTGTGAGATTTTATATATAAACGCAAACATTTTTCACACAGCTAATCGCTTTGTAAAGTGCTGTACATTAAAAAAAATTGAACACACAATAATATTTCAACTCCAAACATACTATTCACATGGTAGTCTACAGGTAACAACAAACACTAACACAAACAGATTTGAAAAAAGAAAAGCATAGCATATCCCGCGTTTCACAACATAAAACACGCCACATGATATACAGATATTATGGCTTACTATTATATATGATCCTCTGCAGGACGCTACACCATGTTTCAGTGAATTTAGACACAGAAACTGTCCACCAGGAGGGTTTGGTCTCCATTCATGAAAGGTTTGGTGTTGAAAATTACCATGGGTCCAACGTCAAATCAGTTCAACCAGAACAACCATGAAGGCATACATGACCTATCTGGAGGTAAAAATGAACATGGATCAGCAATTCTCACAAATGCATTGCAGTTTCTTCTGGTAGATATGAAGGCTGTGATGTATATGCTCGTGTTTTACAGGCATGTGCATATTTTCTCCGCCCATAGTTTTTGGACAGACCGCCTATAAGATCAGCCATGGTAATCCCAGCTACTGTTTTCATGTATCAACAGGCTATGTGAGACTTTAGCATTAGCATTACCTCATCATGAGCTTGATCCAGCTCATATGTCAAGGTATGCATTTTAGGTATTTTTCCAGTTCCTCGCAACTATATTAACTAATCCCAAGTACAGTAATGACTGTATTAACGAACATTTGTGAACCCTGACTATCGCTTTAAACGTCCAGCTGGTAGCATAGATTTGTCTCCGAGAAGGCTTAACAACTGCATTGGGAAACTTCGAAATCCTTCCCAATTCCATTTGCATGTTCTCTCTGAGCTTGCGTGGGTTTCTTCTGGGTACTCCAGTTCCCCCCACTGTCCAAAGACTTGCACATCAGGCTAATTTAACTGCAACAAATTGCCCCTAGGTGTCAGTGTGAGTGTGAATGGTTGTGTGTTGGCCCTGCAGTGGATTGGCGAGCTGTTCAGGGTGGACCCTGCCTTCGCCCAGAGTTGGCTGAGATTGACGTGAGACGTCATCATTTTACTTCTAATATGTGGACACAGGAAGACTTATAAAGGAAGATGTAATAAATAATACACCCCTGGGCAAAAAAAATGCCATGTCTGTATTTTCCAAAATTTTAGTAATTATTAACTATAACATATAAATATATTGAAAAAGCATTTGAATTCTGTTAAATAGTCACTAAGGAATTGCTTTCCCTTTAGATTTTTGCAAACATTCCAGTCTCTTGAAACATTTTTGCAAACATTCCAGACTCCCGGAAAGCTTCTTGCATCTGGAAATGTCCAAATTCGTCCACTTGTACTTGACAGCCTCCCAAAGTTCAGTGGTGTTACTAAACTTTCCTCCAACTATATAATTTATGGTGGATGTATGCCCAGATGTTCTCTATAGGATTCAAATCTGGACCCTGCCCCGGCCAGAACAGGAGCTTGATGCCGTTCTTGTCCAGCCAAGCTTTAGTGAGGCGTTTATTAGTTATAAAACAAATTATTTGATATAAATTAGCTGGTGTTTAGACAAACCATCACCATTAACTGGTAATGATGTATTCTTGGCTGTTACATACTTTTCTGCTATACCTACAAATATGTAATTTCATTGTTGGCTCAGTTTTTTTGCCCAGGCGTGTACTACTGGGAAGATTATTTGTAATATTTCAAAGCACTGGATTTGAACAGGATCTACATAAATATTGTAGTCAGTCATATACCCAGATATTTTATTCCTGATGGCAGCAATTTAAATGGAAGCACAGCAGTGGGAGCAGGAAGTAAAGCCTAGACTCTGGTACTGTATCTGTAACACCTCAAAAATACCTGCATGCCTGTAACACCTCAAATGAATGGTGGAAGCTCTGTGGAGTAAGCTGGGGTTGATGTAAACAACAAAATATCACCTGTGCACAAAAACAGTGTACATAATTACATTCCTCAGTTCTGCTGCTTGAGGTGCTGACTATGATACATTAAAGGGGCTCATTCACTTCCCAGGTATATTAAATAAACATGAAATACAGTGTTATCTCTTAGACATAAAATGGAATCGGCCACAATGTCTTTCTGAAACCATTTGTTTTCTCCTGTATGTGAGTTTCTATCTGCCCTGTACCCGGTGCCATGATATTAGTAAACATTGGCATCTTATTTTATTTATCTTGAAATTGTATGCCTTTTTCTGTTTCTTAATATTAATATCTCAGACTTTCCACTTCCTATAAATCTGTTTTGCACTGTCAAGTTATCATTTACATTTATGGCACTTGGCAGATGCGCTGGATAAGGAGTCTGGACATCTAGGAGAAGTTCATTCCACCACCTCGGTGCCAGAACAGACAACATGTGAGCAGCTACAGGAAGCCAGTCGATGTATGCACAATAATTTTCCTCAGGTCACACAGTCTTGTCATTGTTATTGTAAACAAATACTTAACCAAAACAAGATTTACAACAGGTGAATAGCAGATACTAAGCCAGTGAGCTGGGGTGGTTTAAACACATCGGCTATTCACTAGTGAATGGATCCCTTTATTCCATTTTATAAAAACTGCGGGAAGCCAAAAGCCTGAAAAGTATACCTCAGATATCCTCACTCAATCCCTTTTTTTTTTTTTTTGCCAAAAATGGTTTAAATACTATATATATATTTATTTAATTTTGCCAAAAATGGTTTAAATACCCACTCCTTGAATCGCCACCTTACCGTGGTGGATGGGTTTGCGTGTCCTATTGATCCTAGGAGGGTCACCCTAGGTAAAGGTCCAGACTAAGGGCGGTTCAGAAGACCCCTATGGATAGAGAAACTACTATTACTCAGTTTCCCTTGCTGGACATGGGTTACTGGGATCAGGCCTGGGGGAGGAGCTCCAAGGCGAGCATCTGCCCGACTGTTTTGCCCGAAAAGGAGACATTGGTCCCCCCTCCCTTGGACCCACCACCTGTGGGCATCCTTGTTGCCCCCGTCTCGGTGCCCATATGATGGGGTTCTCCCCGGTTGAAGAAAGGGTACCTTTCCTCCACCTTCGGGTGGGGGGGACGGGTCCTGACTGTTGTTTGTGCCTATGCACCTAATGACAGTTCAGAGTACCCACCCTTTTTGGAGTCTTTAGGGGGTGCGTCAGAGAACGCTCCCCCTGTGGTCCCCCTTGTTTTCCTGGGAGACTATCCAATCCTGACCAATCAAGTGTTTGAAGACAGATCAGTCAATTAAATGAGCCAAGTCAGGTGTGCTGCTGCTTAGTTGAAACAAAAGCCTGCAGCCACAGCGGCCCTTTGTGGAATGGGTTTGAGACCCCTGCTCTACAGGATCCTGGAGGGGGCATGGGAGTTTGCCCAATCTGTCCACATGTGCATTGTGGATTTAGGGAAGACTTTCAATTGTGTCCCTCAGGCTATCTTGTGGGTTGTGCTCCGGAAGTATGGGGTATCAGACCCATTGTTACAGGTCATTAGGTCTCCGTACCACCAGAGCCAGAGAGTAGTCCACACTGGTAACAACAGGTCGAATTTGTTTCCGGTGGGGGTTGGAGTCTGCCAAGGCTGTCCTTTGTCACCAGTTCTGTTCATAATTGTTTTGGACAGAATTTCTAGGCACAGCCGAGGCATTGAGGGGTTCTGGTTTGGTGGACATAGGATCTCATCTCTGCTTTTTTTTTTTTGGTCTTTTTGCAAATGATGTTGTCCTTTTGGCTTCATCAAGTCAGGACCTCAGGCTCTCATTGGAGCAATTTGCAGCTGAGTGCGAAGCAGCCAGGATGAGAATCAGCACCCCCAAGTCCGGGGCCAAGTCCGGGGCCATGTTTCTCAGCCAGAAAAGGGTGGAATGCACCCTCCGGGTCTGGAATGAGGTCCTGCCTCAAGTGGAGGAGTTCAAGCATCTTGGGGTCTTGTGCACGAGTGAGGGAAGGATGGAACAGGAGATTGACAGGCAGATCGGTGCAGCCTCTGCTGTAAAGTGGGGTTTGTACCAGTTTGTCGTGATGAAGAGGGAGCTGAGCCGAAAGACAAAGCTCTCAATTTACCAGTCGATCTACGTTCCAACCCTCACCTATGGTCTCGAGCTTTGGGTAGTGACCGAGGAACAAGATCGTGGATACAGGTGGCTGAAATGAGCTTCCTTCGCAGGGTGACGGGGCTCTCCCTTAGAGATAGGGTGAGAAGCTCAGCCATCCAGGAGGAGCTTGGAGTAGAACCACTGCTCCTCCGCGTTGAGAGGAGCCAATTGAGGTGGCTCAGATATCTGATTAGAATGCTTCCTGAACGCCTACCTGATGTGGTGTTTCAGCATGTCTAACCGGGAAGAGACCCCGGGGTCGACCCATAACACGCTAGAGGGACTATGTCTCTCGGCTGGTCTGGGAATTCCTCAGTGTTCTCCCGGAAGATCTGGAGGAAGTGGCTGGGAAGAGGGATGACTGGACCTCACTGCTTAGGCTGCTGCCCCCGCAACCTGACCCCGGATCAAGCAGAAGATAATGATGATGATGATGATGGTTTAAATACAGTAGTTTGTACAGGAAGTTCTTTATATGACACATATGGCACATTGTTTGATACATGTAGTCCTTTCAGATATTCCATTCAAGAAGATCAGTAATTACAAACTGGGTGTTTTACCCCAAACATTCTTCTTTCTCTTATTGTTATTATTATTATTTAAAGATATTGTGTCACTGTTTGCATCAAATACTCCATCTATAGTTAATATGAATGTTTTGCTCATGTTCATGAAGGGTGCCAATAATTCCGGAGCTGAATATTAGAGCATAATTTTGGCTCCCAGTCCTTATAAAATTCCTCATAAAGTTGATGCATGTTGGTGCTACATGTGATTATGTGAGCTTTGGAAATCAGCCTCACAGATGGCTCATGTACAGGAACATGATTGGAACAAATCGACGATTCAGCATTGCATTCATGGATTTAACAGCCACTTCTCTGTGGATATTATGTGAGCACAATGATGTCAGTGTAAATGGATTTCCTGTTGCTCTGAGCTCCTGTACGAACTGCTCTGGGTTAAAATGACCCTGCTGGGCCGAAGCAGACCACACACTCGCTGTAGCACGGCCCGTCTCAGGAGGATGTACACCCACGGGTCCAGGATCTGGTTCCAGGATGCCATTCTCAAACCCAGCAACAGCAGCTGCTCATAATATGGGTCTGGATTGGTATTGCCCCTGTAGAACTGTCTCACTGACATGGAAATGTAAATCTGAGCAAGGGAAGAAGAGAAAATCACAATGATTAGAATATCTAGTGCATTTACTAATGTCTTTTCTTTTAATCTGCTATCGACCAAGAATAACTCTTTGCAAAAGCTGTATTTTGGAATTTTTTTTTTCTTTTTTATTGAGAATTTCTCTTGTAATTATTGACGCTTCATTGCCTTTTTCACATGTATTATCCTTTATTTCCAATAAATGCATTAAAAAAGCAATCTGTAATTTTTTTCATTAGATACCATCATTTAGTTACTCATTTGCCAAACCGCTTAATCCTATTAGGGTTGCGGGGAGGGTGAGTCCATCTCAACCGACACTGGGCAAAGGAGGGAGAAACAACCCAGTCAGCACACCAGACCATTGCAGGGCCAACACACATACATAATCATTCACACTCACACCCAGGGCCAATCTGGAACAATCACTTAGCCTAATATGCATGTCTTTGGACTGTGGGATGAAACTGGAGTACCTGAAGGAAGCTTACGCAAGAACAGGGACAACATGTACACTTCACACAGAAAAGCCAAGACCTTCTTGCTATTTGGATATATTAGGGATAGTTTGTCATTTTGAAGTGTTTCCGTATATAGTATATTGTTTAATTAAGGGCAGTCTGCAATAAGCCCCATGCCCTCCCCACACACATACATATGTGTGTGTGTGTGTGTGTGTGTGTGTGTGTGTATGTATATACAGCAGTAGTTGCCAGTAAATTACAGTAATTTTTAATTACTTTCAATTTAAAATAAATTTCAAATACAGAATCTGTATAAGTATCAGTAGCGTAATAAGGTGTCAGTTTACAGTAGCGAACTGTATAAAGCATCTACAGTAAGTTGCTGTAAGAAATTACAGTAAACTACTGCAAATTTTACAGTGTATATAAATTATTATCCCTACTACTATTACTAATTACTATTACTATTACTATTACTAATTATCCCTTTAAATTTTCTCCATCCACACGAAAACACAAAAATAATTTGAAAATGCAAACATAAGCACCCCAGTCAGTGGGCATCTGTATACATGTGGATGGTGCCTCAGAGTTAGCATAGGTTTCTTTAAATTCCAAACTGCTTCTTTAATATTAATTTAACCACTCACGAGGAAAGGACTCCAGCAGACAGAGGAGACCACTGTTATGACCACTAGCTGCACCATCATCTCCACATCCAGTGAATGCACAGATGACATTGATGATCTGCGTCTCCGTGACGCAGTCAGTTTTGCTCCTTGGTTGTTAAACCTGGCCTGCAGCAACGTAAGTCCACTCACAGCATTACACAGTACAGAGATAGTTAAAGCTGTCAGGCCCAGGCTCGAGAAGGCCAATGCCAGGCCGGCGTCAGCACTCGAAAGAGCACCGTGTGCAGGAAGGAAACACCAGGTACCAGGGAACTGAGGTTTATAGGTGCCCACATTGAGAAAGGGAAGCGCTGCTAAAGTAAAGGCCATGGAGACGAGCAGGAGGATGCCGAGCCGAACGTGGGCTGTTGTGGCAATAGCAGAGTGCTGCAGCGGCTGTGTGATGCCAAAGCACCGCTCCACAGCCATGGCGCTACCTAAGAGGAGAGGAGTCAAGCCAAAGAAGACCATACAGGCACCAAAAAGTTTGCAGAAAGCTCGAGGGGTTTCACTTGGCTCCCTGCTTGCTGTCCGTTGCCTCCTAACTCTTCCAAGATGCATGTGCAAAGCAAAAGCGCCAGCAACCAAATGACCTGCTAGGTCAGTAAGAAGCAGAGCGACAGCTAGCAGCAGAAATGGCGTCTTAGCTCGGTGGAAGCGGGTATAGGATGTGGAGATGATCGCCAGGCCAATTAAGTTGGAGAGGATCCCGAAGGTCATGGTGAAGTACGACAACCCAAAGTTTGGTGAGTTGAGATGAATTTGAGACGTGGAGTTCTGATCCAGCTGACAGACCAGCGACAGGTTAAAGTCTTGAGATGTGGCAGGAATAGAGGAGGTGAAGACAAAATCCATGATGATATATTCAGTGGAAAGTTGGAGGTCAGCTTGTCAGATGTGCACCACCTGCAAAAAAAGATGAGTCGATTAAAAGTTGTACACAGTAACACGGGTTATTGTGTGCATCATTGCATGAAATCTTAACCTGTTAACATCACAGCGGCGGATTTTCGCTTTTCCTTTGAGCATAGATATTTTCAGCATTTTCTCACTTCAGTATTTTTCTATTAGCATTCTGTATTTATCCTACTGGGTACACACACACACACACATATATATATATATATATATATACTGTATATATATTTATATATAGTCACATTCTTTTTAGTTTATGTGTATATATATTTTTATTCCTTTTACTTATATAGTTTTTTTCTTACATTATATTTTATCTCAATGTTAATTTTATGTGCAATATTTGTTTCTTAAGTGCAATTTTGAGGGGGCTCTGAGTCCAAGAATTTCATTGACGGTAGTGATGTTTCATTGTTACCTGTATATGACAAATAAACTTGAAACTTGAACTAGTTGTGTTCATCTCCCTTTGAATGAGTGCAACCAAAAGGTTAGTTCTCAACCTGTTGCTTGATGAGCCCAGCTCCCTATGCACAAATATGGAGCAAATCTGACATGCTCATCACACATGGTGTCTGTAAACTTAGCAGAGTAATCTGCGTTGGCAATTGTCTGTGCTGCAATTACACATTTTCCACATAGCTAGGCACATCTTGTCCTTAAAAAAATATATTTTTCTCTTTTAAGTGTCAAGCTGCTCCAGGTAATGTCGTAATGTTCTCCACTCTGCTTGTCAGTCTTCCTAGATGAGTATTTGCATTAGATTTTGCTCTCATAATGATTGACAGAGAGCAATTCAACTGTCTGTCTTATCGAATAAAAGCAGGACTCTGTCTTTATCTTTCGAAGATCCGTTTAAATTAAAGTCACACCCACAAGTGCACGAGATAAGGTGGAAGAAAAAACCAGGACGTTATATTAGTGATATGCTGATATTACTGATATTACAGTGTGTAGTTCTCCAATGAATTTCATTTCTCCTGTGAATTGTTCCTTAATCCCAGCAAAGCTAAATGAATTTAGACGTCTCATTGTTTTCTTTTTACTCTGTAGTGTTCTCTCTCTCTCTCTCTCTCTCTCTCTCTCTCTCGATCATTACCCTCCTTCTCTATTCAGCATTTTCACACAGATTCTGCTGATTCTCATAATGACACTTTGTTGTATTCATCCTTTCTTCCTTAAACATCATTTCACTTGGAATGAAGACATTTTGTAATAAATGACACTAAAGTGCAAAGGAGAGATCTGGGGAATTTAAAGGGAAGTATGTGCGGGAGGCGTGGGGTAAAATTATTTTCCAATAGAATAATTGATAGATAGAGCATTCAAAACAAAACATTTGTGAATTTATCCAAAGGTAGGATGAGTGGTGCTCTATCCATCTATCCATTATCTATACCGCTTATCTGTGAGGGTTACGAGGAAACTGGAGCCAATCGCCAACAGTCTCAGACTTTGAGTGAGAGGTGGGGTGACACCCTGAAAAGGTGTCTATCACAGGACTAACACAGACACAAACAACAATTCACGCTCACATTCACACTGATGAGCAATTTAGAGTAGCAGGTTGACATATCGTAATGTGTATGTCTTTGAATGGTAGGAAGAAGCCAGAGTACCTCAAGAAAACCCACACATATATGGGGACAAACATCGCACAGAAAGGCCACCATCACTTAATGGTCTTTTCTTTGTTACATAATAATTTCATAATTATCCATCCAGCACATTGGCACAGTGGTTAGCATGTTCAGCTCACAGCATGAAGATCCTGGGTTCGATTCCTGGACTTGGGTGTTTCTTTGTGGAGTTTGCATGTTCTCTCCATACTTGCATGGGTTTCCTCCGGGTATACCGGTTTCCACCCACAGTCCAAAAACATGCACAGTAGGCTAATTGGCTGTTTCAAATCTCCCCTAGGGGTGAGGGTGAGTGTGAATGGTTGTGTGTGTTGGCCCATCGATGTACCCCGCCCTTGGCCAGATTTGGCTGAAATGGGCGCCAGCCTCCCACCCTAATTAGGATTTAGCAGTATAGAAAATGAATGAATGAATATTTAGTCATAATTTTAAATTAAATAACTTTTCATTTATTTAAGATATCTTCATCTGCTAGGATATTGTGTTTTTTGTGGTGCAATGTTTATGGAAGGAGATGCATTGATGGCTCAGTGGTTAAGCTTTGGGCTAGTGATCCAAAGGCCAGGGGTTCAATCCCCTGTACCTGCAAGCTTCCACTGTTGGGTCTTCGAGCAAGGCTGTTAACCCGTGATTGCTCAGTTGAATAAAGTAATGATAAACGTAAGTCGCTCTGGATAAGAATGTCTGCTAAATGTCATAAATGTAAACCACTCTGAGACATCAGCATAATGAACAACAGGGTGGTGGAATGAAGACCACTTACTGATGTCACCTCTAAAGCCTGTTTCAGAAACGACCTGGGATTTTCTTTTTTATATGAATTAAGAGAGTCTGCGATAGAAGGGATTGACATACATTTGGATGAGGTGGATTTGAAAGCTGTGTAGTTGTATTCACATGTAAAATACCTGTTGTTCATCTTGTGAAATCAGGTCAGGTCTGTAAATCAAATCGTGCAATGTTCATACAAAAGTGACTCAAGACAAAAAACACCTTCGTGTGATATTCCTGTGATGCACGGTTCACGTTCAACCACCATACGGCTTTGTTGTAAAAAGGTTTTGCGGAGACACATGGGTATATAAGGAATCCTGTGGGTTTAATGTAGAGCGTCTATTAAAAGCACTGTGTGGTTCTGAGTGCATCAGATTATCCAAAATACACATGAAATACTCATTTCTATTTAACAGTTAACTACTGTAGGACATCGTCAGGCATCGCACAACCGACCTAGGAAATACAGCACACCTGACAATGAGAATTATCTAAGAGACGGGAAAAATTGTTCAAGACTCCACAACAAGGAGCTACGACGGCATTTTCCGTCACACTACAGTGAGTTATATATGACATGCCCACAACTGCCTAAGGAATCTGTCCATTTTTTGTGTCATGGACCTGTTGTATACCTATTGTGTGAAAGGGGCTTAGGATGATTTTTTTCCTTAAAAGAGCATGCACTGTTTTATTGCACCATTTTTACCACAGAGCCATGTTTTATTGTCCATTTATCCATTTATAGTTTACTTTATTTTTGAGGAACATTGATGAAACCTGTTGGTTCCTGTTATCACTTACATCATAGCTGTTATAAACATTCCTCCTTTCACCAGCCTTTCTTTTTCTCTTGCTAATTTAATTTTTATTTTTCTTCTTTTCTCTTCCATCCAAAAAAGAAAAAAATGCTGAAAGTTCAGTGGTGTGAAAAATATTTAATAAGCCATTGTTATTAAATATTACCCATCAGAAACAGTAAGTACTCCTACTCTCTCTCAGATGAACTGAGATATCAGGAGGATTTTTTCAGCCTCTCACACTTTCACACACACTGAAAGTTTTTTTTTTTTTTTTAAATAACAGCATCATCTTACTTTCCCCTCTCAACACTGTCCAAAATGGCACACTGCAGTACAATGGCTGAAAATGAAATTCTTCTCCAAGTGAATGAATAATCAACTTAGCTTTTATTCCTTTCTTTTCTTTCTTTCTTTCTTTCTTTCTTTTTTAAATTGATACAGTGAAATATGCCCTGTGGAATTTTCTTTCCTTCTCTGTCTCTCAACGGCCCTGGTGTGCTTCCTTACTTGTTTTTTCCTTCCACAAATAGTCTCTTTTGAATAGTTTAACTTTTTATCAGTAGTGTTTTGAGTAACTCTTCCACAGAAAAAGAGGAATAATTGGCACAGGAAACTCATTGCCTCTGAGGTATACGCTGAACCTGCAGGATGTTTAGTTGCATGCAGGAAACGTGCTGCTTACAGTCAACAGTGGATCCTCTGCTACTCTTGAGGAAAACAATGAAAAAATGACATTGGGCTACACACTTAACAAAACTTAGATGGAGATGTGCTTTAAACAATACAATCTAATTAAAAATAATAATAATAGCAATAAAGATCAGTATAGAAAGGAGACCCATGCTGTTTATTCTGAGGACAGAAAATGAATTTTATATTCAGTGAAAAATCAAGTGATAATGAAACTGATTCAAACTAAAAATTATTTAAAAAAAAAACATTCATGAGAGCTCAGTGGCGCTATTAAAAAACCTACAGCATTCATGTGTTCCTATAATTATGTGATTTGTTTTTTTTAAAGCGTTAATTTAATTTATAATTAAAATTTATGTAATTTATCAAGCATGTTAGACATCTTTCATGCAGGCATTATAAATAGAAGATAATCATAAGAGACGAGGTTCCTCACTCACCCAGGTGCTGGGGTCAGTTCTTCAGAACCGCTTCCTCCTGTTCTGCAGCAGTGCCTTGTTCCTCTCTTAGTGCTCCATGCAGCTCTCTCTCTCTCTCTCTCTCTCTCTCTCTCTCTCTCTCTCTCTCTCTTTCCCTCTCTCTCTTCACTCTTTCTCTCTGTTCTGCACTTTCAGCTCATTGATTTGACAATTTCTTTGG
>JAQMYF010000001.1:56196212-56210880 GCA_030014195.1 Neosilurus mollespiculum
GAGTACTGTAGAGAGCATCCTCACTACGTTCCACAGGAGTACTGTAGAGAGCGTCCTCACTACGTTCCACAGGAGTATTGTAGAGGGTGTCCTCACTACGTTCCACAGGAGTACTGTAGAGAGCGTCCCCACTACGTTCCACAGAAGTACTGTAAAGAGCATCCTCACTACGTTCCACAGGAGTATTGTAGAGAGCATCCTCCCTACGTTCCACAAGAGCACTGTAGAGAGCATCCTCACTACGTTTCACAGGAGTACTGTAGAGAGCATCCTCACTACGTTTCACAGGAGTACTGTAGAGAGCACCCTCACTACGTTCCACAGGAGTACAGTCGAGTGCATTCTATCTACGTTCCACAGGAGCACTGTAGAGAGCATTCTGTCTACGTTCCACAGGAGTACCGTAGAGAGCTTTCTCCCTACGTTCCACATGAGTACCGTGGAGAGCATCCTTACTACGTTCCACAGGAGTACTGCAGAGAACATCCTCACTACGTTCTACAGGAGTACTGTAGAGAGCTTTCTCACTATGTTCCACAGGAGTACTGCAGAGAGCTTCCTCACTACGTTCCACAGGAGTACTGTAGAGAGCGTCCTCACTACGTTCCACAGGAGTACTGTCGAGAGCGTCCTCACTACGTTCCACAGGAGTACTGTAGAGAGCGTCCTCATTACGTTCCACAGGAGTACTGTCGAGAGCGTCCTCACTACGTTCCACAGGAGTACTGTAGAGAGCGTCCTCATTACGTTCCACAGGAGTACTGTCGAGAGCGTCCTCACTATGTTCCACAGGAGTACTGTCGAGAGCGTCCTCACTACGTTCCACAGGAGGACTGTGGAGAGCGTCCTCACTACGTTCCACAGGAGTACTGTAGAGAACGTCCTCACTACGTTCCACAGGAGTCCTGTAGAGAGCGTCTTCACTAACTGCATCTCTGTGTGGTGTGGAGGATGCACTGCTACCGACTGGAGGAATGTGAGGAGCGTAGTACGAACAGCTGAGAAAATCATCCGGTGCTCCTTTCCTTCTGTGAAGGACATTGCCCCTCAGCATTGTGTGTTTCAGGCCAGAAACATTATCAAGGATGCCTCACACCCCCACCACAGACTTTTTTCACTTCTGCCCTCTGGAAGAAGGTTTTGCAGCATCCGGTGCAGAACCACAAGGTTCACAAACAGTTTTTTCCTCCAGGCCATCAGACTCTTAAATTCATAGATTGCACAAATCCACAGCCTGTTCTACTCTCTGCACTAATGCCACTTTAAACCTCAATTTATTACATTTTGTACAGTCTTTTCCATTTGCACTAGATTCTATATATTTGCCCTATACTCTGTATATTTTGCACATATTTTGCAGTTTTTGCCATTTTTCACCATGCTGTTATACTGTCCTTATTGCATATTTTTATACTGTGAACATTGCTTCTTATTATATATTTATATAATACTATATATGTTTTTTTTATATAAATACTGTCTATTTTCATATTTCATATATTCATGTCAATTTCATATATTCATGCCAATCATTTTTTATCTCTTATACTGTAGCGAGCAAATGCAGCGACGTTTTGTTCTGTATACATCTGTATATCTGAATGACAAATAAAGCTAAGTCTAAGTCTAAAAAAAAAAAAAGAAAAATGGTGTCCTGAGCACTTTAATCTTGATGTTTCATCTAAAGCATTTCATTGGAGTGCTCAGTAATACATTTCAGAAAGAACTCACTAGTGGGCTAAATAACGAGTTTTTGGTGGCTGCAGGTTAAACACACAAATATAAGATCTGCATCATCATTAGGAAAGATGTCGGTGGGGTGCATGAAAAACAGCATTTTTCAGCTTTATTAGGAAAAAACACAAATTAAAAATCAGGAGTATGAGCACAAGCAGACATCAGCTGAAAGTTTCCAACATTAAGAAAAACAAGTGAGGGTCAAGACTAAGATGCCATCATAATAATCATCATCATCATCATCATCTTTGTTACAGAAAAAAAAGAAGTGGTAATAAGGGAAACTAAGGCTTGGACTAAACAAGACAAATAATGCTTAATAAGACTTTTCAGTGAGGAACTGAAAGAAAAGGAAGGAAACAGACGAGTTAACGAAACGCCTAACACTATTTTTTAACAAGAATATCAAGAAATCTAAACTATAAAAGAAGGCAGTACAATGATGAGACATAACAATAATTCCTACTGTTGGAAATGTGCCAAGTGTGGAAGCATTTGTTATGTTTGATTCTTCAAATTAACTTACAACTTATTAAATTGTAAGTTATTTTGATAAATGTTAGGTTTGAATAAATGAATAGTGATTAGTAAAGGAGCCATTCGCTTGAATTTTTATATTTTAAACATAAAATGTTAAACGTTTAATTTACTGCTAGGCTAAAGTTTCATGTACCCTTTTTACTGGGTCTCTAGGTACCATGAAAGGTGCCTGAAAATAAATTATTATATTTAGGCACTGCTTAAACGTGGTGCTCTCCATAAAGATTTTTGTTTCTTTTCTGCTCAAATTAATTACTCTGCTGATATTCTTTAAAAATTACGTAATTTTATTTCTGGAAAATTAGAAAACACCAGTTGTTTGGCAAAAATACTTTTATCCTATTGGTAGTCACTAGGTGGACTCTGACCAAGACCTACATCTGGATGCTAATTTAACTGTCATATGTGAAGCATACACAGTAAAAAAATCTACAATTAGTGTTGAAGAGATTGTACACTGTTTACTTCCACACAGAGCACCTCACTTGCACGTTCACGTTTCTCCTTGATCAGGACCAATCACAGCAATCGTAACAGTATCACTATGACAGCAGTACAGTCACGTGGCAAGTCAATTTATTGATTAGCTGTCATCAGCAAGTTTGTGGTGGTAAGGCATTTATGACAAAAGAGTACAAAACAAAGCTGTCTAATTTCAAGAAAGGCCATAATCGTTAAAATCTGAGTGTTGAAGACTGAATGGATGGAAAATACTCCATTAGATTATTTTGTCTGGACCTTCAGCTCGGTGGAAATGAGATACGTGGACCTCTAAGATTTGCTCCTCTACTGATATAAGGCTTCTGTGATCAGACTTAAGAAGAAATAAAGATTTAACCTTCACTTGATTGAATGTCACTACAGTCATGAAGCACAAGATTGCACATGCAGAGTGGTTTTCATGTGTGATGTGCAGTCATAGCATGCATGTAATAACTTACGTTGAATAAGGATTATTGTGCCATTGTCAGAACCTGCTGCACTTAGGACGGTACACTGAAATGGGATGTTGAAGAATTCTTCCTGAACTTGAAAAATGGTAAGATTACTGTGGTGATACTCCATATTGTTTTCTGTTGTACAGCTAAAAGCAAGAAAGTCGAAAATCTCAGTATAACAACTTTATGTTCGTTTCTCATGTATCACACACACCTGCGCGTGCGCACACACACACACACACACACACACACACACACAGACACACAGACACACATACACACATACACACACATACACACATACACACATACACACATACACACATACACACACACACACACACACACACACACACACATACTTACATACATACATACACACACACCACCCTCGATTTTCCGGATTATTAGGGGGATATGCTGTCCAGGCACCTCAAAAGTTCGGCAATCACTAATGTCTGGGGTCCCTACCCTTTCCCGGACATTTACCATAATCAGTCTGGCAATCACCATTATTCCGGCTCATCGTCACTGTCCTCACTTTCACTTTGCTTTTCCGTGCCTGATGCCACTATCTGTTCATCGGACATTATTTCGTGCCCCTCTGCTGCTTCATTTTCGTCCATCCACTCTGGTGGAAACAGGCCGGACAGGAGGGAAGTTGGAAAATCATGACTGATCCGGACTTCGATCATTGAATCCCGGACTCGTCCAAGCATTTTTCCGGCAATACCAAATAATGTCCGGCACCGGATTTTGTACGGGAAATCCAGGAAATAGGGGTATGGGAAATCGAGGGTGAAGTGTGTATATACACACACACACACACATATACATACATATATACATATGTATGTACGTATGTATCTATGTATATATAGATATAAATGCACACACACACACACACACACACACACACACACACACACACACACACACACACACGATGGCTAGAAACATGTATCAGAGTAATGATGCAAAATGGTCAATAGTGAAGGTAAAAGGCTAATTGTTGTTGGTTCATACCCCTCCTGCTTTGGATTCCATGTCTCGTTTACTCTCTTCAAGAGCTTTCTGGAGCAACGACTCATCTCCCTGGCGACTTCGTTCCTCCTGGCAACCCGAAGAGAACACAGGGACACAAAAGACATGTCAAGTACTGTTTCTGTTCTGAATTTTGTATGTACAACATGCTTGCTAATTCTAATGCAAGAATGAAAATATGCAAAGGACAACAAGAAAAAAAGTATATCCATTTGACAGATCTGGAACTTTCTTTGGATAATGTACACCGATAATGCACAAAAAGTCAGTGGTGGTATAAAGTAAAGTCGCATATATTAAGTAATATGCGCTAATAACAAAGCTAACTTTTAGTGTTAATACACTATTTTTTATTAAAATTAACTTCATTAATTCTCCATAAGTCTGTTAATTACCCTGACCATTAATAATTTCGCTGGCTATTGACCCGTTGATTAGCTCGGCCACATTGGCTGGTATACACTGCCAACTGCTGGCAGGCCAGAGAGTTGCAGGATCATGGCAACTTTTTCCAAGTTGCACTGTATAATCAGTATATAATTATAACACATTTTTATCTAAATTAGCAAATATGTTTATACATTATTATTACTATCTGGTCACAGGTTGTTGTTATTGTAGAGTCTACCTTGATTTCAAGAATGGAAATGCACTGAAAATAGTCAGCACTGATCACACATTTACTGTAATAACAAGCATGTTACCATAAAGGATTCACAGACTGACTGGATTTCAGATACCACTAATCTTTTTTTGGATTTAAGGAGGTCTTTTGTTGAAGTCAAAACAGTTTACATGTTTAAAAAAATAATGTGGTAAATTAGATATCTATCAAATCTGATATGAACAGAATGAATAATGAAAAGTATCAGATTGTCGTATTAACAAAGCTAAACACTGCAAAAAGTCATATATTTGCAAAAACAAAGTGTCGTGAGGCTGGTATGAATTGAATGAGGAGAAATAACTTTGCACGTCAAATTCATAAGGTCATATAATGTCTTTCTCCGATAAGCAGCCGCAAGTACTGTCGTTCAGTCTTGGTCCATGTTTCTTGCAAAATCATCTTCAGTTAACCCAAGGTTATAAGGGTCTGCCAGGTGGACTCATATTTCCAAAATACAGCATAATGATCATCACCACGATTTAAGCCAAGAATACAGCGAGGCTGTTTAAGATCTCAGTGTTTCATTTGATAATATGGTCCCTTCTTCATGGTCTTCTTCACAGATGACTTGCAATGCCACAGCACCAAACAACGCAGCAGCTCCATATCATGATTCCTCCACCTCCATTACGTATTGTACTTATTTCTCCTTACTGTACGCCCAAACAGAACTCATACCTGCTGATGTTCCTCCTTACTGAGACTCAGGGCAATCCGAAGCTGTGTCTCTTCGTCCATGGCCAAGTTGACAGTAGGAGGAGGCTTCTTTAAAAAGATATGGAGAAGACCATTAGCTTATGATATGATTCTTTGGAGGTCCTTTTGTTATGCATGCTGGAGAGTGTATCCAGGCAAAGATCTGGTCATTGCCACATCAAAAAAAAAAAAAGAAAAAAAAATGCCGGTTGGGCTCTTTATCAAGGACATGGGTCAGAGCAATTGACAGACAATGCGAGCTGGTTAGTGAAGCACAGAGCTACACGCATGCTCCTCAATGTTCATGCAAAAGCCAACACATGCGGCGTTAAGCACAAGCACACACAGACACGGGTGAGTGACAGCGAAACGTGGAGCTGATGGAACATGGGGGAGGTTAGGAAGCAGACAGTCTTGGCGGCGCAGTACCTTTTTGGCTTCCTCCTTGCTTAGGCTCATTGCAATCTGGAGTTGTGTCTGTTCATCGATATCCACCGAAGGAGGTGGCTAGGGGAAATCAGATATATCCCAAGCTACAGTCACTCATTTCTCCAACACCTCAACTCAACCAACTCATGAAGAAAAGGTTTAATGATTGATTAATATGTACTATAATGACTGTTACAGCAGGACAGATAAAAGCTTTTTGAGCTCCAGACCTCAGGATAAAGCAGCAGTGCCAGTAGTGCATATGCAGTGACAGAAAATTCATTACGATTATTAAAAGAAAATAAACAAAAATCCATGCTAGTCAATTAAAAGCACATTCTAAAATCAAGGCTCATGAGTTCACAGATTTGCTTTTACCTCTGTTAAAATCATAAATACATTGTCCCCCGTTCAGGGTGAGCAGTACCACAGAAATATCAGAGGGTACAATTCTCAGGTATTAATGTATATAACCATAAACTACCAGCAACACAGTAGTGTTACATTAAAAACTGTTATAAAACATTTTTGTATAAATATTATATATTAGTATATACAGGAACGGTGCAATCTGATTGGTCCGATATCTTGGGGTTAGAAATCATTATTAAGAGTGGATAATGCTTGAAACAAAATAACGGACACTCACAGTTTGTCATGGGCACTCATGCAGGCAATCAATATCACTCTTTAAAATGGAAAAATAAATCAGAAAACCTTTTAGTTTATTTTTCTTAGGTTTCCTGTAGTATATACTAGTACACCGTTAGGGAGCCCTTTCGTTTCTGAAGGAGTAAGGTGAAAAGAACAGATGTTGTTTGCTGGCTCATAGTGCAGATCTCACCTAAACTTTCTCAGTGTCATGGTTAAATTTTGTACATATAAAGTAATATATAGATTTAAGCAGTGACTAAAAGCGGAGCTCCCATATGATTTCTCCTACTTGATAAGTTTTTTGGTGGGAACTCTCAAACCCCATCCTACATATATCACGATGAATTCATTTTAATAACTTGTTTATAGAAGGGAATAAAAATGAGGTAACCAAACACGCAATCTTAGTCTCGACATTTAAAGAGAAAAACAAGAATATAATTAGTTGCTTATTTATTTCACATCATAAACGATGACGTCACATCACATGACCCGACAATTATACACCTCTTGTTCTTTATATTACTCTCTCCCAGAATAATTTTTTTTATATTTTTACTTTGTCAAGATATAAAATTTTCCAAAATGATAACAGAGTTCCAATGTGTACATGTACGCCAGGAGGACGGAGGGACCAAAAGCAAGTCGAAGGTTCGAAACATTTTCTTATAAATGGTGCGCCGCGCAGGAGCTCCGCTATTAAAAAAAACAAAAAACATTTTGTTTTCTTATGTTTCCTGTAGTGTATACAGAAATACCTTTACGTAGCGATGTTTACTTTTGTTTTGTTACTTTAGTTTCTGAACAGGTTCCATTAGCAACACAAACTTATTAGTTGTACGGGGTGAATGCCACCTTTGCCAAGAGCTGGCTTGGATTTGGCTTCAGCTTCCCCATGACCCACAACAGGAAAAAGCGGGAATGGAATTTTTCATGGAATGGAGCTGTTAGCTGGCTAGAAACGCAGAGCTCCCCTCAGTGTGATGGTTAAAACAAGTAAGTATAAACTATAGAAACCTAGTTTTAGTTTGTTTTATTGTGCTTCCACCTGCTCTTAGGCTCTGGGATTGCCCTTGCCTCTAGGATAAATGATTAAAAATAAATAAATAAACAAATAATTATATATATATATACATATATATATATATATATATATATATATATATATTTTTTTTTTTTAAAGGTTAAAATAAAAAACAAATACTTCACTAAAAAGTAAGACTTAAGGCTGGGTAATTTTATTTCTGGTTTCTCATCAGCGCCCACACCCAGAAATTGGCACCACATCAATTTTATTTATTTATTTAGAAAAAAACATGCTCAAAACCTCGGAAAACAATGTATGTCAATATAAAAACGACACAGAAGGCAAATCGGTGTTAGTTGCTGTGATTGTGAGGTTGGTTTAGTTCTGTTTGAAATAGTTCTATTTTCTAAAGATTTTTGGAACTGCAAGGCTGCTGTTCTATAGACAGGGGTTCAGAGTTTAATACATGTTAAATGCAGATGTAAAAGACTGCTCATCTAGTGTGTATTTCATAGCTTCAGTCACTTTACCTACATTTAGCTTTAAAAGCTTTTGGGCTTCGACCGTCACCTCATTTTTTCTATTAATAAATAAATAATAATTGAAAAAATAGCATGCCACATTTAGGTGTTAAAAAAGGTTCTGATGAGAACCCAGGAATTTTTTATCTGGCCTAAAGGTGATTTGATCTTTTAGGAGACAGCTTGCCCACCAGCACTCACAAAGACACACACACACACACACACACACACACACAGACAGATAGATCATTTACTCTGTCAATATGCTTTTACAGAGCTGACACATGAGCACTGAATCAATGCTTCAGTCCATTCATGCATTTGCACTGCAGTCAAATCCGGATCCCAAAGCTCACCTAGCACATACGAGCAAACACAATGACAGATCATTTAGATCTGTGAACTAAGCTTATGTAAAAGCTCAACAGTATTAACACATTCAGACATTACAAGTGCACTGATGGTAATAAAAGTGTTCAGTCATATCAGAAATAGTTTACTGTTATTTTGATAATAAATAATGGAAAATATTTAATGATAAACTAAAGACATTACTGTTTATGGAATTGTTTTACCAGCATCATTTGTTCATCATTGGTTCAAATATATTTAGGAATTTAAAGGCTTTATAGCACAGGCCAATTTCACTATTGTTTCATTAATGCGGATTTACTTTACATAAAAAAAAAAAAAAAAAGTATGTATAACATAATAAAATGGCACAGAAATGATCAGCCACACCCACAAAGCCCCGTCAAAGGCAAAACTCACAGATACATTAAATAAAAATGATGACTAAATCACCAAACCTCTTCGTAACACAGCTAAGCCATTACCTGAGTGGATATTGTCTATTACAGAGATAGTGAACCAATCAGATCTTGCTGTTCCTGTGTCGTAGTAATGTATATACTAATCAATTTTACTCACTTCACCTGTCAGTGGTCAGGATGTTTTTAATGTAAGGGGTGATTGGTGTAAAATAAAATCAGAGTAACTCATCACCAGTTAAGGCTCTGAAGCCGATCAGTCAAGATATTAGTGAGTCTCCTTATGTGAAAATTTACATAAACTCCGGAGTCCTTCATAGGGCTTTGTGAGTTTTGTGTTAAACTTGGAGCAGAAATGTAAAACTTAAAAGCTTGAAACTAATATCAGGACAATGCATGATGTAATCAGTACAGTGATTTCTGGCGACAGCTGTCCAGCATCTGTCTCATAAAGATCCAGATTCATAAATCTTGCTGTAGACTTTATGGCATGACCTGAAAATACAATGCAGCAATAACCTCATAAAAACTGACGATACTTCCGTTCTGTAGTCTGAAGCCGAAACGTGTAAGATTCCATTCTTTGAGTAATTACCAGCATACCATGTGAGTTATTCTTGAATTACTCGTTATATAATGTCAGAGTGATTTGGTATTTGGGATGTGTTTGACGTTGCTTTATTATGATCATCGTATTTGTATTCTTGTGTGTGAGTCAGAAAGAAAAAAATGTTACAAGCTTTGTACATGATCCTCACCTTCTCACTCTCCTCTCGGCTCATGGCCAACGCCAGCTGCAGCTGTAGCTCTTCCTCGCCACTGGTCTGCGGCCGCACCTTCTCCAGATCTGGGGCTAGATGACGAGGTGAAGGGGACACTGGGAGGAAGGAAAGAGATAGGTGGAGAAAGGATATAATAAATTCTTTTTATTTAACAAAAAGTCACAGCATTGAGAGACAGTATGGCAGTGACTGCCTCTGCATATTAAGATTGAAGTAAACACCCAAACCAGTGCGGCTCCATGCCCGGGTGCCTCTCTTACACTGGCAGGAACAATGGGGTGCTTGTGTAGGGCAGTTTGAGGTGCAGGAGTGGTGTGTGTTTGTTGGTTGTTATTCTCTGTACAAGCTCAAACTCTCCCTCTCACACGCACAAAGACACACACACACACACACACACACACACACACATACACACACACACACAGTTTGGGTAAAAGAGGGCTGTAAAACCCAAAGCCAGTGCCTGGTCTTGACCATACTGGACAGTGCCACAGAAAATATGGGGGAAGATGCCTGTATACTGCTATTCACGTTTTAAATCCAATTAATATAGTGCAATTAATATATTCAGCTCTATAAAGACAGCTTTAGTAACACGCACTCATCTCACTCACTCATTTGCCGAACCGCTTAATCCTACTAGGGTCACAGGGATGCTGGGGCCTATCTCAGCCAACATTGTGCGTAGGCAGGGTACACCCTTATCAGCTCGCTAGACCATCGAAGGGCAACACACCCATTACCATTCACACACTCACTCCTAGGGTCAATTTGGAACAGCCAGTTAGCCTAATTTGCATGTCTTTAGAGTGTGGGAGGAAACCAGAGTACCTGGAGGAAACCCACATAAGCATGGGGAGAACATGGAAACACCCAAGCCCAGAAATCGAACCCAGGACCTTCTTGCTTTGAGGCAGATGCTAACCACTGCGCCATCCCTGGATTCATAAATTTCCTCTAAATTGATTTTTTTAATTCTATTTGAAAATAGCAAAAAAAAACCAAAACAAACAAACAAACAAAAAAAAAAACAGATTGGGTTTCAGTCCTGTCAACAAAAACTGGAATCTGACACAATGGTCACAGGCTCACCCAAAAAAAGACAACTGAAGATTAGGAGAAGATCAGGTGACATGGGTCACTGGATGAACCTCTGGCCACTGTAGCCTCAGATTCCTGTTCTTAGTTCATAGAAATGAAACCTGTTGCGGTCTTCTGCTGTTGTAGCCCATTAACCTAAAAGGTTCAATGCAGGGTTAATACTGTATAATCAATGAAAAAACTACGATTACATCTAAAATTAGCAGTAAAAAAAAGTTATCTTGTAAATGGAAGTAAAAATAGAAACTTAAGTCAGCATTCTTTCCCTCTGCAGTTTGCCCTGTAGTTGTTATACTACTTTAAAGATGAAGATGAGACAGTAATTGATTAGTTCCACAAGGTGGCAGCAATGTGCACTCACTCACTCACACTGCTTAATTAATAATAATGATCATAATCCTACTAGGGTTGCATATGTCACTGGACCAAGGAAGGGAACACCCTAAACAGCTTGCCAGACCATCATAGGGTCTTACACACAAACACACACCCCTAGGGGCAATTTGGAACAGCCAGTTATCCTAATGTGGATGTCTTTGGACTGTGGGAGGAAACCAGAGGAAACCCACGAGGAGAACATGTAAACTCCACACAGAAACACTCGAGCCCAGGGCCTTCTGAGGCATTTGGGCTAATCGTTATATCACTGTGCTGCCAGTAAGGTACAGTCAAGTAAAAATTAACACTGAAACTAAGCATTAATTTAACTGAGACTTTTTAAATCCTCAAACAAATAAAATAAAAACTCATGATATTTTCAAACCTATAATAACCCAGGCTCAGCTGTGTGTTCTGAAATGCTTTTGGTCGTAAAGAGTGGTTATATGCATTACTATACTCGTCCTGTTAGCTCAAACCAGCCTCCTCTGATCTCATTAAACAAGTCATTTCCATTCATAAACCTGCCGCACAGCGGAACCTGAGAGAGCTGTATGTAAAAAGACCTGGAAAAATTAGTACATCTTTAAATACTCATGTCATGCTGGTGGTCAAGTCTTCGGTCTAAGAGATGACCTTTTTTTGCTCATTCTGATGTTTGCTGAGAGCATTTCCTGAAGCACTGGACCTGTCTCTACAGATTATTATGCACTGCACTCCTGAAACTTGATTGACTGATAGCAGGAGTGCGCAGGTGAACCCATGTTCCTGTTTATCACCTTTCACATCTTTACAGAGACTCAAATGAGGAAATTTACCAGCACACCCCAGTACTGAGAAAAAGTTGCATGGCAAGAAGTGACATTAGAGTGTTGAAAGACTGGTGCCTGGTCACATAAGAAAAAAAAAAAAACCTCAGAGAAACAGGAAATCAAATCTGTGTTCATCTCTTTGGGTGTGTAAAAGCTAACACAAGCAACTCAGACAGAACGAAACGCGCCAGGCCCGGTATCTGCACTTATAACCATGCTCCTTATTTAGAACCGAGCATTATTCTAGTTGCTATTAATAGAAGAAGTTAGTAATTGAAAAGAACATGCCATTACTCCTGTCAAACATTAACGCTTTACTTCTGTGCTGGACATGTGGAAAAGTCTGGAGTGCTATTTCCGTACTCTATTAAACCAGTTCTTGAACGTTCCAATTATTCCAAACAATACAGCCAACTACGCTTTTTGTGACACGTCACAAAACATGTGACAGATCTGGAAAATCCAGCGGAGTAGACTGTGAAACGAGCTGCTGCTTCAGAAACGAGGCCATCTGGTTCGGGACTCGTTCTATTAAGTATGCGAAGAATTAAATCGAGCAGAAAAACCCAATGGCTAAGAACAGTACCTCTGATGGGTTGTGCCAAACACACACACACACACACACACACACACACACACAGTGCTTTCCTAGCTCACTGGCCTTTCCTGCATGATGGGAAAGAAAACTTGAACAAACAATCTACTAAATATCAGATAAGCTCATGACTGACATGCAAGCACTGCACAACCATGACCAGTTCAATGCTTAGAATAGCTTCTCACGCTAAAGTCTCCCATGAACTGGGGTAAAAGGGGTATGAGTCGGCTAGATAAATATGACCTTAAATATGATGGGATTTTTAAAAGTGTACATGAATATTGGGAAAAGCCAAACGCTGCGGTTATGAACACCATCAGGAAACTGGACTCCAGGAAAAGCCTCCAGTTTGTATGGGACGGACTTTTGATGCTTAAGGATTATACAAGTGACGTGCTGTTAGGCAGGACTGCAAAAAACCTGCTTGTTTGGTTTGTTTGGAGTGGATCCGAGTCACGGAATGGAGCCACGATATATTTTCACTTTCATGAACATGCCGTGATCCAACAGTCGACCTTGGCGGAAGTTTGCATTCAACAATGCCATACATCTTGAAATCCGGTACACAGCAGTAAAGATTGATGACAAAACATAGCCAATGTCGTAATAAAATGGGTGCATCCTAAACTCTTTAGTCTTCATTCCTCCATCCTCGAGGGACTTGAACCAGTTCTCCTGGTCAGTCATCTTTTCCACAATACAAATTCTCTTACTCGTGCACTGAGGATCGAGTGAAGATACACAAGAACTGCCTTCTCGGAAGAGCTGCACACAAGTAGAAATAATCCGCCCCAAAAATGATGCCTTCATCCAGAATCGGTTGAGATAGGCTCCAGCCTCCCAGTGACCCTAATTTGGATTAAGAGGCTCGGCAAATGAATAAATATTTTGACTAATTATTAGAAGGCGGCTAAGCTAAAAATCAGTTGTATGCCTTTTTCTAATTCTGGTTTCTCTATTTAAAAGAAAAAAGTAGGAAGTACCTTGATTTATCTATTAAAAAAAGTTATTAAAATGAAATATCCTGGACCAAGGTGAAACAATCCAGGCAGAATGGAAAAATACTTTGAAAAGGAAGCAGAGCAGTTGATCAAAGCTTTAAAGATTTAAAGAAAGCAGTGTGTAACATCTGGCAGAGAACAGACATGTTGGGAGATGGACTCTGAATATGGAAGGTTATAATATCTTACATAATATGAGGTTTAAAGGAGTTGTTTCATGATTTATGCCCAAAAGTAGGTGCCAGAAATACGCCATGAATGTCCAAAATACAAGTCTTTATTTGTTAGATATCCTTCTAGCTTGCAAAAGGAATCGAGTGATTTTGAGTCCAATGTGAAGCGGATGGAAATGGATTGCAACACGGACTTCATGAAATCTTGCTGCACTAAAAGTTTTCAAAATCTGGGATCACGTTGCAAACCCCAACAAACTTGATGTATGAACCCAATTCATGTCTTGTATCAATCGTAAACCAAATTTCCATCTGCATAAATGATTATGTCTTGTTGGCCAACACCATTCATGATATTCAGGCTAATTTTCTTCAAACAACCACAACACCGTCCCTTTAAGGGGTTATATTGTCATTAAGGAATTCTCAAATTGAAATGTTCAGAATGTGTTATAAACAATATATTTGTATATATGTGTTATAAACAATATATTTGTAATATAATTCATTAAAATGAATGAATGAATGAATGAATGAATAAATAAAAAAAATAAATATATATATATATCACACACGAATGTTGTTGTTCCACCTTTATCCTTGCTTACAGCACGTCATTGTCATGCCATTGTTTCAACAAACTTAAGCAACATAAAATTTATTTCTATCCAGTGTTGGGTTCATTTCTCACCGACGTCTTGAATTGATGAGGGAAAATTTTACCCACTCCATAAAGTCTTCTCCAGCACATCCTGAAATCTTTTAATAGGGTTAAGGTCAGGACTCTGGGGTGCCAATAC
>JAQMYF010000001.1:56228266-56246706 GCA_030014195.1 Neosilurus mollespiculum
AGAAAGCCAAAACTTCACTTTTACTACTTAAATGTTCAGGTTTGAGGGTTTGTTAACATTTTGGATTGACCAAGAGCGCTGTATAGTTGTACTTGCCTAATAATTATGCACACAGTGTAGACTTGGTCACATTAAAACTCAGTGTTGAGAAGATCTTTATGAATACCCACAACAGGAACTTTGCTTCTTTGGGTTTTCCCAAGTCAGACGTTATGCATTTTATTCAAAGACAGCATAAATTCTGGTCAGTTCTGTGGCTATAAAACTTTTAGTGAAACAAGAACTTAACTTCTGCCTGCCAAAGAGGTTTTGGTTTAATGGAACGAATGTGGTGTGGAACAGATGAGCTTTACTGTCAGATCATAACAGCAGAGTCTCAGAGGACTGCATGAAGAAAAATCTCTTTCCATGATCAATAGCTGGCGCACCCTCTGTGGCACGTTGGTTGACAATTAGGGCTGTGTTGTGATTATGTAATTGATCAGTACTGCACTTAGAGTTTATTCAAAAGTTGCTCCTGAACACTTGATGTTAATAGTTAAAGATATAAACACAGTGACTGATGAAGGCACCCACAGAAACTCCCAGCCAAAGTTTGGTTCTATACGGTTATCATGGTTTGTCATGATAATACTGTCTCAGGCAAATTCATGGCAAGAACTACTAATGTGAATGACAGTGGATTGCTGTTCAGTCCACTTTTAGCCATTTTCTCCCACTGTAGTTGACATAACAGAATATTCATAGTATCTCATGGTATTTCTACCAGTTATGTGTTTAATTTTTTAACCAAAATGGATGACCAATTCCAAAACGGTATGTCGCTTGCCCCAATTAAATTATTTATTAAACTGGAACAAGTGACATCATATACATTTTTTTAATCGATCAGACTGACTTATGCCTCATAAGAAGCATACACTGTAGTCTAACAATGAGAGCAAGACAATCTTATCAAAGTTCAAAATTCTTTCCAAATTCCCTATTGCATAAACAAATACTAATTTTATTTCCAGAGAACCAATGATGAGTCACAACCATAAAAAAAAGCATTTAAATTGTCCCACTCTGTATTTCTGTAATAGTTAGATAAACAGTTGTATATTATAAACCAATAATAATAATAATAATAATAATAATAATAATAATAATAACAACAATAATTTGGGTTCATAAATATACATATTTCGATGTATTATGGAACATAAAATCCAACTTCGGCTAATGTTGTCAAGCCATCAGCTATTTTAATGTGTACGCGCACACACACACACACACACACACACACACACACACACACACACACACACACACACACACACACACACACACACACGCAGTATAATCATACACTGCCTGGCCAAAAAAGTACCTATTTGGATTTAAATAAGCAAATATGCAATAGTTTTTGTCTGGATTAATATGTTCTACCTGGCAATAAATCTTTAATCCCAAACTGATGTACTAAGTAGCCTCTTTTTTCTTAACCAACCATGTCACTAGACGCATCACATGACTATGGAAAGGATGTTCGTGTGTTTTATAAAACCACTGGCCTGAATCAGGGAAAGAAAACTGAGGAGATGGTTGAATGACTGGAATTGTGTTAAGAACGGTTCAATACATTATTAATATGTGGTTGTGTTGAAGAAGATTTTATGGAGTGGTTTGACAGCCCTATCACCAATTCAAGATCACAGCAAAAAATTAACTCAACTCTGGACTGAAAGAAATGTCGTGATGTTGCAAAAGCTATCAGAGCTGTAATCAGAGCTAAAGGTGTCACAACGGAATAGTGTGATGCTAGATAGTGTACAACTCGTGCTCCTGGCTGCACGTGGAAATATGTACAGGTATGAAATGAGGTTAAATGGAAGTAAACGATAGACCTTTCTGGAGATTTTTTTAAGTGGATAAATATAGCATGGATGAGGTTTGGGAACACTTTTTAGCTTTAACATACACAAAGTATGACATTTATAGATTAATGGTTATTAAATGGAGATGTGATGAAGGAAATGAGCTACACTAAGAATAATATAGATCCATAATACTAACAAAATTCCTGGCAAATGCACCAGTAATGTGATTAAAGCAGGAAACTACTGCTCGACAGAAATAAATAAATTAATGAGGAAAAATTAACCTTAAAAATAAAATTTGTTACTTTCTTATGACTGCATGAAATACTGATCAGTATTTAAATTGTCCAATACTTGCCCCCAAAAAAAGGTATATAATTTAGTGTGGCATTGATACAAAGGCCAGGTTTTATGTATGAAAAAAAACCCACCTAATGATAGCTTGTGAATATTGAAAATTCTATCAAAAATGTTGATAACATAACTTTAGGGCTGGGAAATACGGCCTAAAAATAAAACTGACATCTGACTTCAGTCGAATCAGATTTCAGATAATCATTACAGCGGTTTGTGCTGTGAGACTTTACAGTGTTCAATAGGCAATTACAAGCTTTTTTCTTAATGTGTGGTGGCCATGTAAAGTCAATGATTGCGTGCGAGAGGCAGCAAGATGCGAAACTTTAACGCAACGCGAGTCGGGCGGTTACCAGAGCTTAAAGATACTGTTGATTGGCAGGTGCTTCCAGACACTGGAAACTGTTGTTCCAGATACAATGCTTCTGTGTGGAAACCATCAACATGAGATTAAAGCCTAGCTCACATGTAAGCAATCACGGCTGAATGTACAAGCGAATTTTAGTTTGAGTGTAACTGAATATGTTTTTGGAGGTAGTCTGCTGAAGGTAACTGGTCTGTTTTTGTGGAGGAAAAAAGTTTTGAGTTTGCTCAAAATTTGGTGCAAATTCTGAGTGGCTCAAACAGCTTCGGAAGCAGTTCGGTCCTTTGTGCTTGTTTTTGAACGACTCAAGAGACTGTTTTTTTGCACGTCATGCAAGTCCGCCCCTTTTGACAAAGAGAAACCCATGAAATGATACACAGGTCACACGAATCTGCCCTTCTATAAAGAGGCGGCCGGCGTGAGTCCTGTACGCCTCTATTTACACTTTCATTTTCAAAAAAAGAAAAAAGCTGCATATTTCCTACACACAACATTCCTCTTTCCATCTCACACACGTATTATAAAAATATAATATTTCTAAATATAAATGGTTGCGCCAGGATCTGATTCTTTGTGATGTATTACAGGGGATTTATGGGAAATATATATTTATAGGCTATGCAGTAATCTATTGCTGTGTTTTGTTTTGTATTTAATTTTCATGGAATAACTAGTTCAATTTCCCACAAATCAAACTAAACCAAAGCTGAGCAGCTCACGCTGGAATACACAACTAATTCAACTGGACCCACTGGACTCGAGACAATCGAATGGAGGTTGGAGAAGAGTCTCCGTTCTATAGTCCCTGTGTCATAATAATAATGATAATAACCTATATATGATGATAATGAGATAAACTAAACTCAAATAATACAAGATAATAATGATACTAAAAGCTCTCATGGTCCTGCTGTAGGGAATCCCGGCACTGCTCAGATTCACACTGAAAGATTTCAAAGTGAGGGTTACCTAGACAATGAGAGGCTAGGAAATGACGCGATTCGCCTCTCTCGCCAGGCAATGTACCTCAATGGAGAGCGTGCTGCTTAACGCTTCCTGTGTTAACGGGGCTTAAGGCAGGAAAGAATCCTGGGCAGGGTGAAAGTGCAGCATTTACAGAGCCACTCAGGCAAAACAAACAAACCCAAAATTAAATAAATAAATAAATAAATAAAAATAAAATTCATATGCATATAAATTTATCTTTCACGTCGTCCAAAAAAACCCTTCAAATGAATCGTTACAATGGCTTCATCACCCAGCTCTACATCACTTCATGAACTGCTTTATTCCTCTTATACTAAAGTGATTTTCCAAACATTACATTTTTTATCAAAGGATGCCATACTCTGGCCTGTTGAAAGTCACATTTAAAATTGTGAAATATCTGTGAAACAAATGAGTTCCTAACGTGTTATAGCAGCTAAAAACATTTCCTCACCAGCCTACAGTACTTTATTGGAAGTTAAAAATGCACCAAAAAAACCCCTCTTACTTGTACAAATAACCAATAGAAAAATACACAGAAAGTAAAGAAGCTTACATGAGCCACTTGACAATCATTCCACAGAAAAACCCTTGACCCCAAAAGCCCATTACTCCACCCTCATTTCAGTCTGAAATCGTCAAACACCGTTATGATGTCACAATGGGAAACAGTTATGATGATGTCACAATGGGAAAAACACCTGAGGTGGTTGCCACAGGTTTAGCTCATTATGCTAGTCTAGGATCATCAAATGCGGACGAATGGCAGAGTTTGCTCACCCTTTTTATAGGGTTTTATAGGTATATTCCAAAATTCTCCTAACGTTCACCTGATATTTTATCACAATATCAAAAGTAAAAAGCTGAATTGAAGTTATTATGAAATCACAATAATACATCTCTAAAAGTGATGACTTCTTCTAGCTATTCCTGTTAGGGTTGGGCACAGAGGACCATCCTTCCCCATCTCGCTCGGTCCTCTAAACATTGTGTTTTAAATCTGCATGTTTGATTTGGCACAGGTTTTACATCACGTGCCTGGGACCAACACTAAGAGGATACCAGCTTGTATGACCCCAATGCCTGATTTTGTTTACTACAAGACTATTACAAGGAAGCACGGGCAGTTAGTTAATATGAGAATATAAAAAGCACTCAGCTGGCTAATGATTGAGCACTCAGTCCCACAGTTATAAAGGAACAGATAGCGTTTTTTTTTTAATCATCATATAAAAAGGCCATAGGGTCCCTATGAATGGCCGACAAATGACTCTTCTTCGAGAAGAGCAGGAAGACCGATGAGCTTTGCTACAGGTCGTGTGTAGGTTCTCCTTTACCAACACATCAGCCCATCGGATTTGGTTATCAGCGCCAGAGAAGACTTGGGTGGCCTTTCATACAGGCCAGTCAGAAGGAGGCAGTCGGTTGTCAACAGTCATGGCACCGACTCCCACCTGCAGGTCTGCTGGTTCAGATTGCCATTTCTGACAGGCCTGGAGTCTTGGAAAAAGAAATCCTGGATCGTAGTGCTTTCAGGACGATATGGTGTGGTATATACATCTAGCCTCCTTTATTCTCTACCTGTTAGAGCTCTCGGTGTAGCCTGCCTTTTCGAACTTGTGAATCTGTTTGGTAAGCAGCAGCTTGTTCTGAGGCCTTTGGCAACAGTTTCTCAATGCCTCTCAATTACGGCAGTACAGCTTTCAGTGAGGCATGCAGCCGCGGAATATTCCTGACTCAAAGGAGAGGTGTGACCTACCACTCAGTGCTGTCAATATTCACTCTCTCTCATGGTCTGCTCTTCAAGGAGATTCATGGCATCCTGGTTTTGATGTGATCTTACAGCTAGCTTCTCACTACGATACAGAAACATGTCCATCTGCCACAACGTCTCCATGCACAAAAAAAGTCTCGGAGACAATGTGGATATGAGTGGACTGTAACACGTCACGGCTGATATCTTTAACTGAGCCTCGTAGGGTCCTTCCTAGAAGTGTTCTCAGGGTGGCTTGCCCACCAGGCGGGCCCAACCGAACAGGCTCTATGGGTGTGAGTCACTGGATGAACTTTGTTCAGAGACTGGAGGAGCAACCCAGCTAAATGTTTATACTTCTGCTGCAGTGCACTGACAGGATTGGTGTGTTCTGCCAGCTCCAGCTGCTTGGCAGAAAATGCACTCTGAATTTTATACTGTTTCTTAATCTCTGCAGCAGAGAGTACGGTGAAAGAGACGGTCACCCCTTGAAGCACCTGCAGTTCCGGTCTGACTGTGTGAAGGACCAGCTCCTCTGGTTTGCCCTGAAGTCCAAACATTTTTGCTATAGATTGGAAAAGGATGGTTCTAGAATTACATACACCTCCAACTGCTTGTTATCATTCCTTATGATGACCTTACTTTTTTTTTTACATGAGCACTTTACAGTTGTATGCTGAGCAGTCAACACGATTTTGCTGTTCATGTTCAAGAGACAGCTCTCTGTCATGGTTGTCGCTGGTGTTTGGATTTCATTCATTGTTCTCTCATTCACCTTGTGCAGCACAGGCTCCTGTTACACATCTTGCAGGAAGCCATCAGCATGCACTTAGCTGCTTGATGACTGTGGCCATATCGACAATACTTACCTCCACACCACTTTATGCTCGCTGTTCAACTGCTTGAAATTATCAGAGGAAATGTAGAAAGTAGGGCTGGGTATTGCCACTGATGTCCTGAATTGATTCGATTTTGATTCACAAGGTAATAAAAGATCGATCTTTTGAATAAAATGAAATATAATAATAATTAGATCTGAATCCGAAAATTTATTTTTTGAACCCAGCCCTATCAGAAAGTGTTTGCCATTGACACAGTATGGACAGTAGGCTCTTCCCTTTCCCCTCTTACTGAAACCACTAGCCAGTGCCTTTGATACGGGAATGGTTTCTGGGTTATTCTCTCAGCTTCCTTTGGCTAGTTATGGTCTTTCTGGTTAACTTAAGGACTCTACTATTATTGCTGTGTTTCTTTTTACCTGGGAACTTCTCTCTTGTGTAGCTGCGATACTTCACATTATCCCCTTCAAGCTCATATTACAGTTGGGATGGTTACTTTCATGACGTGGAAGAATCTATTGAAGCCGTCCGTAAGGTCATGGGGTAGCTTACCCAGCAGTCTTGTGAGCGGATTTGGAGAGCAAACCTGCAAGAGGCTTTCACATTTCCACTGAGAACATTTGGTCCACCCATTAACTCTGAGATGCGTCGCACAGATAACTTCTAAGATTGCTTGGAGTTGCTAGAGAAATCTGCCACGAGCAAGACTACTTCACATCTAAGGTGGTTTGTGAGGATCTAGAGCTACATTTGGAAGGATGTTCTCCATTTCAATCTTCATCCTTGAGAACTCTCATGGACCTGGTGACGCCCGATGTGTAATGGTTGGCTTGGGCCCTGTGTACGCAAGCTTTTAGGTGAATGGTGGATCTGCATCTTCTCTATTCCCTTCATATGGCGATACCTTTGCTTATGTGTTGTATAGGAAGGCTGTGTCTGGGTTTTCTGGCCATGCTGGCCTGCACAGGGAAGCTTATCCAAGGAGGGCAGAGCACGGTGTGTGAGAGACGTTTTCTTCCTCTCTTAGCTTGCAGCAAGGTCGGAAGGGAGGTGGAATGATAACTGTGTTGTGCACTCGGGCCAGTGGTGGGTGGTGTGTCTCTTGCTCACGACCATCTGAGCATAGGGGCAGGTAGGAACTTGTACATTAGGTCTGGATGAGGTTCCTATCTCCGTCACCAGTGTCTGGAACTGTTGCTTCATCTCCTTTAGTGCAGCAACAAGTTTATGGTTAATCAGGTGCCTCAGAGCTGCATGCTCTTGGTAGATCTGCTGCCACCTGGTGAACATGTCTGGCAATGGACTCATTACGTTGTGTATCCTACAACACCTGTTCTACTTCTGACAGGATGCTTTAGCAATAGAACAGCTTCTGGTGCATCTAAGTGGTCGATAAAATTATATTACTTTTACTGACAATGAATCCCTGTATGTGTATAAAGACAGATATGTGTTTTCATTCAGTCTGAGCTAGTGATACTCCAGCACTGAACAGACACATGTTAGTAATACGCTGCTTTGGAAAGGACAGCCAATAAATTAATCAATAAATCACAGATGCAGATTTACTACTCGTGAGCCACTAGTGTTGAGCAAAACACACCCCTGGGGGCGGGGCCTGCATGTTCTGAAGAGCATTTTGATTGGACGGAGACAAGACAAGTACAGGATGACTCGAAACAATAAATAAACAAATAACAAGAAGCTTATTTCAGCGAGAATGTTCTAGTTTCACAAAATATATATATTTTTTAAAATATATGTGCTGTCATATGGAACCTGTAACAAAAACAAACAGCTCAAAACATCCAAGAAATAATTGTTTTCACCTTAAAAACAAAAGTCTGGAGTGGTGATAGAAGTGAAGGTAAAACTCACAGCTAGCACACTCTCTCTCTTTCTCTCTCTCTCACTCTCTCTCACACACACACACACACACACACACACACACATTTAGTTTCCACTCCTTGAACTTGAACTCTGATAAATGATTATTTTTCAAGCACCCCTGTCTGCAAGTCTGCTTCACTGCAAATCCCTTCAAGGCACCTGATTAAAATTTACCATCTTACCCGGCATTCCTTTCACTTCCTCCCAGCTTCTGGTTTGTTTTGAGCTCCAGTTCAGCCCCAAAGCCTTCAACTCCTTCCCAAACCTTTGTTGTGAGCCAGCACTGCGTCAGAAGAGCCTCGGTGACTCAGCTAAAGCTAAGCTAACCGACTTTATTCCTCCCCGTGAGATGAAACTAACGTAAGTTTGAACGTTCCCCGTGTTTCCCCTCCTCACCTCCTCTCATCATGGCTCGTCACATCCGTCGCAACTTCAGGATCCTGTCCGTAAGTGCGCAACCTTCCCACATCGCTCCTGTGTGCGCTTTATTCCTACTGACACTCTCCGCAACACACACACACACACACACACACACACACACACTGAGCACAGTCAGAATTTTCTAAGCTCGGAATGTGCTCTGATTTTGGGGGTGTGACGCGAAGGAAGAAAACCCGGGCTGGCGAAACACGGAGAGAACCAAACACCCAAAGCCTGGAAAAGCAGGGGAAAGTGAGGGAGGGAGGGAGGGAGGGTTGCAGAGTCAGCCGTTAACCCCTTACACACCCCACACACACACACACACACACACACACACACACACACACGTTACTGAATTGGGTTGCCAGATAAATACAAATTAGGCTTTATTATTATTATTATTATTCTTTCATTCATTTTCTAAGCCGCTTAATCCTAATTAGGGTGGCGGGGAGGCTGGCGCCCATCTCAGCCGACTCTGGGATAGGGCGGGGTACACCCTGGACGGCTCGCCAGGCCATCGCAGGGCCAACACTCACACAACCATTCACAATCACATTCACACCTAGGGGTGTTTTGGAACAGCCAATTAGCCTACTGTGCATGTTTTTGGACTGTCAGAGGAAACCGGAGTACCCGGAGGAAACCCACGCAAGCACAAGGAGAACATGCAAACTCCTCACAGAAACGCCCGGGCTGGGAATCGAACCCAGGAGCTTCTTGCTGTGAGGCGGACGGGCTAACCGTTGCGCCACCGTGCTGCCCTGTTATTATTATCAAATAGTGTATATACACTATAATAAAAATGATGATAAATGAATATTATTATGGGAACCATGGTAGCATAGGCCCAGGGTTTGAGTCCCGGGCTCGGTGAGGGTGTTTCTGTGTTGTTTGTATGTTTTTCCGGTGCATAGATTTCCTCCAGATACTCCAGTTTCCTCCCACAGTCCAAAAACATGCACATTAGGATAATTGGCTGTTTCTAATTGCACCCAAGTGTGAATGGTTGTGTGCTTTGTAGGTCCTGTGATGGACTGGCGAGCTGTTCAGGCTGTACCAGCCTCTCCGCGACCCTACTAAGATTAAGTAAGTTCAGGCGAATTTAGAGAGTGAGTGAGTATATATTATTATGGGCATCGAGGTGGTGTAACGGTTACTATGTACGCCTCACTACAAAAAGGGTCCTGGGGTCAAGTCCCGGGCTTGGCGAGGACGTTTCTGTGTGGAGTTTGTATGTTCTTCCCATGCTTACGTGGGTTTCCTCCGGGTAATCCGGTTTCCTCCCACAGACCAAAGACATGCACATTGGGGTAATTGGCTGTTTCAATTTGCACAAGAGTGTGAGTGTGAATGGTTGTGTATGTTGGCCCCGCGATGGACTTGCACCCTGCCTTCGTCCAGAGTCAGCTAAGATAGGCTCCGGCTTCTCACCACCTTAGTAGGACAAAGCACCACCAGGTAGGACAGCTCAGATGCAGGACACACACTCTTTCACACACTGATTCACATATTGGGGTAATGTAGCATATCTAGTACACCTGCTGGTGTGATTTTGGAAAGTGGAAAGGAGCCCACGATTGGACCTGAAACCTAGATCCTTGAGCCCTGACGACAGTAAAGAGTAGTAGTAGTAATAATAATATAGTTACGAGTGTGTAAGTAGTGTAGTGTTGGTATTCTTTCTCAAAACAAACGAGAAATAGAGGGAAAACAAACAATCTGGCAACACCAATACAGAGGCACCAGTCCTGCCCGGTGCAGGCAGTAGCCTCTCTCTCTCTCTCTCTCTCTCTCTCTCTCACTCACACACACACACACACACACACACACACACACAGTTTGCATGTGAATATGCAGCTGCACTGGCCCCTGCCAAAAGAACTGTTCACGCCTGCGGTGTGTAATTTGTACTCAAATTGTGATCTGTGTGTGCAGAACTAAAGGTTCACATCCAGAGCTTCTGTTTCACAGTCTGTAAAAAGCATCATTACCTGATAGACTGTAAGTGATTTTAGAATTAAATGTAAAATTAGGTCAGGTTTTAATTTATTTAAAATTGAACATGAATGGGTCTTAATTTTAGTCCCTCGGTTATATTTCGGAGATATAAAAAACCATTTATTCGTGGTGATGATTTCAAAAGGAATATCAAATGAAACACTATTTACTTAATATTGTGTTGTCTGCTTTTTTTTTAATTACTTAACCATGCATATTTATACAGCATACAGGAATGAAGGAAGAACTTATGTAAATAACTATTTGTTTTTGATTGGTTGAAACATTTACCTGAATGTGGACATACACTGGAATGTGTGAAAACTGGAATATCGAGAAAGAAGGAGCAGGAAAGGTGAGTGTTTTTTCTAAATGAACAGCATACTCTTCATGCTTTGACATGAGGAAAATTTCCTCCCTGCAGTTGAGACAGATAGGTATGTGTTCGTGATGGGTGGTTAAAGCATGAGGCTGAAACTGACTGAAAAATTGCTTGGGGGTTTTCAGGAATGTGCAGGATTCATTTTTTTTCTTCCTCCTCTTCTTTTTCTTTGTCTGTATATTACAGACACTACAGCCTGCTTTGGATTTCTTTCTGGATTCTTACTTTAACTTGTTCCATGGTATCATCATCTCTGTACCAAATCGATGACCTTGAGACTATTCCAAGATCCCACCAGGCCAACCATTGTGCCCCTGATTACATGTTTGGAAGCAGTCAGATGTGTCACATGAATAATAACAGGGTGTATTTTTTTTTTCTTTCCTGAACTGAACCCCTGGGCGTGTCACCTTGACTCAAGCTGACTGATCCTGTTAGCATTACTGCTGGCTTTTAACTCAGCACTCAGGCAGGAACATGCATTTTTAATGTGCATAACATCATTTCATCCTCTTTTTCCTTTCCTCAGATTCCTACACTGGGACACTGGGGTGGTGGCTGTTACTTTCATCTTTATTTTTATTTTTTTCTCCAAGGAATTTCACGTATGCTTTCTCATCGCAACCCACCCCCTACACACACACACCCCTGAAAACAGACTCCAATTTCTTTGTTTTCCCAACAAAAGCAGGGTTACGTCACTGGAGCAGGCTCACAGACAGGCGCGCTTGGGGGGTGTAGACAGAGGGGAGGGGAGGGGCATAGCAAGGAAGTGCGGCAATGAACTGAGAATAACAGGAATCTATCTGCGAGTGACTGATTGATTGATGGTGGGAGAAAATGAATCCGCGGAAGAGATGAGATGAATTTCAGCTGAGCTCAGCATGGGCTGTCTAACTTTCTAACTGTGGTGTCTTGTTTACACATTGTTTTAATGTGTTTAACCCCCCCCCCCAAAAAAAAAAAAAAAACAAGGATTAAAATGAATAAAATCTAGACCTTTAACTCTCAAATGATGCACAACATGCTACACATTTGCCTACGTTTTCTGGTTTAACCAAAGATTGGAAGTCCGAGGTTACCATCTGTGTGTCTGTTACCCTGAATACCTGTCTACCGTGGCACAAATCAATGTTAGTGTTTTTCTCTAGTAAACAGAGCTGTCTTTGTCTTTCATTCATTCATTAATTTGCTGAAACGCTTAATCCTACTTGGGTCATGAGCAAAGTCGGTGTACACCTTCATCAGCTCGCCAGCTCGCAGGGCCAGCACCCACAAGCATTCACACTCACACTCACACCTGGAGGCAATTTGGAACAGCTAACTAGCCTAAAGTTTATACCTTTGGACTGTGGGAGGAAGCCAGAGTACCCAGATGAAACCCACGCAAGCACAATGAGAACATGCTAACTGCGCACAGAAATATCCCGAGCCAGGGAATGGGACTCAGGACTTTCTTCCAGGACGTGCTAACCACTACGCCACCATGCCGCCTGGGTCTCGTTAAAATATGTACAATTTATATACAAAAGAAAAAGTCGTCTTAAGAATACTGCACTTGATTCACAAATAAATAAAAGACTAGAAACGCCTTTGCTGAACCCGGGACTCTTGCTGTGAGGTGGATGTGCTAACCACTACGTCACTGTGCCGCCCTTTATTTCTTGGAGAGGTATCAAATAGTTTTAGGCAGCTGTTTTATACTTCTTTCATAATTTGATGATGACACCCCCCCCCCCCGAACCAGTGTATAAAGTCCAAAAAAAAGACAAAAAAAAAAAGAAGAATAGACAGCACATAAGCCCAAACAACCTAGGAACCTGACAGCATTCATCTCTTTGATCAATAATAATTATTACGAAATAAAATATTAACATTTTAACTTGAATACTTTCATTCCGCATTTTATTTTTTGCAGGCAGTGTTTCAGTTCGTGTTTCCTTAGTGAGGGAACAATTATAAGAACAGTTGCTTCTGAGACGTTTGATAAGTGTAACTGTAACCATAATTGGAAAAACAGTGTGATGTTGTTCTTTTATCACTAACAACTGTAAATGTAGGTAATTTCTTGCAGTATAAGTGAAGTAAACCACTTTAATACATGTCATTGTTGATTATTTTCACATATAGTGGAAGTGTTGTCACTTGGAAGACATGGAGTGCACTAAAAAGATTACTATTCATGATGGTAAAATATAATTTAAACATCATATCATTACATCATCCAGCCCCAAACCTGGGCAGAAATAATACAGAGAAACAATGGTAAACAAACAACAATAATCTCATCCTGTTGAGTTAAAATGTACCTTGTTGCTTTACCACAGAATCACAAAATCATGTCAATATGTAGAAAATAAAAGCGAAACAGTAACTTATCCAATGGATATACAGTGCATCAAGAATTGTGAGAAGGACGATGTGTTTGCTTTTATAAAGTGTGTCACAAACTGTTACTTTAAAGGGAAATACACCAGCTAGCGGTGCACACACAGCAGCCAGTAACTCGTACATCCAGTCTTCGCTTTGTGTGTTACCCCTACATCAAAATCCGGTATGTATAAACATCAGGAAATGTCAATGTCCATGCATCACCTGTTCTTTGAAAGATTCTACAGACCACATTTGCATCAAACTGCATTTAATGTAAGCAAATCATTTATTTTACTTCCAGTTTCGCTTACTAAATAAGACTGTATATTTTGCCACTCAGTCTGACTGGAGGGCGGGGGGTATGGGGCATCCTGGTGGGAAAGTGACATCAGTGCATACCCTATACTGAACTTTACTGCCATCTAATGGATATTAAGATGTATAACTTTGTATAGCATGAATGTTTTTTACCCCTTTCTGACCGTCACAACTTTCACGTGCATACGCTCGAGGAGGAAACACCCAGCAATGTAGATGTGGAAAACAAGAATGACGGTTCTCTGCTGCAACTTGTGATACACACGACAACAATCACACGCTGTTCTTGCGGGTCATGCGACTTTATCAAAAGTGAAATAAAATCTGCCCAGTGACTCGGATCTACTCCAAAACTTAATCAACTCTACTTTGGCCCGTGCTACACCTTCCCATCAACTTTCATGTAAATTGGTTCTGTAAAGTTCTGCTTATAGAGAGATAAACAGCACAGAAACCACAACCACCTTTGCAGACAGTTGTAAATATTGACAGACAGTCACTGAAAGAGCTACGTAACGGTGTTGAGTCCGTTATTCTGGCGAACGGCTGAGAAATTAAATGAGCTCATCTATAAAATTGGAAAATGTAAGATATAAGAAAATGATTTATGTTTATTTGGTGTTTCAATCCAATACAGAAAGCCCTAGTACGGGGTAAAGCACTGCTTCTGTGTCGTCTTTCCTGTGTTCATCCAGAATCAAGCCCAAAATCAGTGAGGAGAGAAATCTGGCGGTTGTTTTCCATCCGGCTGTACAGACGTTATCGTCTCTCGTCTCTCTCTCTTTTCATCTGCAGGTCTGTGTGTATGGAAGAACGATTCGAACTCCAGCAGCAAAACAGGCAAAATACTGTCTAACAATGCTAAACCCTCCCAGGAACAGCGCAGTCCCCTGCAGACACAAACAGAGAATCAGACATAAACACACACAGAAACCCACTGCCCACAGACTCCTGTCTGTGTCCTTTATACAGTATAAACTACACTGAGGCATTTTTAACAACATCAATCCTTTTCACATCTCAGGAACATTTACTACATTTTTTACTGGAGTTTTAGTCACCGGTCATCGAGGATAAGAACACCGCTCTGTTGAAGCTCCTGGACGTCTGCTGAGGCATTGAAGATCTGGTGGAGGTTCACCTGAGGGCTGAAAGCAGCCCAGTGCTGTTCCACCGAAACCAACACATTCACACAAAAAGCATTAGATTCAACAATCTCATCCATCACAGCACTTTCACACCAAAATATAAAACACACAGCCTCAGTGCCTGCTTGCTACACCAGAAAACTCTGGTTAAAACACTTATAATAATAGAAAAAAACATTAATATCAATAGTGAAAATATATATCAAGCCTGCAAAAAGGGAAAAATATGATAGTACAGTTGGTAGCGCATCAATATGGCTAAATCAAAGAAAAATACATAGCATTGTACCTTTTTGCCAATAATATCTGCAGGCCAATTGTTGATAAGTGTTTCAAGGTTAATGTAAAATGTTCTGATCAAGGGACACACCAACAGTTTTGTGATCTGACCAGGCACAGTATAGTGGTGCGCAGTAGGCAACTTTGCAGTTTGTGAATCCAAGATCAAGAAGAGTTCCTGCACTTGTTGTTGGATCTTTGACATATTGTTGAAAAGGAAATGTTGTCTCCATAAAGTTCATGAATTGGCTTTGTTTATCTGAAAGATCATAGTTAAAGTCACCCACGATAGTAAATGTTGCATCGGTGGAAAGGTGAGGAAGCAGGGAAGTGATCATTCTGTTCCTAAAGCCATGGTGCCACAAAGTGCACAAGGTTGTATGGAAAAATATAAACAGTACCGCATGGCTATCATCTCCCGACGTGCATCCCGGTCGTGCATCGTAACAAACCAAAAGGGTTTTAAATATTTTATTGTTTCTCTGAACAAAATAGCCTCCACAAAGCTTTGGAAAAAAGCGTCCATGTAAAAAAAAAACATATCCCTGGAGAAGAGTACATAGAAGAAATGTGTGCATTATTATAATGATCTAAAAGGAATTGTAAGCAAGAGAGTCTGAAAAAAAAAAAAACAGCTGTAACCAGGGTTGCCAAATTTGACTGACAGTTTCCAGCCCAAACACAACTTAAACCTACAACACTCTGGATACCGGCAGCATTAGAATAGCCTATTTAGCCCCTAGGCCAAATGAGTAAAAAAATTGTCCTTAATCATTCTTTAAAATGTCATTGAGTTTTCGGAACTTTAGAATAAGCTGTTTATATCTACATGGGGAGAGGGTCCCCTCTAATGGAGGCTGCCATCTTGCATGGCTATTTTTTTTAACCCTAGCCTAGAACAGCGGTGCCCAATCTTGTTCCTGTTGATCTACCTCCTAAAGATTTTAACTCCAACCCTAAAGGGTTTAGATGGTCAGCATGGCATAATTAGGGTTGGAGTGAACGTCTTTGGGAAGGTAGACACCAGGAGCAGGACTGGGCACCCCTGTCCAAGATATCTCTAAATCTTACACACTGTACCTTGGATGCTGGCTTATTTCATAGAATGTAATTTAAAGTTAAAAGGATCAGATTTCTACAAATCAAGGAGAGAAATATTGTCCTACTTGGTGCGAAATTCCTTCCGTCATTCGGAGTCCCATGACCAACACCTCCTCCAGCCTGCGATCACAACACAACACGGGTTAATCTCCCACATGTGCAGAGTGATCAGTGTATAGTTGTTGAATCAGGAATGGATGAAGCTCACAGGCCAATTTGGTTAAGCTGTATGCGTCTGCGTGTTGCGTGTCCATGTTGCTGAACTTCTCTCATCCAAACGTCTGGCTCTAACGTCTGAGTCCGCGCCTCCCGATGAACCGCGCCCAGCGCTCGAGGTACGAAACGGCCATGAGCTCCTGACACACAAATGTTTACATGAACTCACTGGATTCCTCCCAGTTTATCTGCTGAACCCACAAGCTCCTCCCACTCTACACGACAGCAGCTCATATAAAGCCACAGAGCAGCTGAACACGCTTGGAGGAGAGCACTAACTACCCGCTGAGCTTACACCAGTGTGATTGGCTAATAATCAATCTTAGGGTGGGTTTAGAGAGGAGGTGAGGTCATAACCCGGTTACACCTGGAGAACAGAACCAGTTATCCTCCAATTGGGTCTTCTTCAACGGTACTGTACCGTTCTTTCATTCTTCCTCTCTTTCTTCCTTTCTGTCTCCCTTTTTCTCCTTCTCTCATTCTTTCTCTTTTTTCATGTCTTTCTTTCTTTCATTCTTCCTCACTTTCTTTATGGCCTGCCTTTCCATGTCTTTTTTTACTGCCCATTTTCTTTCTTTCTGCTTGTCTTCTCCCTTTCTTTCTTCCTTTCCTTGGTTCTTTCTGTTTATCTTTTCTCTTTCTTTCTATATGCCTGTTTGTCTTTTTTTCCCTTTCTCCCCTCATTAATTTATTTATTCACTGTCTTTTGTTCTGCCCATCTTTTTTCTTCCTCCCTCACGTTAAATTCATTCATAGACTCTTTTCCCATTTCTTTCTTTTTTCTGTCTTCTCCCTTTCTTTCTTTTTTCTGTCTTCTCCCTTTCTTTCTTTTTGCTGTCTTTCTTTTTTTCTTTATGGTTGCCTGCATGTCTTCTTTCTTTCTTTCTTTTTCCCTCTCATTCATTAATTCACTTTCTGTGCTTCTTTCTTGCCTTCCTTCCTCCTTGCAGGTTTAATAAATCCTCACCCAGTTCTTTTAAATGTAACAATAAAGGGATGACTGTTTTAGCTCGGATCTGATCATATACAAGATTCGATATGAAGTGAGCGAGTCGCTGAAGGAACTCTGGAGTGAAACCCGACATCAGATCGGATTCTCATTTACACCCAAACAATTAATTCCTCACACAATGCATTAATAAGTGAAAACGTACCGGGTCCAACTCCGATATACGGCTGCGCTCTCCAGTAGCCCAGGTTGTGTGTACTTACAGCATTCTGAAAATATAAACATCATGTGATGACCTTCAGTGTAGTTATAAACTCCATATTAAAATAAATCAATAAGGGACTTTAATGAACTCACATGTCTGGCAAAGTTGGACACCTCGTACTGCAGGAAACCAGCCTCCTCCAGAATGTTTCGAGCAGAACTGTACATGGTGGCAGTGGCATCATCAGTGGGCATGCTAATTTCTCCCACCTGTACCTGCTTGTAGAGGTGAGTCCCTCTCTCCAGGGTCAGCTGGTACAGAGACACGTGATCATCACACACATGCAGAACCTCCTCCAGCTCGCTCTCCCACTGCGCAACACTCTGACCTGGAATTCCAAACATGACATCTACCGACACGCGTCCGGGGCACAGGGTCCGAGCTTCCACCAGTGTCTGCAGAGCCTGCTGTGGATCATGGTCCCTCCCGAGGATCTGCAGACTTTCCTCATTCAGAGACTACAGAGAGACGGGTGTGGTTTTCTTCACTTTTACTGTTTAAACAACATTCCGGGTCTTTTCAGAGGCTTTTCCATTTTTCTGGAAGATTTATATGATTATGATTTCATGACATGGATTTAGGAGACATGTGTGTGTGTGTGTGTGTGTGTGTGTGTGTGTGTGAGTGTGTGTGTAGCAGTGAAAAAATAATTCTGTTAATTGAAAGAAAGCTAAACAAAAACTACAGTGAGCAATACAACTCCAAATAAAATGAAGTAAAATTACATTTAAAATTACTTTTATTTCATTTCCTTTTCTGACTCCATTTGCACTGTGGTTGCTGGACCACTTTGAAGATGAAGATGAGACAGTAACAGTCTAGTTCCGATAGGTGGCAGTAATGTGCAGTAAGGTGTCATGTGATGTCATTTTCTGAACCGCTTAATCCTAATTAGGGTCGCGGGGAGGCTGGCGCCCATCTCAGCCGACTCCGGGCGAG
>JAQMYF010000001.1:56261302-56275127 GCA_030014195.1 Neosilurus mollespiculum
TTAAAAGTAAACAGGAGATGCTTCCATTGGAATCAGGCTTTTAGGACCACAGCAGGGAATGTTTTGGATCTAGCAATGTAGCAGCACGAGCATGAAGACTGCATGTCCCAGAATGCAGCACATCCAGTTGTTCTCCTCTGACATTTTCCTTTCGTCTCACAATCCGCCAAAATGCCATCTAACACTGCATTCACTCTGTTGAAAAAAACTATACAGATCATCTCCAATGTTTTTTCATTTTATAAGTGTCTTTACGTACAAGATTCAGTCACATGATGTCTGTTTTTAGCTACTAAGCTCTGATGGCTTTAATAGTCTAACTCCGTTCTACTAATAATCATATACTTTAAAACCTTTAGTGGGCCACAAAAAAATAAGTTGAAGGGACAGATTTGGCCTGCAGGCTTTGAGTTTGACACTCAAAACTCTGTGGTTTAGATAAAAATAAATAAATAAATAAATAAATACAGGCTGCTTTGTGATTTAAATACATTGGCTTGGGTGGGGCTTAGAATTGACTGACACCAGCTACCAGGATCACTAGATTTACACTGACTTCCAATATTAGACTTCTCCTGCTGTCCAAATATTTTTGGGCTCTGGGCACAATTAAAGGAAAGCCATCCACCCTGAATACTTTGTGCTGGATATTAATCTTTATAATTTCATCCATATCTACAGAGCGCTCAGTTTGCCTGTGATGTTCAACTTCCTACCCTGAGAGTGACGTCAGAGGAAAAATGGCCACCAATTTGTGAATATGGTCACTAGCACCAGATAGTTAATGTAATGAAATTCAGCATTGGCTCCATGTATGTTTTCAGTGGAGTCCTACACCACTTGATGATGATGGTGCAGCAGGGTAGCGATGCAGCAGGATTTTAATCCTTAAATCTGTCCAGCTCTCTCATCTCTAATCCCACTGACAACACTGCTGTGCTCCTTCTATAAATCACAAATCACAGCACTAATACTTCAGTAGAAACATGCACTGCCCGGAACAAAAATAAGTTGCACACATGAATATGTTGTTGTTCTCCCTTGCTTACAGCACGTAATCATCATGCCATTGTTTCAACAAACTTAAGCAACATAGGATTTATTTCCATCTAGTGTTGGTTCATTTCTCACCGACATCTTGAATTGATGAGGGGAAAAACTGAACCACTCCATAAAGTCTTCTCCAGCACATCCCGAAATCTTTCAATAGGGTTAAGATCAGGACTCTGGGGTGCCAATACATATGTGAAAATGATTCCTCGTGCTCCCTGAACCCCTCTTTCATTATTTGAGTCCCCATTTTATATCCGTGCCATCAGGAAAGAAAAAGTCCATTGATGTGTTAACCTGCTCATTCAGTACCTTCAGCTCATCAGCTGACTTCATTTTATTGCCACATTAATGTTGCTGAGCCTCGACCAGACCAACTGGAGCAACAGTGCCATGGAGATTACATGCTGTGATCAAGGCTGAATGCTCTCCATGAGAATATTAGGGTCATTCCACGGCAAATGTCCGAATTTTAGAAAATCTCCCCGCTCGACCATCTCAGATTTGGCTGAAAAAATTCAAAGATGTTCATACACTTCCTAATAGGAAAGTCTTAAATTTGCACTGGTTGAAGTTATCAATTTCAGTAAGTACCGTTTGATATGTTTAATAATTATCTACTCTGCAGGACTCTCACTGATGAATGTTTCCTAATTTTTAATTCTGCGGGACTGTCTATGACATTTATTATAATGGATAATTCCTGAGGTGTACAAGTAAATTTTTGTCCGATTGAATGTTAAAGTTACATTGACGTAAATGGTGGAATAGGAAAGTAACGATATAACTAGTTTCAACTTTCACCCATGTTTGGGCTCCAATATTTGAAAACCTTAAAAATGTACAAGGGTCATCATCCAAGTAGAGATTAACATGAATGAAATAATGCATTATGTGGCGTTTCAGTTCTGTCTTAAACTCCGTTTTTTTTGTTGGCATTTGAATATGCCTACTCAGGCCATGAATCCTGGGCGTGTACAGAAATACCAAAATTTCAAAAAAGTCCGAACACCATCACAAATTTTTGATATGTTAAGAACAAACATCTAATCTATCAAAAACAGTAAGTTTGCTGTTGGTGGGAGCTGTCTTTTTTTTTTTTTGCTATAGCATGCCAGAATATACACAAAATTGGTTTCCGTCCACAGCTGAAATATCTCCGAGACTATTCATCACAGATGGGTGGTTTCAAATTACAGTATACACAGAATACATGGGAAGGTGCGTGTGCCACATCAAGTCTCTAGATTTAAAATTGAGCTTTCTGTAGACCTTCAACTAAGCTGCCACAGAACAGAGAGTAAATTTTTCGAGCAATTTCAGGTACCCAGATTCTCATAATATATCCTAACCTTAACCTTGAAAGTCCTGATTCTTCAAATAATGGTAGCAGATTTGAACTCTTAAAAATGTGAAGTACCTATCTTAAATACTGTTCTTAATATAACAATTTGAAAGAATCTCCGCAGAAAACGCTGCTCAAAAAGGGTCAGAACTCAGTTGCTAAAATATTTTCTTGTGACAAAACTGTTGGGAGTAGAGAGCGCATATTCGAGACTTTTCCCATTAGGAAGTGTATGAGCATCCTTGAATTTTTTTAGCCAAATCTGAGACGCTCGAGTGGGAGCCATTCGGACACCTGACATGGAATGACCCATTAGAGTGTGAGACGTTTTTTTTTTTTTTTTGGCTGGGCAGTGTATTTCAGTGTTCTGGGTGGAGGTTTCCTTTAAAGTTAATCAATTACCTGTGTTGGAAAATGTTTATTATAGATAACATGAAATGTTTTCCTACTAAATTTTTTTTTCCAGTGAGTAATGATTCACCATTGAGAGTTTTGATGTTTGGACACTCTGATCATCAACAGTTCTCTCTCACGGAGTCGATCCTGCAGAAAGCGCTGTTTGTCGGCTCTGATCCTCAGACGATACTGACTATGAAAAACTCTGGAAGCGTCTGTGATAGAAATGTGACTCTGATTAACACTCCGAATCTTATTAATCATGATTTATTACACTACATGTCAAAACATGAGCTGAAGAAGGCAGTTTGTTTCTCCTGTCCAGGGCCGCAAGCCATCCTATATACATTAAATCCATTAGACATACCACTAAACGCGTACGACATTTTCAAACCCATAGTGCAGTACTTCGGAGAAAGTGTCCTGAACAACACAGTGATTGTTCTGTACCATGAAGAAGAGCAGTGGAGGCCGTCGTTAGAGGAGAGTGTGAAGAAGAATAAGCACTTCCGGGAGCTTCTTGAGAAATGTGGTCACAGATGTTTCTTCTTCAGAGGTAAGGAGAACAGGAATGAGAATGTGATGACGAGGAAACTGTTTGAGATCGTAGACACGATGGTGATGGAGCATGGGTTTTTTTCCAACCTGGAGTTTAAAGATGCTGATAAACGAATCCAGGCAGAGGAAAAACTTATCGGAAAGCAGAAAAAGAAGGAGATCAGTGCAATGTTGGAGGAACTGAAGAAGAAGCATTCTCAGGAAGATCTGGAAAGAGAAGTGAAGCGATACGAAAAAACGATCCAGGTAGAGAACAGGGAAAAGGCAGAGGTGCTGGTCGCAGACAGGCTCGGCTTCATGCTCAGACTGGTTGATTATGCTGCAGCAATAGGAAAAGGAGCGTTTGCAGGTGCAGTGCTAGCAGTGGCCATGGGATTCCCGAGTACGGCCATAGGAGCAGCGGCTGGTGCAGCGCTCGGTGGTTTATTAGGTGGTGCAGCTGGAGCAGCGTGGAGCATTGTGTGTAATGCTTTGGCAGATTTTCGTAGAAATGCAACTTAAAGTGGGATTCGTACTTAATTGTAGGTGCGGCAGAGTTCAATAATAACGACTGCCAACTGTTTACTGTAATAAAACATACATATAGCAATATAAAAAATATATAGCACAGTGTCTGATGACAACACCATTACATTCTGCCATAAATCGATAGTATTTGTACACTGTTGTATCACTGAATGTGTTTCCAGCATTAATGGCAGCAATGAAAATGATTCCATCAATGTTGCTGCTCATGTAAGAGGCGGGGTTACACCTCAAACAGCCCGCCAGTCTATCACAGAACTCTCACGAACACAAACAACCATTCACACTCACATTCACACCAGTGGGCAATCTAGAGTAGACTGACGACCTAATGTGCCTTTAGACTGTGGAAGGAGTACCTGGTTTCGCAAAATAACCACAGAGTCACTGACAGTCCTCAGTGCATGCAACCAAGCATGATTTGTTTTTAGGAATACTAGCCAATTATAGTGCTTAAGGTGGTATATGGATGGGATTTTTTTTTTCAAATTCAAATTTTATTTGTCACATACAAATTATACACAGTACAATATGTAATGAAATGCCTAGTACGACTGTCCAAAATGTAAAGAATGAAGAATGAATTATCAAAGTCACAAGAAGAAAAGAACAATAACTAAAACTTTTTAAGGATTTTAAGGATTTTAAAGGTCAGTTAAAGTATTTTAAAGGTCAGATAAATATAAAAATGCAAAAAGATAGAAATAAAGAAAATATATACAATAAAATAAAATATATAAGATAAAATATAAGATACAATATATATATATATATATATATAAAATGAAGTATAAGTTGAAATATGTGCAAATGTACAGGCAATATAATGAAATATGATGTATTGCAGTGGCGATATTTGTAGTAAAAGTCTGTAAAGTGTCTGTGTGCAAAAGTGGCTGTAAAGTGGGTATAAAGTGGCTGTAAAGTGAATATGTGGTATGTGTGTGTGTGTGTGTGTGTGTGTGTGTGTGTGAAGAATACGTATACTGTATATTCTACCTCAGATTAAATTAAAAAAGCTTCCAAGCTCAGAAAATAATGAAAACAGCATACTCCTGTGTCCTCCCACAGTCCAAAGACATGCACATTAGGGCAATTGGCTGTACCAAATCACCTCTAGGTGTGAGTGTGAATGGTTGTGTGTGTGTCCTGCCCTGCTATGCTTTGGCGAGCAGTTCAGGGCGTACCCTGCCTTCGCCCAGGGTCGGCTGAGATAGGCACCGGCCTACCTGTGACCCTAGTAGGATTAAGCAGTTCAGCAAATGAGTGAGGTAGTGAGTAATATTACCCATGTTCAGTAAGCAATAAAAATATAAAGCAACACTTTATATAAGTTGGCAAAGTTATAATGAAATGTCTCGCCCTAGTGGGCGTCTCATTTTACGCATATTAATGAATAGGTATTTTTCGGGATTTCAGGAATTGTGTATTTTTATTTTTTTACAGGATCCCTTGCACAGATCACCTACAAAATGTATTTTTTTTACTTGTATTACACCTTTCTTTTAAAAATAATTTTAGCCAAAAGAGTACATAACCAATTAGGTTATCTTGCACACAAACAGATAAACAAACAGTGGTAACCATGCGTACGTGTCCACATGTTTTCTTTTGGTTTGCAGCTCAAAGTTTGTGAATACAGTTCAGTTTTTAAGGTGCAGTTCTAAAAATGTGACCTTTGAACCTATTCCCCCCTCCTCACTATCTTGAGGAACCCTGTTCTCATGAGTTTTATATGGCCCTAATAGTTTTAACTGCTTTTTAAAGTGCAACTCAACAGTCACCTATTTCTTCTTATTGTCTCATTCTGATGAACAAAGTGAATTTACATGTGTACGACTTCATGTTTATTCCCTGTAGAAGGGGTGAATGGTTAAATCAAGAAAAAAAACCTGCTACATGATTTTTAAGAATGACATGAGATGTTTTAGTTCAAGTTTGGAGAACAGAGAATAGTATTATTATTTTAAAAAGTAGTTTTTATAAGATTATTATTATTAATTTTGTTATTAGTATTTTTATTTTTTATTTTTTGTAATTGAGATGTATATGTAATTCTGTCCTTAAATTTATGGGGGAACGTATGGGGGTGCTGATACTTTTGGAAGCTAAATGGAGCACTTTACCCCCAAGTAACAAAATTGTACATTGTGCCATGAAATATCCTATTATATACTGTTTACCGGTGCTTTATAAATCACAGTGTGGCCATGCGTGTATATTTTATATATTACTCTATGAATGATCTTGATTTTACTCACTAAATGCTGTATTCATTGTTCATTGGACAAGTAACCATTTCTATTTGGACTTGCAATTTGCAACTGAAACATTCCAATAAAGGGAATAAAGCAACAATGTGTGTTTCAATTATCCATTACAATAACTGGGAAATGTTTATTGTACATGAAAAATTATACAACTGTTCTTGAGATAGCATTGTGGAGAAATCAGTGAGAAGTATATTATTATTATTATTATTTGGACACTCTGGTCAGCCACAGTTCTGTCACAGAGTCGATCCTAGAGAGGGTGGTCTTTAACACCACTGATCTTTATACAGTACTAACTTCTGGAAGCTTCTGTGGGAGAAATCTGACCATAATCAACACTCCAAATCTTGATAACTACAATACTAAGAAGATGAAGGTTTGTTTTTTCCGTCCTGGGCCACATGCCGTCCTATTTAAATCCATCAGACATAGCATCAAACAGGTACAACATTTTCAAACCAGCAGTGCAAGTGTCTTAACAAAGCAATGATTGTTTTATACCATGAGAATGAGCAGCAGATGGAGTTGTTAGAGTACAAACTGGTATAGAAGAATGACTCTGGGGAACTTCTTGACAAGTGTTAAGACAGGTGCCTAATTTTCAGTGGAAGAAGGAAATGATGTTTGCACAGAAAAACAAAATGTTACAGAATAGATGACATCATTTTCCCCCGTCCGCCACACCTGGAATTTAAAAACAGATAAACAAATGAGGAAATTATTCATTTATGTCCATTCAGTTAAATCCAACTCTTGGTGACTCTTTTTGTCATAGAGTTTTCTTGGAAAATGTTTTAGAGGGTAGGTTGCCAGGTCTTTCTTTAACACTCCTAAATTACCCTGGCTTGGGGATGGTATCCACCTGTGCTGCCACAGTTGCACAGCTGATCACATTCACACCTAGGATCAATTTGGAATGGCCAGTTAGCTTAATGCGCATATCTATGAACTAAGGGAGGAAACCAGAGTACTCGGAGGAAACTGGAGTTCTAGCAGCAGTGGTATTAAACATGCAGAGGGAATTTTAGTTAGTGAAACTTTAAAAATTTGGTATTTATATATAACATATATAGTACATATATATATATATATAGTATTTATATAATAATTTTTTTTTCAGTTACAATTTATGAAGAAAGATCAAAGATAACAATGAAGTAGGGTTTAAATGGTGTGATAGTCAGGTAACAAACCTCCTGTACATTTGGGGTGATGTTTCTGTACAGGCAAAATTAGGAGGCACCTGAGCTTGAACGCATCATGTGAGACGTTACATTCCATTGCACGTCAATCAGTGTAGGAATGTAATCTGTTTAGACTGTGGTTGGCAGTGATTTGTTGAAATAATGCAGTCAGATAACATTCATAATTATTATTTTTAAATTGTATTTTAAGAAATGCACTTATGTTTATTATATTTTACTGAATTTAATGTTGTGTTGTTTTGGCCTAAAGAAAGCTACTTTCTGATGTCATGTATGCTAAAAACACTTTAAACCCCCACCTCCACTTCTCTTTTTTTCTGAAGCTAATAAAAAGAGGTCTTATAACTGCATTTTTCATATTACTGTAAAACATCATGATTCATTTTCTGAACCACTATCCTAATTAGGGTCGCGGGCGGCTGGCGCCCATCTCAGCCGATTCTGGGCGAGGTCAGAGCACACCCTGAACAGCTCGCCAGGCCATCGTAGGGCAGAAACACGCTGACAGCTGTGCAGCCTACTCTTGACGAAAGTCAGCAATGGTTCTTTTACATCCCTCTCACCACAGACAGTGAGAGACATGGCCGTCCTTTGATAACCCAGTTAGCTGTGACAACCCGTTGATAGTGGGGCTTGAACCCCTGACGTTGGGATCAGTAATCCAGCACCCCACCACTGCCCCCACTGTAAAACATATACGTCTAATAAATGTATTAATAATTACACTTCTTTCTTTACTAATTAGAAGTCACTATGATTTGTTACTATAGAAATAATGTATCAAAACAAGCAAATTAAATTGTGTATTCAAATATTTTTCAGTTATCCTCCAAAGGTGAGGTGTATGTCACTGAATATTCCCTGAGAAAGAACATCATGTGGACTATTCACAGATATCTCTCTAGCCTGAGGAGAATAATTGTTTTAATATATACTGCTTGAGTGAAGTAAACTAGAATAAGATTTTATATGGTTTATGTGTACATTTTGGAAGCATGACAGTGGTCACACGCTCCATTACAGTACCTTTTAAACCTCATTCAAAGGTTTTTTTCCCCCTTAAAAAGAACACTCACACCTAGGGACACTTCAGAACAGACAGTTAGCCTAATGTGCAGGTCGAGCCTGGGAATCGGACCCAGGAGCTTCTTTGTGTGAACCCATCACGTAATTCTTGGTATTCTACAAGCCAAATTATCATCACTGACATCGAATAAGTTGAAAATATTTGTAATTTTTTATATAGAATTCAGCTTTTGTATGATATAGAGAATTATTCAGATTTCGGCGGGTGAATAAATCTTCATGTCATACTTCATCTCATTCAATAATTGCTATTATCCTGAGATAATAAACCAGTCAGACGTCACCATTTCTGTGTAGTATATAATAAATCCAATACAAGTTTGAAAGTGAAATTATTGCCATTTCAGTTAAATAAATACACAAAGCAAACAAATAAATAAAATATTCTGCATTTGGTTTGTTGTGTTGAGTCTCTTTTTGTCTCTTCATGTTCTTTCTTCCGACACTTTAATGCTTTCATATTTTTTCAAAGCAGAATGACAGGAAAAGGGGTGTTACCTGTGGTGTGTGTGTGTGTGTGTGTGTGTGTGTGTGTGTGTGTGTCTCCCTCCCCTTGACGTGAACACACCTGAAAACATGAAAACATTGTTGTAACTCACTAGCAAAGTAACTGTTGGGAGAGACACAGAGAAGCAGCCACTGTAATTTACACATCCAAACTTCAGGTAAGATTAAACCAGGATACTATCAGTGTTATTCTAATAATATTTACACACACAGCTTCATGTATCTTATCGTATTCATGTATCAGGAAGACATCATGTATCTTATTAAAAGTTTATTCTCTTTAACTAGTAATTGTTGTATGTTTCTGTAATAGAAATATTATGATCTAAGATTTCCACCTCTTCATATATAATAGCAATACTATCAAAGTTCGAATATGACTTATTTATAAAGGAAATGAACAACTTTTGAGTCCTTTTGAGTTTCCAGAATTTAAGGAATTTCTACTTCAATGCTGGATTGTTTCTCTGATGGCGCAAGTTTCCGGTTGAACCTGTTCTCTTGCATGCCACCTGTCTCAGCACAATGTGTTTTCATTAACCACGTCGCAAACTCTTCACTGACTCTACTTTGAATCAATGCAATGATTCATCACTTTCTGAGCTGATTATATACTGAGAAAGTCACAAATCAGAGCTCTAAATCGTGTATTAAAATATTTCACAGGAGTTATCCAGTTTTCTTTCTGAGTTTTTGGGTGTGGGTAAAAGGAAGTACCCTACTGTAGGATTTTCCAATGTAAACAGCTCGAAACTGCAGTGTTTAGACGGTAGGTTGTGGCACACGCTCAGTTTTTAGTCTCCATTGACCTCTCTGTAGTTTTGCATGTGTGAATAGAAATTGCAATTTATTGAAATTACTAATTATAACCTACATTAAGTTATTTTTTTAAAATGATTTTTATTTGACAGCCCCATTCCTACCTGTTCAGGTTATTAATCAGGTTTCAGGTTGCCTGATAAGAAATCAGTGGTGTTGCTGATAAATGAGATAAACACCAGTTTCCTTGTTTGTCGAAAGCCGGTATCTTAATTCTATTCAATGTATTTAATAAATGCATTTTTTATTGCAAAAAATATATTTTTTTAATAATAACATTATAAAAAAAATATATATATATATTGTTGCATTTTATCTCATTGTATGCTTTGTATATTTTGAACAAAAAAAGTTTTTCTCAAATCTTTTTCCCTCTCAAATCTGGGCGTCACGGTGGCATAGCAGTTGGCATGTCAGCCTAAAAGCAAGAAGGTCCTGGGTTGGAGAAATTGTTACCCTGGGTTTACACTGGGGTACGACACGATGTCTGCAATCTCCGCAGTTCAAAAAATCATGGAGCTCCACAATTTATGAGCACGCCTGGGGTATAAAAAGGAGGCAGGGGGGATCATAGAGATGAAACTTCAAGGAATCGTGTTTCCAAGTTCATCAGAATCCCCTACGATGGCGCATCAAGGTCTGTTAAGGTCTATACTGCGCTCTACTATGGTTCGCAATTGCCGTCAAATTGTAATACATCGTAATAATCGCAGCAAAGTTTTTGACCGTCAAAAATCCACTAAGTTCCCTCAAGATTTTCACGATTCGATCCCACGACTCCCCATACTCATCACGATTCTATTAAATCGCAGACATCGTGCCCCAGTATAAACTTAGGGTTAGTTAGCATTTTTGTTGAGTCAGTGCTTGGGGACAGACGGAAGAGTTTAGGACAGAGGTGGTTATGCATTTTTCAGTAACATGATAAGTTGATTTTATTTTGGTCCTCAGAAAAAGAGGACTGGTGCTCACAATCCACAGTGCAATTACTACATAAAAAATCTATTTAAAAAAAGATCCATGCTGATGTTGCGTAAAAGGAATAAAACATCTGTGTTGTTATAGGACTGTAATTAACTTCAGGATGTATAGTTTTATATGCTGGCTCGATTATTCTCACTACAGAGGTGTACAATATATTGATGGGAGGTGACTTAAACTTGACCTGAATTCATTTTTAGTGCTATAATTATTTTTCCAGGGCATGGCTTCAACCTTTAGCCTTCTGTCAGAGAAGCACTTCCTGTGCTCATTGTGTGAGGACATCTTCAGCAATCCGGTCACAACACCATGTGGTCACAGCTTCTGTAAGGTGTGTCTGCGCAAATACTGGAGCCGCACCGGAACAGGGAAATGTCCTCTGTGCAACAAGTACTTCGCCTCCAAACCTCACCTCAGTGTGAATCGGATACTGGCTGACGTTACGGAGAATTACAGGAAATCACGGAGTGACGGAAGAGTGAAATCCATCAGTGTGGATGGACTTTTGAATGATATTGTAGGTAGATTTATGAAGGAGAGTCTCAAAAGTCCAAAATCCATGGAGGAATTTGAATAAATGAACTGAACAGTGGGTTTGTTGTCCTATTTGAAATTGTATGTGCAGGTAGAGAAAACAGACAATGAAGTGGAGCACATGATCGAAGAGAAGATTCGGAAAATGACTAAACTCAAGCAGTCTCTTAAACTCCTGAAGGTGAGTCTGTAGGGGCTCCCAAGTGGTGCAACAGAAAAGCGTTCGTCCCATCATCTGCTGATCGGGTGCACAAATATAGATCTTCCCAAAGCCATCAGAGCCCAAGGCAGAAAGGAGAGAGAGAGAGAGCACAATTGGCAGTACTCTCAGAGGGGAGGAGTGGCATACTCCCTCCCGTCAATTACAGTGACATTAGCCAATCAGGGCATCTGTTAGCTTATGTGTACAGAAGAGGGCGGATAGCAGTTTCCGAAATTTGTGTGACATTGACACCTTATCCTCACCTGATCCTAGGAGAACATTTTTCTGTTGCACCATATGGAAGCACTAGTGAGTCAAAAATTGTAATAACAGGATTCAATTTTTCACATTTGAAAGCATTTTGTTTTTCATCACATCAGCTGATGCAATTCAGGGTTTGGTCAGAGAAAGGTGGAACTGAGGAAGCCCCCAGAGGTCAACTGTCAACAGACTCAGTGCCTCAAGATGTGTGTTAAGAAGGCAGTCTCCATAAATAGACTACACTCATTATGTGTGACTACTTAAAGAGATACTCTAGGGAGTTGGGTGGAGTGTGGCAAGGCTGATATTATGTCTCTCATTATGTTTCCCTAATCAGAGTTCGTGTCTGCTGGAGCTACAGGAGAGTCATAGGGTGTTCTCCGAACTCCTCAGCTCAGTGGACGCAGCTCACAAAGCAGTAGTGGCGGAGGTGGAGGCGAAACAGCAAGAGGCTGAGAAACGAGTCGAGCGGTTCATGAAGGAGCTGGAGAAAGAGATCGCTGAGTTAAAAAGTGGACAAACAACACCAGAAGATCACTTAGATAACAAGGAGCAACTTAGAAAAGTAAGTTTTAACATCCATATGATCCGTAAGTACCCAAGTATCACTCTTTTTCACTCACTCACTTATTTGACAGACCGCTTAATCCTGTTAGGGAAGTTTAGTACAATAAATGCTTTTATGTGTTAAGGTTTTGTGTTTCAGTCTTTCAACAGTTTTATATTTTGCCTGTTCTTGTTTGAAAATGTCTCTCAAGCATTTCATTTTGGTTTACTTAGTGATTACTGAAGCCTGTTTTAAAGAACCACTTGTGATTTTAAGATTGCATGTATCTGTGTGTATGATCATGCGACATTTCTTTTCCTGTAAGTGTATGAATCCAAAATACCGTATGTCCCTAAGATCACGTCCAAAACCTTTAACACATGTCTACTAGGCAGCAGATGGCACTGTAGCTCTGATGCAGTAAGACCCCTCTCCAATACCAACATGACACCATTTATTCCCAGTTAATTACAATTTCTATTGCAGGTAGCAGATGGCTTTGAAAATTACTTTAAAACCAAAAATCCTTGCTTTTTAATATGCCCTACAATTTATTTGGGTGCAAATTATATATTTTGCACCTAAATAAATCCAAAAAGCAGGAAATTCACCCACAAAATTACAAGATGCTAATGATAAAAAAAAAGTGTTCTGCTGTTGTTGTTAAGAATACATGGATCTGAATTTCTTAAATCTACACTGTAAAATATTATGTACTTCTAGATTAAAAACACTGATTATTACCCGTGTCTTATTCATAGAGTTTTAGTCATTTACCTCGAGAGATGAGGGACTGGTCCAAGATCATAATAGAGACAAACCCGTGTTTGGGATTTGCCAGGAAAGCTGTGAGCAACTTCATCAACACTGTCAAGATGGAGGCTGACAAACTCTCTAAAGCAGGTGCAAATGTTTTCTTTTATAGTTTCCTTTTATTAGGGAAAAAACACATTTTGAAAAACAAGTTTGCTTATTTAAATTGAAATGAATGGATGGCCTTACAAACTCTCCTATTACACATGACCATATGTGTATTTTCATCATCTGGTGGTTTTTACTAACAGTTTCGAAGTTGCAATCTGCTAGAATCTGCTCGGTAGTTTGCATTAGCCAGATTGAAAAGTCTGTTTCAGGTGTGCTAAATCACAAGAATAGCTTGTGAATTTGTCCGTTCATGTAAGGCAAGTTTATGGCGATAATAACAGTATACAGATATTAAACTAACAAATCAGATATAGACTAGTGAACTTCTGAATAAAATAAAACTAGGAACTTATCCAAACATATGTAACTTTGGATTAATTAAGAGTCAGCTCCTGTATAGGAAGGAAGCCCCATTCATTCAAGTGCAAATTAGTTCCATGTTGCTGAAGAAAACAGGAAATAATCACATGAATTTTTTCTATTTTGTAGTACACTGTCACCCCCAAGTGTGCGAATTTATTTTTTATCTTAATGAAGAATATTGTAATATCAGTAGTGTGTTTTGATGTACAAAGATGTATATGATGTATCCAAACTTTTAGTTTATGTTTT
>JAQMYF010000001.1:56287895-56323250 GCA_030014195.1 Neosilurus mollespiculum
AACGTCGTGCCCCCCCCCCCCCCCCCCCCCCTTAATTGTCAATGCCAGCATTGTGGCAAAACAACACTGGAGGAGAGTTGTATGTTCAGATTGGGAAGTTCGGGCCTTCCTAGGTTTTGGCCTAAATAAATCTGTTCAAGCCAAATTGGAAGGGACCTACCCAAATCAAATAAACGTCTGCCTTTTTTCAACTGTTCTACCTGATCACATACTGATAAAACTGTTTCCTAGAGCAAAATACATTCTCACTGCCTGACTGCCTCGCTCTGATGCTGCCTCGTTCTCCCTCTCCCTCCTTTTCTTCCTGTCTGTCTATTCGTCCCCCCTTCTTGCTGTCTGTTTGTCTCTCTAAATCTTTTCCTGCTTTCTCTTCCAATATGATTTTATTTGTACTTGTATCTTCTCATTTGGTTTATCCCCCAAATATACTGAGATTTTATTGTATTTTTGCCAGAAATATCTCGAAGGCAATTTGCTTTCACTTGCAGTAGTTCACCCCTCTTTTAGCCTGTGAAACAGATAAATATTAAGTCCAGTTCCCACCACTGATGCATGTACTCATATCCTGCTCACTCCAGGTGTTTGTTCTATAGACTGTACAGATACAGTGATGGTGTTAGTCAGTTATTATCCATCCTGTTTTCCAGACAAAGCCACCAGTCAGCTTCTGCTGGAGACGGACTGGGAATCCATCCTGCAGATCTGCGACCTCATCCGCCAAGGAGATACGCAGTAAGTCCTCTTCACGCTGGCACCATGTGACCAGGCTGTAGCAAATAGTCATGTCAAAGACCCAAGAACTTTTTCATCTCTCTCAGGGCGAAGTATGCGATCGCTGCCATCAAGAAGAAGCTAAATGACAAAAATCCCCACGTGGCTCTCTACGCCCTGGAGGTACGAGCGGCTGTGTTCGTTAGGATCAGAATTTGATGAGGAAAACGGCTTTCATGGTTCTGAATTTAATGACATGTATTCTTACCAGGTTCTGGAGTCGGTGGTAAAGAACTGTGGCCAGACGATTCATGATGAAGTGGCGAGTAAGCAGACCATGGAGGAACTCAAAGACCTGTTCAAGGTGGGAGATTAATTACACATCATCTGATCTCCAACTTTATTTTTTATCTCTTCTCTGTTTAAAGACGGGTTTGGATGTGGAAGACAGCAAAGGGTTAGTTGTTATTGTCAGTGGTTGCTATGGTTAACTGATAGTTTTGCAAAATGATTTAGCTCTCTATGAAAATTATGGGATGTAAACTAAATATTATACACTGTCCGGCCAAAAAAGTTCTCTCACACTAATATTTTTAGGAGTTCATTTAGCCTTGATCACAGCATGTAATCTCCATGGCACTAAATGTACTGAATGAGCAGGTTATCACAATAATGGACTTTTTCTTCCCTGAAGGCACAGATATAAAATGGGGACTCAAATAATGAGCGAGTGGTTCAGGGAGCATGAGGAATCATTTTCACTTATGTATTGGCACCCCAGAGTCCTGACCTTAACCCTATTGAACGTTTTCGGGATGTGCTGGAGAATTTATGGAGTGGTTCAGTTTTTTCCTCATCAATTCAAGATGTCGGTGAGAAATGAACCCAACACTGGATGGGAATAAATGTTATGTTGCTTACGTTTTTTTGAAACAATGGCATGACGATTATGTTGCTGTAAGCAAGGATAAAGGAACAACAACAACATATTGGTCCGTGTGACTTTTTTTTTTGGCTGGGCGGTGTATTTTTGATTTTACTGGGCCTTTTCAAGACCTAAAGCTTGTTTTGTCCAAATCAATCATCAGCGTAGCTCCCAGATGCGGTTGGACATTTTATTTATTTATTTTGAGTGTGTGTGTTTTCTCCAAAGAATGCCCGAAGCTAGAACCTGAATTCTTGGATTTGGAGGCTTGCTCGGTTTAGAAAATGCAGAATGAGTAAACATTTATGAACAACCTTTTTAATCAAACGTAGCACCGTAATGACAACATAGCATCGTGTCAGTGTCGCAGAAAAAAAAAAAAATCACATTGTTTTTCATTGACTGTTCAAATCCATTTTTTTGGGTCATGCTTTCTAAAACCTGTACCAGTTGGTGAACTGGAGGCAGGTTGAGGTTTTTCCTGTGTGAGTGAATGTGTATTTAAAAGGCAGTGATGTGTTAGGTTAATGATGCTTTTTCTGTGTATAACTTTCCTGTGCAGAAATGTTTACCAGGATATTATAATAGTACTATTAGGAACACTGTTCAGTGCCACTAAAATCTTACTTCTGATTGGTGAGAGGTTTACATTAATCCTGTTTAATTTGTTATTGTTTCTATTGTAACAGCTGAAGCAGTTCTAATAATAAAGGAAATTTCTTATGGCTATATGGCTAAAATTCAAGATGAACCAATTGCATTTTTGATTTTGCTTTAGGTGTGACCTGTAGATACTGGTGTTTTTTCTTTTTTACCGTTGTCTTATGATTTTCTTGTTTTAATAATAATAGCAGTCTATACATATATAATGTTTGTATTTTGGCTTTCATTGAATAATTGTTTGACAGAATAACATTAGGTGAATTCTTAATGTTTTACATCAGACCTGGGCAATGTCCGGCCCGCGTAAGATGCATGCGTAGCTGCAAGTACACATGCATGCGTAGTAGTCTACCTATATATGTATGCGTGCATGTATAAATCCATGTGTGCGCGCAGTGTTCAGAGTTTTTAACAAAATGTGGACTCCTAGGTATTTATTTACAGAAGTCAGAGGAAAAGCGCCTGTTTAGTTTGTGGAGAACAGATCGCTGTGTTTAAGGACTACAATTTGAATCGCCATTACGAGACTAAACACAGAGAAATACAAAAGCATGACCAATGCTGAACAGGCATGGACATCTGAAGCATCACTAATTTAGCTGCAAAAGCAACGAGGCTATTTTACCAAGCCTCATACATCCAGAGATGCAGCAACCAAGACCAGCTTTGTGATATCATACAAAATCGCTAAAAACAGTCAGCCATTTTCCGAGGGGGAATTCATCAAAGAGTGTTTGGTGGAATATGCCCTGAGAAAAAGGAAGCATTCGAGAATGTTCCCCTCTCCAGACGAACAGTGACGAAAAGGATTGAGGACATTGTGGGAAATCTGGAGCTTCAGCTGCGAAATAAAGTGAACAAAATTGATTTATTTTTTTTTCCCTTGGTTTGGACAAGAGCTGTGATGTCCGCGACACTGCCCAGTTACTCGTCTTTGTTCGTGGGATAACAAAGGACTTAAAGATCATTGAAGAGCTGGCGGCAATGTGGTCAATGAAGGGGACGACGACGGGGAGTGATTTGTTCACGGAGGTAAATGCATGCCTGGACAAGCTGGGACTGAAATGGGACAGACTGGTAGGTGTTACAATGGATGGCAGTCCAAATCTAACGGGGAAAAACGTGATTAAAATAGTTGTAACGTCATCAGGGCACGAGCAAAGTACTCATCCATGTTAGAAGCACTGCCTGGTCAGTTTTCAAGGCGATTTGAAGACTTCAGGACAATTGAGGGTGAAATGCACATGATTTCCTCTCCGTTTACCTGCAATGTGGAGAATATACCCAGTGATGTTCAGCTGGAACTCATTGACCTGCAATCTGATATAATGCTGGCAGAACAGTTGAAGTCGGTATCACTGCTGGATTTTCACTCTTCTCTCAAGGAGAACTTTCCACATATAAGGAGACATGCTCAGATGTTTGTTCTCTTTGGATCTACCTACATATGTGAGCAAACATTGTCAGTGATTAAATTTAACAAATCCAGGTACAGATCCTCTTTCACTGATGATCAGCTTTTCCACCTCAGAAATTCAGCCTGACTTCCGTGTACTTGTTCAAGCCCAACAGACACTAGATGTCTCTCATTGAATGAGAAAAAAGAACTGAAAAACAGCAAATGAGGTGGTTGGACTACAAGCAAAATGGTAATAACAATTTATATGAAGTTGATTTTAATGCTGGTCGTTCAAAAGTGGTACATTTCTGAACGTACACATTTTGTGTAACATTTTTTGGGGGGAAATTTGAATTGAATAAATTGTTTTTCCTGAGCGTACTTTTCACATTTACTCAAATCAATCACACCTTGTCAAAGGAATGCAATTTACTGCTTTTATAAAGAGATTATCTCTTCTAAATTAGAGAATATGTAAATTAATATTAAGAATAATTTAGTTCAGCCTATTGGTCCTGCCCTCCACAACATTTTCTCATGTGGCCCCTTGGGGAAATGAGTTGCCTACCCCTGCTCTACATTATACACAGTGGTGTTGTTCTGTTGTGTATTTGGGAGACTGTCACTCCTCTGGTGTTTTGATCCTACTCTTCTTGATGAGTCATACTGCATTGTACTTCCTGGTGGTGTCATTATGTCACATGTCCTCTCGGTTCTTAAAGCTCTGTGGAGTTTCATATTGTGTCAGACTAAGAAATGTGCTTTAGTGTTGTGGATTGTCCAAAATGGTATTGCTGATGAAACATGACGTGAAAGGTAACATGTAAAATAACAGCTTCCTGGTCGATCAGAGGATCAATCTTCAAAAAATATATATAGCGAGAGTTGAGTTTCTTATGCTAGCAGGCTCTTGTTTTAGTATGTCTGGGTGATTTATGTTCATATTTAACTGCTGTCGTGTTTAACTTTTTAAATGTTGATGTTCTGTGAAGAAGTTTTGTTTAAATAGTAGAAAGTCGATGTGGATTTGTTTATGGTGTGATCATGATGTGGCTTTACCTGTGGATTGATGGTTGAAGCTCAGGTCTGATTGCCTGCGTGTTCTGCTCGCTTATTGCATTTTCATGTTCTTGTCTGTGTTTTTGTGGTCCATCTCTCTCTCATTTTGCTTCTAAGTGAATCCTAGTGCAGTTTTGATTGTCACGGAAATGTAAAAGTTTGTAGAGTAAGTACATAGAATGTAATGGAGATGTGCATCTGGCGTTCCTGAGATGTGAGAGTTAAAGCTCGGAATATATGATGACTTTTGTATAGCTAGACTGAATAAAATAGCCTCAAATGCTTCAATAGCTGCTAATAGTGCAAGCCAAGGCTATTACCGTTTCTATTGGCACTTCTATGTCTTGATCACGCCTACTCAGAACTGCTAAGAGGCCAGAAGCTTGATTTTCGCCTGTTGTTTACTTATGGGCCAGACAAGGCCAACCGAGGCGTAAGGCAGTGTCCATGTGGAAGGCGGGGTTAATCTATTTCAGTCTGACAGACACTGATGTAAACATTTAGCTCCATGGTCATTTGTGTGCAAATAAGTATTCATAAGGAAACTAAGCTAGTTGACTCAAGGTAGCTGTTAAGCTAATTGTGATCCCTTATTGGTGTAAATCTAGACATACAACTAATGGTTTTAAGCCATTTATATTTTATTTGATTACGTGGTGGCTGCGCTAAATTAAGAATGGATTGTATTCCACTTGTGTTGATTATTCTCTCACTACAAACTGCTGTGCAAGTGTGTGGCATTTGCAACAAGACCGCACGTTATGGGTGAGGAAACTACTGATGTGTACGTGCACGGTTATAGAAACTTATAAGCCGTGGGTAGTCTTAATATAGTGTTGGCTCACCCCGGCACGAGAGTAGAACAGCGACTAATTGTAATAAATCACAATTATAAAAATAATAAAGTAGCCTTCTGAGTGATGTGACTGTCTTCTGTGCCATTCTCAGAGACAAACTGAGCCGAACGTCAGGAACAAGATCCTGTACCTGATCCAGGCCTGGGCTCACGCCTTCCGCAACGAACCCAAGTACAAAGTGGTCCAAGACACTTACCAGATCATGAAGGTCGAAGGTATGAACAACAGCTGGATTAAACCACTGAGTTTTAATATATATAAAGCGAAGCGGCACATCTGATTGAATTCTCCTGCTTTGGTTCAGGTCATGTGTTCCCGGAGTTTAAAGAGAGCGATGCCATGTTTGCTGCAGAGCGGGTGAGTGATCCTAATAACGAGGCAGTGACACAGCCAGGTTTTGTGATGTGTGTGATAATCATCATCATGTTTTCAGGCTCCCGATTGGGTGGATGCCGAGGAGTGCCACAGATGCAGAGTTCAGTTTGGAGTGATGACTCGAAAGGTAAACGCAGTCATCCTGACTGACTCATTGTCATCAAATGTGCAAAAGTTTCCTTACCAGATGAATAACAAACTTCCTTTTAGATGGGGTGTCAGAACATATGGAGCAAATTTAATGAATTAAGTCAGCATGTCCGTAACACTATCAGCATTATAATCATTTACTACCTTCAAGGGAATAAATATCAGCAGTAGCGCTGCATGCTCCGCTAGTTTTAAATAAAACTAGCGCTGCTAGTTTTTTTATTTTTTACCCCAGAGAGCTAAATCTTCATGTTTTGCCTTCTACCTCTTCGGTTTCAGATTCAAAATGGCTTCCTGTTCGCTGTATAGTGTATGCTGACTAAACACTGAGTAATAAATTACATAATGAATTCTATGCTGGACACTTTAAATGAAGTAAAAAAAAAACATTTGATGTGGGAATGTACTGCAATCCCATGGATTTCTTTGAGTCTAGTGATCTGTAAAACATGCATTTGATTGAAGGTTGTAATTGGTTAATTTATGTCAAGGGAAAAAACAAATTGCTTCCCATTCAACATTATCAATGCTGTTCTATATTTATTACTAAGCTAGCACATTTGACTGCTTATTTGTGTTGAATAGTTTTAAAGCTACAATGTGCAAGATTTAGCTGTATCAAGTGATGAGGTACCAGGTTCCAGCCAGCTGGTTTTGGGTTACTGTAGAAACATGGCAGGGCAAGATGGCGGCCTCCATGAGAGGGGATTCTCTTCCATGTAAATATAAACAGCTTGTTCTAACCCTTGGAAACTCTACAATTTTTTATTTTTTTTTTTTTTTGATGACTAAAGGTTAATGAGAACTTTATTTGTTGATGATATCCTTAATTTATGCCAGTATGTCTTCCAAAATGTTACACGCTGTACTTTTAATCCAAACCTCTCTCACTCACTTCGCTGTTTTTTGATTTTGTTCAGGAATGAAAAGGCCTCAGGTCTCAAACAAACAACTGCGATATTTCTGTGCACGTTTCAATTACAAGATTAATGTGTCAGTAGTTGGATGAGGTTCTGGCAAACCAAACTAGCTACTAATGACGTCATGTTATGAGTCCACCTCTGCCATCACATACCAAGTGTTAACAGTGTGGCTGATGAATCCCGTTTTCCTTCACTAGATGATGCGTTGGATGTTTGATCGATATGACTGTTTACCTTAGAACCTTAGTTTTTAAGCCAATCAATTAGTAGGTCTGCCAGCGAGTCTAGTGCTTCTGTCTGGTTTACCTAACTGACCAATGCTGATTTAAATGGAGGTTAGGCCCATTTACCTTATTAGCATACAGACAATACAATTTGTAAATAAATAAATAGCCCAGAAATCTAGTTTATTTATGAAATTATAGAAATAAATTTGCATTTTCATGACCAAAATATATGGATTTGTTTATATATTAAAATTTACGTCTGGATTTGTTTATTATTTGTTTACTTACTTATTTGTCAGTGTTTACTTACTTGTCATTGTTCACCAGCCATACTGCACACATACAAGTAGCATGTTGAGTAAAATATAAGTGTTGGTGTTTCGTGACTTGTGGGGTTTGTGCTCCTACAGCACCACTGCAGGGCATGTGGACAGATCTTCTGTGGGAAGTGTTCATCCAAATACTCCACCATCCCCAAGTTCGGCATTGAGAAGGAGGTGCGGGTGTGTGAGCCCTGCTACGAGCACCTCAACAAGTAAGTCCGAGTGGAAACGACCACACGCACACACAACGCAAAGATCTGTTGCTGTAACGCGTTTCCTAAAGATTCACATTCTGGATTTTAATGTTTAAAAGCAGACACTTTTGTTTGTGTGTTATGCAACACGTATCACTCCTTTAGGACCTGTTCCACAGCCATGTTCATACATCCCGTGTTTTGCGTCTGTTGATTCGTCCTTGTGAATGTTGTCATCTACAAAATGTTTTCGATTTCATCTGTGATTTACTCATCTGTGTGTGTGTGTGTGTTTCCTGATCCCTTCTCCTTACCAGCCTCCCCTCCCTCTCTCCCGCTTCTAGGAAAGCAGAAGGGAAGAGCAGCAGCAGCAGCAGCAGTGGCAGCGGGCAGTCCGACTTGCCTCCCGAGTACCTGACTAGCCCTCTGGCTCAGCAGTCTCAGGTTAGTGCTCCGACTCTGATCGGCTTTTATGTTGGACTTAAAAATAGAGTCGATATTTCAGACATTATAAAGAAATGAAACCCCCTTCCAAACAATAACAATCCTCCTCCTCCCCACCTTCATCATGGTCTCCTTCAAGCATCATTAAGCATCTTCATCTCATTTTCAAGGTGGAGGTCTGGTTACATATTTTGGTCTTTTGATTTTATTCAGTTTGATATATGACTTGTTTTCATGTGAAAATAATGAAGAATGGATAAATACTTGTATCATTTATGGTTTACTTTGTATAACACGACATTATTTTGCTTGGAAATGTGCATGGGGGTATTTGGGGGGCCTCCAACGCATTGATGGGTTTTCCATTATTTTTTTAAATGGGAAAATTCACCTTGCTATTCGAGCATTTCGCTATATGAATAAATAATATTTTGAATTAATGTTCTTTGAGCTCAGGCTGGAGTTACTAAACCATTTTAACAGAACATTGTCTTGTTTTATTACTAATTTTTTTGTCATTTCTGTATTTTGTATATGTTGCGGTTCTCACAATTAATCTGAAAAGCCAAGAAATTTTTGGTGTCTGACGTAAAGTTAAAATGTCTAATGTTAAGGCTTCGATAGGCCAAAAGTTTTCGGATATTTTCACTTGTAATTTGACAATGAGGAAGTTTGTCTTTGATTTAGCTTCGAATTCACCAAAGTTTGGTATTGTTTTGTGTTTTTTTAGTTTCCAAGTACTATTTGGAATCTTTTCTGGGAAATATTTCCATTCGGCTTGCTGTAACTTTCCTGAACATACACTGCTATTGTGGAAAAACACAGACAAGCATTCCACTCACTTGATGATTGGGTTTGTTCATCATTACTGTTACATTGACATTTGTAATACTGCTGATGGGTAGCATGCCTAAGTAATGGGAACATGGGTTTCTGATTACTTCCATTCTAACAGCATGCATGTTGATGTAGTATGTACAGTTCCCTAAAACTCTGTAGGCTTTCACCGGTAGAGGAATGGCACCTGGATGACCTGTTATTCATAGTATGAAAATGTACCACATTACGCCATCCTATAATTCAGTCTGGAGCCTCTGAGTAAATGAAGTATTCTGACAGAATTGCGAAATATATTTAATTGTATCCCCTGTGAAGTTAGGGGGTACTATGTTTACAGGGGTTGTCCACATCTGCTGCTGCCACTGAAACTGACCTTTCCCTCTAGCAGTGCTGGTTTTTCATGGATTTATTTTATATTTATGTGAAATGGTCCTACGTGCTAATGTCTCGTGTGCTCTTGTGCACTTTTTTAATTATACTTTTTATTTATTTTTTTAAAGCCAATTCTATGTATTGTTACATTATCCAGATTCTCATTAATCTATTAATCAGAGGTGGAAACACTGCAGTTAAATAACTGATCATTTCTGAAGGAAAGTTATTGATACTGAAACACGATACTCACGAATGCTCATATATTCGATATATACGATAATTTATCGATTATATTGCCCAGCCATACGGTCATGTAAATGACGTTGGTACATGCTGTGTATATATTATGCAGCCTGTGCTTGCTGTGCTTTTTAAAATTACACTATTCAGTGGTAAGCCATGCCCTAGTTTTCCAGTCATCTTTCTGTCTTCACTCCCATTTATTTATGGATGTGCTTGGTGTTTTTGGCTGCTCCATTTTCCCAGATGCCCCCAAAGAAAGATGAGGCAGCGCTGCAAGAGGAAGAGGAGCTGCAGCTGGCCATTGCTCTGTCTCAGAGTGAAGCTGAAGAGAAGGAGAGAATGGTGAGGCATGCAGGCAGTCGTTGTCTGTGATATGTTTTTGAAATTGGACAGAATGTTAAAGAGGAAAAAAAAGAGAAATTCATGCTCTTACTTTTGATGCTATTGTATGCTCTCTCTTTCTTTGAATAACTCAGAGGCAGAAGAGTTCGTACCCGGTGTACCCCAAAGTTGACCCGACTCCGGTGACTTCATCTGCTCCACCTGTCAGCACTCTATACTCCTCACCTGTGGTAAGGGTCTGAATGGGTTGATAAAATGTGACCTAATGACAGACGTGGATACACTCTCATTTCTCACTCACTCATTTGCTGAACCGCCCAATCCTGTTAGGGTTGCGGGGAGGCTTATGCCTATTTCAGCCAACACTGGGCAAAGGCTGGGTACATCCTGAAGAGCTTATCAGACCATTGCAGGGCCAACATGCTACCATTCACACTTGCACTCACACCTCAGGGCAATTTATAACAGCCAATTAGCCTAATGCTCTTTGGACTGTGGGAGGAACCTGGAGTACCCGGAGCGCATGGAGAACATGCAAACCCCACACAAAAACTCCCAAATCAGGGAATCGACCCAAGGACCTTCTTACTGTGAGGCCGACGTGCTGACCACTGTGCCACTGAGGCGCCCTACATGTATACATTACATTAATCACGAATTTCTTTATGAAATGTTGTAAGAACTTATTCTTGACCTTCTGTGATCTTTTACAGAACTCATCCGCTCCTTCTGCTGAAGATGTTGATCCTGAGGTAAGTATCTTCCACACAAGGTTGTGTTTCTGCTTCAGCGTACAGCTTAGTATGATGTTTTTGTATACTGTGGTAACGATGCTCATCTTTTTTTTTTTTTTTTTCCCAGCTGGCCCGTTATCTGAATAGGACTTACTGGGAGAAAAAGCAGGAGGAAGCTCGTAAGAGTCCCACCCCCTCTGCTCCTGCACCGGTGCCATTGGCTGAACCCATTCCAGTCAGCCAGCCAGTGGAGAGCCACACCCCTGTTCAACCTGTCAACATAGTAGAGGTATGCGTGTGCTAGTTTAGCGTGTGCTAGTTTCCTGATGAATGAGTAGGTAAGAACGAGTTGTTACTTAAGTAAGCACGACTTAAATGCAACTGATTTGTGATGCGTGTCCACAGCAGCAGTACCAGAACGGCGAATCGGAGGAGAACCACGAGCAGTTCCTCAAAGCACTGCAAAACGCCGTCACCACTTTCCTGAACCGCATGAAGAGCAACCATATGCGCGGGCGCAGCATCACCAATGACAGTGCTGTGCTCTCCCTTTTCCAGTCCATCAACAACATGCACCCACAGCTGCTCGAGCTCCTCAACCAGCTCGACGAGAAGAGGCGTGAGTCAACGTCGTCACACCTTGTAGTTTTTGTGCTCTGAATGCTGGATCTATAACGTGGCAGTTGTGTAACTGGTATCTAGTGTGTTGACTTGAGGATTTTTATTTATTTATTTATTTTTAATAAATAGTGTGCTTATATAATAGCACATTTTCTGTACTGAGATGAAATATGAAACAATCAGTAGGTGTTGCTGATTTGGTTCCTTTCTGTCTGTAGTGTATTATGAAGGCTTGCAGGATAAGCTGGCACAGGTTCGGGATGCACGGGCCGCTTTGAACGCTCTGAGGGATGAGCATCGCGAGAAACTGCGCCGTGCAGCCGAGGAGGCTGAGAGACAGCGGCAGATCCAGCTTGCTCAGAAACTTGAGATCATGAGGCAGAAGAAGCAGGTGAGTGCCACATGAATGGATTCAAATAAAGCTAGTGGATGCAGTTTTATTGGCCCAATTCCTCTACTCCATTTTTTTTTGTGATATTGACCCCATAAGCCAATGTCAGCTTGTCCATCCTGTACCTGAATCGCAGGCTTGACTACAGCTTTGGGTAAGATGCCCTTGCTCATGCTTCAACAGCGAGCCACCAGGTTTCACTTTATAGCTCAAACCCCCTCATCAAAAGCATGCTTCTTTTTTTACCTCCCCCCAATAAGAGTTTTGGTGGAGGTATGTAATCACCAGAATGAGAAGTTGAGAACCAAACTTGGTGGGGACACTATCCTACCTGAGTCCCTGAGTAATTTGATTTTGGAATATCAAGGTGACGGTCAGAACAAGGTCATAAGGCTTTGGAGATGGAGTGCTTCTAACATGATCATATATGGACTTTCAAATGAGAGCATGAAACGTCAAACCTCGGCCATCTCATAAATCTTTTAAATGAGAGGGTTTTGTTTGCCTAGATTAGTCACGTGTGTATACTATATAACATGTTGAGCACATGGGTAATTAAAACCAGTACCCATAGAGGGCCTATTTACCTCAAGAGTGCACCTCTAGTTTTTACCCTTCAGATCAATGGGCTTGAAGGGGGGTGTTGTCACACAGCTGTCCACAGGTGCATTCCGCACACTAACTCAAATGCAAACATTGATCGTCACCATTTTTATGGTGTGGATGTTGGGATTGTGTAACTACCCAAGTCTTTCGATTTTTGTTGTGCTGCGATATCCAATATGGCCACCGCGGCTGCAATCTTGAAATTACATTCTGCGTATTTACTCAAACGCCATCACCAGTCATCACTATTTTTGTTGTCTATCATGGAACTGGGCGTAACTTTTATAATGTGGTGCATGGACTGAGGGGTATTGATCAGTTGTTGATGTTCCTTATCGATTGCAGGAGTATTTGGAGATGCAGAGGCAGCTGGCCATTCAGCGTCTGCAGGAGCAGGAGAAGGAGCGGCAGCTGCGTCTGGAGCAGCAGAAGCACACTATCCAGATGCGTGCGCAAATGCCCGCCTTTTCGCTGCCTTATGCCCAGGTGAGCTTCAGACAGTGTGTCCAGATAGTAAAATGAAGAAAAATTTTCAGTAATGGTTCTTGGGCTGCATGTGGAATTATGGGCATTATATGCATGTTTATGGTTAAATTTGATGTTCTGTTCATTATGCCCAATGAACTGCAGTCTGAATTGTGTTTGTGTGTCTGTGCGTATGCATTACAGATGCAGTCACTGCCTCCTAACGTGGCAGGAGGGGTGGTGTATCCATCCACTGGTCCCCCCAGTTACCCCGGCACGTTCAGCCCTGCCAATTCAGTGGAGGGCTCTCCCATGCACGGGGTCTACATGAACCAGCCTGGGCAGGCCAGCGGGGGACCCTATCAGGCCATGCCAGTGTCTGCTACAGGTGAGCTCCATGTTGTTAAATCAGAATTGACTGAACTCCTTCTGACTCTGTTCAGTGTTATCATAGTTATCAGAGTTTATCCTAGCAAGGTTTATGATGTACTAATGCAGACTGTGTTCCATTACACATAGATCCCAACATGGTGAACGCCTACATGTATCAGACTGCGGGTACTAGCGGGCAACCTGCCGCCCCCGGTCAGGCCCCACCTCCTAACACCAGCCCTCCGTATACTAACTACCAGCCCACTCCGACACAGGGCTACCAGGTAAGAGCTACAGGAGTGTAAGAGTAGATGCAGACTTGGTGACAAAAGTACTGGAACAAGCGGTGGTCACATTAGAAGTGATAAATCTATTATTTACTTTTTTTTTAATGTCCTTTTTTTTTTTTTAATCTGAAAATTCTGAAATGATTCAAGTTAAAAAACAAAAGCGGAAGAGAAATTCTGAGCAAAGTTGACTGTCTGATTCTGAATCAGTTCAGCTGCAGGAAGTGAGCAAAACACTGCTGTATGTTAGGGTTGTGGCTTTTAATTAGCTCCTGCCCACAAAGTGGCACGGGACCTATAGGGATAGGTTCTGTCTGTCCGTCACTTTTTAGTTTCTGGATATTTGTGACCCACTCCAGCATAATCCGGATTAAGTAGAAATATTGTTATTTATTAAATTATGAAATGTGCTATGCTTTAAAATGAGGTTACATCTCTTTGTATGTGTCGCTACTCAGGAAACTGAGAAAATAGCAGTTACACTTACAGAACCTTTTTCTGAATATCCGCGTCTGTAACTTGCTAACATCAATAAACTAAATGGATACGGCTTTCGACCAATCAGTGCAATCTTGGCAGCGTTTTCCTCGCTACAGATAAGGTTCTATTTACACCCAGTCATGTCTGTTTTAAGACTTCTCATTTGTTTACCGTTATGACTCTGGAAATCCTTCTGGGATATGGAGAGTATTCTGTTACCAAATAAGGAAATATCCTGAGCAATCAATAAAGCGGTTTGAAAATCGGCAACATGAGTAGATATTTCTATATTTTTACAACTTGGACGTTAAACCCTTTCTTAAACAAGTATTTTATCATGGATATTTTATTTGGTCACGAAGATTATGCTTTAAAGGATGTATTTTTGGTGATATCGCATTTTCGTCCAGGTAAGCCATTTTCAACTTACTTTGGCTCTTACTCAAAACACTACCTTGCGACTTTATTTGTATTATGCTGGAGCGGCTCACGTTTACTTGCCGAGAGCTGAAGCTGGGGCTTTCAACGTTGGTATGCTGGCTCACTACTATTTCCCACATAATCTCTCCTCTGATATAATACGGGATGTTCCCTTATCAGCGCAAGTCGGAAAGCAGATCTAGTCTGTTTTGCGTGTCCAAAATAAATAATAAATCCCCAGGTTTAATTATTAAATACCTCTATCAGGTAATTAAGGTTCTATCATCTGACATGGAATGAGCGCATCGTAGAGCTGTAGGTTTTTACGCGCAGCTCTGTGCTCCACTATCTCGCACACACATCCACACTTCAGATTCAAACGAATAGGGTGGCTGTCCCACCGGACCCACTGGACTCAAGACAATCAAATGGAGGTTACATGTAAAAATTTACAGAGAGAAAAAAGCTCAAAAAGTCTAAGAAAGCACTTGGATTTGTTTTATTTACATTTTAAGGGCAGGTTCAATACATGACACACAGCCAATGCAGAGTCACGTGATTAATCTATATTTTTCGATGAGACTGTGCATTTTGTTTTTCGACCAGACGAAACCGAAAACAACCAAAAAAAGTTGCTCTATTTCGCGGCCATATCACTTATATGTGAGTACACATTTATTGCCATGTGAAGCTGGGGCTTACAAACTTGCTATGCTTTTTTCTATATTGGTATATTATGAAATTGTCCTTCGCCAGGAGCAACTGGACCCCTGTGGTCTGTTTTTATTTATTTCATTAATTATTGAATATTTTATTATTGTTCAGTCCAAAGTAGACCAATAGGTGTGAAATGCCTTTAGTTTTAAGAATCTGCATTATGTCCTCTACCTCTGTACTGAAATGCTAGTTTAAACCTCACTTTTTTTTCTTTTTTTTTTCTTTGCGGCAGAATGTGGCATCTCAAGCCCAGAGTATGCCCCCGATGTCCCAGGCTGCCCCGTCCAATGGAATGGCCTACATGGGCTACCAGCCGTACAACATGCAGGTCAGACGATTCTCATACAGCGAATACGGAATCTCCTTCAGATTTCTTGCGCTGTCACTTGTGAGTGAATGAATTAAAATGTAAAAGTCATACTGCTCTTGTTCACTTGTAGAACATGATCTCAGCACTTCCTGGACAGGATCCTAACATGCCTCCTCAGCAGCAGTACATGCCTGGTCAACAACCCATGTACCAGCAGGTGAGTGTGTCATCATGTCCTCGCTGTGGTGTGCACTAACACCTGCAGACGTATCAGTTCTTAAGCAGCAGATATACAGGGGTGCTTGAAAGTTTGTGATTTCTCTGTAAATGTGATGTGAAACATGACATTTTATAAATGTAGATAAACAGAACATTAACTTGTAAATTGATGCTTTTATTTAATATGTTTTTGCTGTTAATCAGTTTTTGTCTGTGCATGCTTGTGTATGCAGATGGTGCCCCCTGGTGGTCCTCAGCAGCAGGGACAGCAGCCTCCAGCAGGCCACGCGGAGGCTCAGCTCATCTCCTTTGATTAAAATTCCATTTTCTCACCTGATCCTGAACACTACAGTCAGCCTTTTGCTCTCTTCCTCATCTTCCTGTAAACCCCCCCTTTCATTCTCTCCACTTAATATTTCTGTGGTCATTCTTTTATCGCTACTGGTATTCCCATTCTCTCTCTCTCTCTCTCTCTCTTTCTCTCTCTCTCTCTCTCTCTCTGTGTGTGTGTGTCACTGCTTCACATGCAGAGAAGGCTGGAAATGTATCCAGTGTTTTCTTATGAATCACCTAGCTAGTCATTCGTATCCTTGAGTACTTACAGATCATGTATAAAAATAAAAAAACAGCGACTAAGACGTGACCATCCCATATTTTTCTAAAGTTGATCTGCATGTGTTTAGTCGTTCTTTTACGGCGTCTCCAATCTGATCAAGTGAACGTGTTTTATTTTTTATTATAACAATTATTTCATTTGATGAGTTTTTCATCAGCTCCGACACAAATCCCAACATTCCAGAGCTGTGTTCATCACAAAAATTTAAGGATGTGGACTTTCTCGGCATTTAGGATCATCAGCACCGAATCCTAGCTAATGATTGTTGATTTCCTAGGTTATATTAAATAGACAGAACAGTGATGTATAGCAGGTTTTTTTTCCCCATCTAGTGCTGATTTGTACAAAAAGGTCTTGTGGTTTGGGGGAAACATTTTTTTGGCACATTTAAAGCTGGGGTAGGTAATCTGGAAAGCTAGCAAAATTTGATAGCATCTTTTCAGGGCTTAACCCCCTCGCTCACCCCTTCACACACACGAGCTCTGCTCTGAGTGCAGGTTAGTGTGAAGTAGGGTCACACGCAAGCAGGGAGACATGAGCATTTTTATTCAGTATTTTCCAGTCGAGTGCAAGGCAGTGATTGGTCTGCATTTTTGCAGGAATACAGTGGCCACAAATAACAGATTTTTTCAGATACAAGTTATTGATTGCTGTTGTTGTGTCAAGACCTTTTCAACCAATATAACAGTTTGTGTATACCTGTACAGATAAAACATTTTACCAACCCCAGCTTTAACACCAGGTTTCAGGACACAACCGATTTCACAATAAAGAGAAAATCAGGCTCCCAGGACGACATGCAGGTGAAGAAAGTCCTCTGGTGACTCTGTAGGGTGACGCAAGGGATAAAGCGGGATCATAGTTTGCTTTGGGTGAAGGATATATCAAACATTGCTTAAAAAAACAACGACAACAAACTTCTACTGCATGTGTGTAACGTCCCTCAACCAGTGAGCAGTTCTGTAACCCTTTAATGCCGTCCATGGACAGGTTTGTTCCATCATACTGATCTATATCTGACTCCGGGAAAGAGTTTTAAGATTATATTTAATAAATATCTCATTCTTTTATTGTGCAATTTTTGCTGATTGTGTGTCTTTATTGTGTTTCTGAAATAATCTGGAAAACTAGTTGAAAGTAGACATATGAAGTGAGTTTTTTGTGAAAAGGATGTAGAAAACTGCAAAGAAAATTATAAAATATTTTATGAAATCAAAGAACAATGACATTTTTTAATTTAATGGAATGCTAGCTTTTAGATTTTTGTCATATTAACTGTATCAGAGAGAATAGAGAGACGCTGGTGAATGAACGTCCATTTGTAGCTGCTAAAACACAAGTGACAACAGGAAGTAACTTGTTTCTTTATGTTTATATTTAATCAAATAATTTATTTCACGTCGTATGTTTAAAAAAAGCTGTTATATGAAGATAACTTACTCCATTCTGTTGCACTACTCTTACTGATTAATAACAGCACACCCTGAAATGGTTTAACATTTTTATTTTAGGACTTGTATATCATTCATTTGATATTACTGTAGAACACTGGTTTGATTATTAAAACTGCTTCGTTTTGAACAACAAGTTTGCAGTATGTAAAACAATAACACTAGATTAAAGCTGAAACATATATATATATATATATACATGGTTTAGGTAGATATAGATAGATAAATATATAATATACATTTATATAGATAGTGGGATATTTTTTTATTTCAGGAACTAGAACAAAATGATGAAATGCAAATAGCAATTAAAAAAAAGAGTCAACCTGTGAAAGAATAGAACAGAAAAAGTCATTATGGAAGGTTATTCACAAGTGTTGGGTTTGCTATCTTGGATAAAGAAATGGGAATTTGTGAGAATATCTGGCAACCACGTGACCAGTCAGATGTCGTCGCGGTGCATCGTGGGTAGGTCAGGGAAAGAGAGCAGAGGACGCCATGTGGTTGTGAGTGTGCTAGAGAGTGTGAGAAGTTTGTGCTGTGTTATTCGCAGTGGTGGTTTGTTTATTTGAAAGAAAGAAACGACAGGAAAGAAAAATGTACTGCACTCTGCACTGCATCCGGAACTCTCTGCGGATAGCCGTGAAAACACACCGGTGAGTACAAGAAAAGTCAGGACTCAACCACCGGTACGAGGCCGTATCCTAAATCACTCGCTCTTCCTCACGTCGCCGCACTTCTCCCAATATGTTCTGAGAAGCTCACGCGCCCTATCTAGTGCTCTCGGTTTAGGGACGGTGACGTTCTTGGAGCGCGGCCATGACATTTTTCGACTCCTTTTAGGGGATTTAAAGACGTGAACGAGGTTTTATGGGAAGTGACCATGCTTGGTTCGTATTGCTTTAAACGTTTCAACTCATAAACATCTCGGAGAAATAAAGTTGAGCATTTTATTTCATTTATATTTGCTAAAACAGTGTGGCGTGCTAGTCAGCTAGTGCTAGCTTGCTAGCCAGCTAGCGTTCAAACCTGCAGCATCACTTTTCTAGCATGTGTCCTTAGAACGTAAATACACTTGTGCTGCTTCTGTCACCTTAGACATCATTGTCTTTATAGTTAGTTGTTTTATAAGGTTTTTATTACTCTTAGCTCGCAGATTAGCTTTGCTGTTAGCATTGCTAGCTTTGGTATGGATGGGGTGGATTCTGTGCAAGGTCAAACCTGAGACAGGTTTCACAGGAGGGTCCTGCTGTTTACTAAAAACACACAGGTTCGTGAATATGTACACGTCTTAAATTAATGCTTTTAACCCAAATCCAGACCTTCACGTTATATAAATATATATAATAATATGCAGAATTTAATATCAGACATATTTGTGCCATCATCTCTTCATGAAGCTCAGTGTTGCTGGATTCTGGGTTCTGATTGGTCAATCCGTTAGACGTTAATTAGTCTTCTGTGTCAGCTTCTTTGATATGAATGCGGCGCCGAGTCACAGTGATGTGGTGTGATGGTTTTTGTTCTAATACTTGATCATTTATTAGAGCTGCAGCTCACCCAGGGATTTGTGCGATGAGAAAACGCACAGCGGTTGACACAGCGGAGATTTCTGAGACGTTCCTTTGAAAGTTAGGGAAGGAGTCTCCAGTGTCAGTGTTTCGGATGTAACGTTTTCCGCCACAAGTGTTCCTGGTACCATGACAAGCTCTTAGCAGACAAAGCAGATGCCAGGTGGTTCATAATTAATTTAGTCCACTAATGTATACCAATCAAGAGCTGCTGTTATAGATTGTTAGTTAACACTTTCTGGCCAATCAGAGCACAGGATCCACAGCGCTGCAATTTAAAAGCAGACCTTTCATTACTCCGTGTTTGTTTTTGTGACGCACGGCAGGCATCACCTGTCTGCTCCGGCACTGTCTGCACTGCGAGCGCTTCACTGTTGCCCCGCCCGCCTCTCTGATGCCATAGCGACGCCGCCGTTAGACGGAGCGCCTAAGCAGTACTCACCGAAAATCCAGCAGCTGGTCAGCGATATCGCTAGTCTCACCCTGCTAGAGGTGTCCGACCTCAACGAGCTGCTCAAGGTATGCAAAACAAAGAAAAAAACACCTGAAGTGAAATCACAACACATTTATGACTCACTTCCTGTGTTCTGTTCATGTGTTTCCCAATTTTCAGACACAGTTTCTTATCATGTTTTTGTTCCTCAGAAAACACTGAACATTCAGGATGTGGGGATGATGCCAATGGGTGCCATGGCCGCTGCACCGACCACCTCAGCAGTTCCGGTAAAGATTTGTAGCAATTGTAGCGAAATATTTATTATGAATAAACTGTTTCTAAAATCTGCTCCCAGATTGATTCAGAGGCAAAGTCAGTGTTTTTAAGATGCCCTGTTCAACATTCAGCCTTCATGAGAGTTTGGCCAGTTAGTGCTCATGGGCTCCCGGCCACGGAGGGATGTGGGCATCAACCTGAAAGTCGTGATCTCCAGGATGATAGAGCCGTACCCTGTTACTGCTTCACTCAGGAGTCTGCACAAGAATATGCTGCAAGATGTTTTTTTAACTACATTTAAGTTCCCTGTTTATAGAATAACCTGCAGTTTGGGAAGCATAGTTACTTTTTTCACCAACATGAACAACACACGAACAGAGCAATGCAGAGCATTGCATGCTGTGACAATAGTATGGTTAATCCTTATAGTTTTTGGGGTATAATATATTGTTAAACAAAACAATATATTATGATGGGCCTACCCTAGTAAAAACTAAATTAACTGGGATTTCAGACTCACAGGTGCAGATATACTGGAAATGGAAAACACCCACCATCTTGGGAACTTCATTAAAGTCCAGCATTTGAAGTGCATTAGTCACGTCACCCACCAACATCGTTCTCGTATGGTGTATTTTATGGTAGAGAAACGGCAGTGCATGTGTGGAAGATAGAGGAAAATTTGTAGAACTGAGAGAGAAGCAGAGTACAGTGATCGGCTCGAAGGAATCTTTCAACTCAAACCTGCCTCTAGTTTGAAACGACTAACAACCTGGATGAGGATGATGAGCATGAAGATGATGGGGATGATGGTGATGGGGAGGAGGATGATTATTGCATTGCCTACTTTAGAAGTGTGTTTTTAGCCAGTGAAGTAATAGAAGTCTGCTGATACAAAAGCAGAAATCCCTTCACACGGCACATTTTAAATATTGTGAGTAAATACGATTTCCTTGTACTGTTTGTAGTTGCGTGTTCTGTGCTCCTGTATTGTTTAATAGGCTAAAGATGTGTGTATGTCTGGATTTAAAACAGATCTTGATGTGACGTGGTGTATTTCCAGGTGGCAGAGGAAGACACGGCCCTGGCGAAGAAGGAGAAAACCCATTTCACAGTGAAACTGACTGAGCTGAAGGCCGAGGATAAGGTCAAACTGATTAAAGAAGTGAAGAACTGCATTCAGGGCCTGAATCTCGTCCAGGTGAGACCAGAGCGGCAGATACAGGACTGAACTCTGAGTGTGTATGGAAATGTAGCGACACATAGCAGGATCTTTAGCAAAACATAATTAACCCAAACACACACCATAAAATGATTATTTAATGCAAATGAATTATCTGCCATCAATTTTGAAAATTTAAAGAAATTCAGGGTCGATAGTAATGTTGTGGTCTGTAATCTCTTATTTGACGATGGTTGCAGTTTAATCTGATTCTGGAAGGAATCTTTGTTTTTTTAAAATTGCTTTATAGCTTTTTGGTCTTTTTTCTCATCAGTTCTGCCTGAAACGCAGCTCGTAACGTGATCTGTGAGGTGTTTAATGTAACTGTTTAGAACAAATTATTACTGCTTAAATTGGCCTCATACGGGGCGGTTTCGACGGCGATTCCACTGTGTTGGACTGCTGAGACATCGTCTCGACACCGTGATGGTGTCCGCCATCGACCGGCACTGACGGCCATAAACCGCAAGATTATCACAATGTTTGAAATTTTAAAGCGGTTCTCAAAGCCGCATATCAGCATTTTTAGATGGTTTTAAAGCAATTATTAACATAATTATTTTTACTCATTAATTAAAAAATTTTAAATTAGATAATTTTTTCCTAAAAAAAATTTTCATTGAGTTCTCTTTTTGTTTTTCTTTTTGTTTGATTAACTATTTATTTGTTTGCTTAATTGTTTGTTTGTTTATTTCTCCTCAACGAAGGCGAAGAAGCTGGTGGAGTCTCTGCCTCAGGAAATCCGGGCGAACGTTTCCAAAGAAGAAGCGGAGAAACTGAAGGCGGCTTTAGAAGCTGCAGGGGGCACTGTGGTCCTGGAGTAGATCACCACAGCACTGCAGTCTCCACTCTCATCATTACTGTTTCTTCTTCTTTTTCCTTTTTTTACGACAAAGCTGAAACGGATATACAGTGATGTACCTGGGCGTGTGAACTCTCAGACTGAACTCTAGCAGGCTGAAGGCTTGCGTCCTCTCACTACCCAGCTGTCACAGTCACAACCGTCTCTCTCTGTCTGTCTGCAGAGCTTCAGACGGTATCAGAGTGATGTTTGTCTGTCTGTCTGTCTGTGTCTCATAGCAGTGAGGACGTGTGTCCTGGATACGTCGAGACGGGAGCTGTTGTCCATGGTTAAATAAATACATCATACTGTAACATGGGAAATGTTGTCATGATGTGGACGGGGTATGAGAGTCAGATACAGTTCAGTTTGAGTTTAGGTCTTTGTTGTAATTTTATGATTTATTATCCCATTGTTATGAAAGTCGTCAAGGTTTTACTTTATAGTCTATAATTTCTTATGTCTCCGCCCACTGTGGTGGTGCTGTAGGCGTTATGTTTTTGCCAGACCTTTCTTTGGGCACTCCATCTTCTGAATCCCTTAATTGATTTTGACCAAGCTTTCACCAGTTACTACTAAAGGCCCAAGAACTGGTACAGGTTCTGATGTCATAGGGCAAAGGTCAAGGTCACATGAGGTCATCTTTAAAACAATCCTCTGCACAGTCAGAAGGCTGAACACCTTCATGGATTTGGATCAGACTCTCACCATTTACTCATTACTACATGCACATTAACGGGTTTAGGTTTTAGGGACATGGGTTAAAGGTCAGGGTTACAGGTCAAGCACACACTAAAAATGTTTACAGTGAAAGCATGCCAAGCGACACATTGCGTGGAGAGCCTCTACGTTTCCTTCGAGAATGTTTGCAATTTAATTTGGCTTTTTTCCTTAGTTCTTTCATTCATTAGAAAGGAAGCTTCTGGATCTCTAATCTAATGATCATGTAATGAATTCATCAGTGTTTTCATATCATTTAAAATATAATTTTTTTTTTCTGAAAATACTGTAAGGATTAGATTTCTTTTTAATCAAAACTAAGGGGTAGAACAGTGAAATAAGTGTGGCTGGGCAGGGCCTTGGGTTTGGAATTATTTCAGAAATGTCGATGTACATTAGTCTAACAGTTATAACGAAGTGGCATATTTAATATGCAAATGTCATAAAGCCATGTCTGCTACGCAGGTAACCCAATATATTGTTCATGTGCCGCCACCATCGGCACTGAGTGCACTTGCACTTCCTTGCGTATTCTCTCACTTTATTTATGCATATTTCTGTAAACTTTCACATGCAAACGTTTTCAGAGCCGCTTTTAGGCAGTGCCTGAGTATTTATATTACAAATAATATTTACTGAGAGGAGTGGAATCGTTCATTACGGCGTTCAAGTAAAACCCTGCTACGTGATCTTTTACATTCCATCAGGCAACATAGTGTAAACTACTCTTGTACTACGGTGCTGCCATCTGTGCATGTAGGTAGACTGTGAGGATGTTTCAGTTGCCTGAAGATCCCAGGGACATAAAGGACATGCAGTCATCGTTAGTGTATTTCTTCACTAAACATCTGTAACATTGGTAATTATAAAAATGCTAGAAATCCCAGAATGCCAGTGCAATTGGCTCTGGGTGACTTTATATAATTTTTGCCAATTTCTTCCTCTTTTATTTCCTTTATCAACTCCAACATAAATTTAAAAGGATAAATATAGAAAATCAAACTACTTTTCACATGACCATGGTGGGGCACCTTGCAGGGATTATAAAACTCCCTCTCTGGAATAAGCCTCGATTATGATTGAGATTATCTGTCGTCTTATTATTACCTTAAGCCCGAAGCTGATTATCTTGGATTTTTGTTGAAGGGGAAAAGCATAAGCCAAAAAAAAAAAAAAACACTGCAGAGAGATATGAAGTAGTCTCAATTTTTCACATCTGCATCACAACACAGTGAAGTTCTTTTCTTCAGAAGTCCTGGCACTTGTTAGAAAGTTGGGGTCAGAGCTCATACAGAGTCCCTAGAGCAGAAAAGGTTCAGGGCCTTGTTTAAGAGGCCAACAGTGATAGTATGATAGTGCTGAGGCTTGAACCCACAACCTGCTGATCAGTAACCCACAGCATTAACCATTAGCCAAACGCTGCCTGTGCTATCAGTCTCTACCCTTCTGGCTTCTGAATAGTGACAGAGTTACTGATGGCTAAAAAATTTTTTACACCCCTCTTTCAAGATTACACCCCGCATTCCTTTATTCACTTTTTAAATTGAAACCAGTATTTCCAGCATTTATTCAAGCCCAGGGGGTAGGCTCTGACCTAATCCGGCATCTCCTACCAGTACAGAGTGATGCCAAGAGTCCAGAGGGTGGAGTCAGACCCAATCTGAATCCTTCTGTGTAGAGTCATGCAAAAATTCCAGAAGGTGGAGATAGACCTAATCTAGCATCTCTCCTACCCGTACAGAGTCTTGCCAAGAGTCCAGGGGGTGGAGTCAGACCTAATTCAGCCACTCCTACCTGTGCAGAGTCATGCCAAAACTCCATGGGGTGGAGTCAGACTTAATCCAGCTCCTTTTAACTGGGAAGAGGTTATTCCGCATCAACTACCTGCTAAGAGTCAAGCCTATAGGTAGACTGTGTTTCAGGCTGGATAAATGTGTTAAGCATCAGTGAGAAATATTGCGTATGTTAGAGTTATGGGTTCATCTTGTAGGAGTTCGATCAGATGCAATGTGTAGATGTGGTGTACTGACGTTCAATAGAGATCTTTCTTTTTTTATTTTTTTTTTAAATAATTAACTATATAAATAATTTTAGCCTAAAAAGATTGTTTACAAAATACTTTTGTAGTGGGGCAGTGGTGACCCGGTGGTAGGGTGCTATATTACTGATCCCAATGTCAGGGGTTCAAGCCCCACTGTCACAGTTTTGTCACTGCTGTACCCCCAGTGCAGCTAACTGGGATATTAAACGCCGGCCATGTCTCTCACTGTCTGTGGTGAGAGGCGTGTAAAAGAACCATTGCTGACTTTTGTAAAGAGTAGGTTTCTGTTCCATCAGCGTGTTTCAGCCCTGCGATGGTCTGGCGAGCTGTCCAGGGTGTACTCTCCTCGCTCAGAGTCGGCTGAGATGGGTGCCAGCCTCCCCACGACCCAAATTAGGATTAAGTGGTTCAGAAAATTATTGATGGAATGAATATTTCTGTAATTCTGTCAGTAACCAGAAGATTTCTATGTAACGGCAGAAGTTCAGTTTCCCATGACAGTTTTATTTACGTAGGAACTTTATTATGCAGAACATGTCTGACAAATGAGTGATGCTTTGTACCGAGAACATTTCAGCCAATCTCAGATACTCGCAAGATGTTTGATGCTAACTGATATCGCTATAGCAGAAATGGAAGCTGTGTTTTTTTTTGTTGTTGTTGTTTTTTTGGTTTTTTTCTAAAGGACATAGTAAAAAATATCTCTAGCGCTGAAATGGTCTTGGAATTTTATTCCTGTTTAGCATATGATTTTAGAGGTATAAAGATGTTGGAACGTAATCCTACTAGATTGCTATGATGTAATCATTCCAGTTTTACATCATTTGTGAGGAATTTTCACTGTAGATGGAACATTACTGCTGAAATTCCTTCTAAACTCGATTAAAGATGAGATCTAGCTGTATGAATAGTAGAAGCAGTTCCGAAGGCTCAATAGGTGGGATTTCTCAGGTTGGTTGTGTCACAGGGGTCATTACATGGGACATCCGCCAACTCTAGTTTTATATCAGAGTGTGTGTGTAAGTCATGTGATACCATTGCGGGACATTGGACAAAGAGTCAGAGGGACACAAGAGTCCAGCCGCCAGTAGAGACTCACTTAAATTAAAGTGATAAATGTGATATTTTTGACTATTGTCAGCACTGGTGTCCCATCTCACCGGGGGTCAAACTCAATTTCACTGAGGGCCGCATCACTTAATGTGTAGGTTATCATGAGCCGAATAATCACTGAACATTTATTCAAGAAGAGCGACCATGAAATGTCATCACGTCTCTCTTGTATATGCTGAACTGCCTAATCCAACTATTAGGGCTGCGGAGGGTCTGAGGCCTATCTCTGCCATCACTGGGCAAAGGCGGGGTACACCCTAAACAGCTTGCCAAGCCATCACAGGGCAACACACACACATTCTCACTCACACTTAGGGGTCAACTTGGAACAGTCATGTAGCCTAGTGTGCATGTCATTGGACTGTAAAAGGAAACCGGAGTACCCAGATGAACTCCAAGCAGGCACACAGAAACGCCTGAGCAGAAAGACATGTCTCTGGGCATGCCCAGTGTCGTAGCACTCGCGCGCACTTTGTCAAGGTGCATGGACTGATGTTGCCGGAAAGATCTGCTGATGCACATGTGATCGTTTTAAATAGTTAGTAACACTATTTTCACCACAGGTACACTTTAAATAACGAAGAAGTATTTGCTGAAGGTGAGGTGCATGTTACTCAATTCTGCACCATCCACCGAGCCTGAGGAGCACAATGTTTTACATAATTACATCAAATAAACAAACAAATAAATAACACTAATTAAATAATCAACTTAAATAATTCACTTGTGTTATTGTGTATGGAAATATTTTTCATTTGATTTTGTCATTCATTTTCATATCATTCATAGAAATTATACTAGGGTCAACTCTGGGCGGGGAGGCGGGGTAGGGTACACCCTGAACAGCTCACCAGTCCGTCACAGCATCAACACCCATACACACAACCATTCACACACACACTCATACCTACGGGCAATTTGGAGCCAGTTACCCTAATGTGCATGCCTTTAATGAAGGACATCCTCATAAACTTCTCTGTCCAGCTGTTTTTCATGCGGATGCTGGTGCAGCATTATGATGTCATAAATACCACAGCCTGAATATAGAGGGAGGGACTCTCACAGCCACACTGTATGATGGCTCTTCAGAGAAATTGGTACCTTGTGTTGAAGTCTTTACAAATTTTACTCTAAAACAGAAATATTTTTGGATTATGAGTCGGAACCTCAAAAGTAACAAAACCGACAGCCTTCTGTGTCAGGTCTAAACACAAACCATCCTTTTTCTCTCCTAGTTTATACAGTGCATAAATAAACGCATGCATTCGCAGATCTGACCAGGACTAAGTTTAACATGAAACTTAACGTCAAACCTCTTGTCGTGTTTCTTGGTTCAGATGTTTCGCAATTTGTATGAAAAGAAGAAAAGGGAAGGAAACACCCAGGATGGTGTGCGGCATGAGGAATCGGAGGAACCTCCAGAATACTTTGTTAAAAGTTCTGAACTGGTCCCCGAATCCCATGCAGCACCATCCACTTCTAACACAAGGACAAATTATAAAAAAGTGAGTTTTATTTTTGAAATTTAATTTTATTTTAATGCTTTTTGCATTTAATAACAGACACAAACCTCCATCTAATGTAACTCTTATAGGAAGCTGAATCACGTAATCTAGCAATGTATTAGTGGTACATACTGTGCACCAAAAAGAAAGTAAATGATTGATAATTCTTTACAAATGAAAGAGATACAAGAGCGTTTGAAGAGTGCAAACCTCCACCAAGCCCAACAATTCCCCACATGAACCAAAATATCTGAAAAGAAAAAAGAAAATGTCTCTCAGAGTTAAAGAATCTTTAAAAATATCCTAGATCCTGAATTTGATCCAGATCATCACTAAAACTCAATGAAATCTTTGCTGTCCAAAGTCCCAGCTCCAGTAAAATTTTCACGAAAATCTACATATATATATATATATATATATATATATATCTCAAACTCAGAGAGCGCAAACCTCCATCATGCCAAATACACAGTCCTACTGTAATACTACATTTACAAAAAAAAAAAATCCTGTTTCACAATGTTAACGAATCCTTTAAAAATTCCCAGATCCAAAATTTGTCTTTCTTGTCCAAAGGCGCCCGGTGGTAGAAACTTCATAAAAAATCTGCACATTAATTTTTTGCATAATCCAGATAAAAATCAAACCCACACACACACACACACAAAACAGAAGCATAGCCTGGAGGGAGATAAAAATAGACCTACACTGTAACCAGGTGATGATAGTCAGCACAGATGAAGAAGAACGGCTGTGTTCATTTTGTTAAGTGTCTCGATGTATGTTGGCTGGAAGTCTCTTCTCTCTGAACTCTTGTATACAGATGTGGAACTTAAGCCAGCTTTGATTCTCTTCGAAACAATTTCTTAATATTTGTGTAAATTTACTTCTTAACTGAATGAAATTTCTTTGTTTCTTGGTTCAGACACAGAAGAGGAAGAGGGGTGCAGAAGCCCAGGATGAAGTGCATGAGGAATCAACCTCGAAGCAACCTCGGAAAAAGTGCTTCACTAAAAACGCTGAATGGGTCACTTACCTCCGTCCACCACCATCCACTTCTTCTGCCACGGAGATGGATTATAAAATAGTAATTACACTCAAACTCCAAAAAAATCTGAAAGCATAAAATGACAAACAAAATGTAAAAGAAAAGGAATTTCCTAAAAATAGAAGAGGAAATGATTTTTAATCATATCAAAAAATTATTGATTCATTATTGATAAATAGGGCACTACGGTGGCATAGCGGTTAGCACATCCGCCTCACAGCAAGGCAGTCCTGGGTTCAGTTCCTGGGCTGAGCCATTTCTGTGTGGAGTTCCCTGTGTTTGCGTGGTTTCTTCCAGGTACTCCAGTTTTCTCCCACAGTCCAAAGACATGCACATCAGGCTAATTGGCTGTTCCTTATTGCCCCTAGGTGTGAGAGTGAGTGTGAATGGTTGTGAGTGTGTTGCCCTGCGATGGCCTGGTAAGCTGTTCAGTGTGTACCTCGCCTTTGCCCCGTGTCGGCTAAGATAGGCTCCAGGCTCCCCACGACCCTAGTAAGATTAAATGAGTGGGATGAGTGTTGATAAATAAAGGCACATTCTTTGATCTATTCACACCCCTGGTGAAATTGCAGGTTTTTGGTCTCTCAAAATTTCAATCATGGTTAAATCATTCTTCGATCATGTCTCTTGCTTCAGATGACACAGAAGAGGAAAGCAGAAGGCCAGGATGATATACAGTGTGAGAAACTGAAAAAGCGTTTCATCGTAAATGCTGCACGGATCCCTGTCTTTCATCCACCACCATCCACCTCTTCTACCCCAGGGACGGATTATAATGTGGTGAGTTTATTAGTTATTATTATTATAATTGTGTTTTATTTTGCATTTACTGATGCCTACAAACCTATAACATAAAGCTCACTGGAAGTTAAAAGCATGAAATGATGCCTACAATGGACAAGGATTTAGGAATCACTTAGGACAGGAGTGGAGGTTATTTTTACTCACATCAAAAGATTAGTGATCAGTGTAACAACCAGGATTCCAGAAAATTCATTAGTTGTGCATTTCATGAGCTAAAAAGAAAATGAATGACATGAAAACAGAGAAAAATAAGAGCACAGGAGAGCGCAAACCTCCACCAAGCCCAACAATTCCCCCATATGAACCAAAATGTCTGTGTTAAAAAATCCATAAAAAAAAAAAAAGCACTGGATCATCTCCAAAATTTAATGGAGACTTTGTCCAAAACGTCAGTTTTGGTAGGCATTTAATGAAAATCTCTACTTAACATTTTGCGTAATCCTGATAACAAACAAACACACACAAACAAGAGCACTCGGAGAATGCAAACCACCCCCTTGTCCAAATAATTTACAGAAAGCACACAGCACCTCCTACTTGGCCTGCTATAATATTACACTTCTGGAAAAAAAAAAAAAAAAAAACCTGTTTAATAATGTTAAAGAATCCTTAAAAAAAATTTCCTGGATCCAGAATTTGATCCAGATCATCTCCAAAATCTGATGGAGTCTTCCTTGACTAAAGCCCCGCCTCTGGTAGAAATTTCATGAAAATCCACACATAACTTTTTTTTTACAAGCACACAGCAAACCTAACCAGAAACATAGCCTCCTTGGCGGAGGGAGGTAAAAAAATACATCTACACTGTAACCAGGTGATGATGATGGTCAACAAGAACGCCACAGATGAAGAACAGCTGCTGTGTTTATTTTTTTAAGCCAGCTTTCATTTTCTTCAAAACAGTTTCTTGATATTTGTACAGATTTCACTTCATGAGAGAGATCTCTTTGGTTCATGTTTGTTTGTGCAGATACTGAAGAAAAAAACGCCGAAAAAGCACTTCACTAAAAATGAGGAATGGGTTCCTGACGTACATTCACCACCATGCACTTCTACCACGGGGATGGATTATAAAATAGTGAGTTTAATCATTAACATTTTATTGACCAATCAGTATCCTGGATACATGAAATGGTGAATAAATTGTAAAAGAAAAGGAATTTCTTGAAGACAAGATGTAATTTTGCATCACATTTACACCATATATAATCTTATCAGTGTAAAGCGGCTTTTATACGGGCAGAGGGAACAAATTGCCGCGGGAACAACTTGCCTCGGGAGCAAGTTGCGCACACTTTCCTATGTGTTTACACACTCACTTTCAAATCACTGGCAAGCAGGAAGCTAGAGAGAGAGAACACCAGCAAACCACCGGAGAAGAACCCCCCATCTGCCGTGAAAGCCCACGAAACAACTGAATAACCCTGATGGACATTATTGCGCACGCATAAACCCTACTAGTCACAGATGGTGCTCAGAAGTTATGCCCGGGACAAGATGTTCTAAAACAACTTGTGCCACCTTGAAAAGTGAAGCAAGTTACGTTCACCGGTGTCGAGAACAAATCTCTTAAGAGAGCCCGAAAAGGCATTTTAATCCTCATTAAAGAATATTTGAATTAGATGTGAATTTACTTACTCGCTCATTTGCCAAACTGTTTATTCCTACTAGGGTTTCGGGAGGCTGGAGCCTATCTCAGCCAACCGACACTGGGTGAAGGTAGGGTACACCCTAATAGTACGTTAGGCCATCAGAGGGCCAACACACACACACCCATTCACATCCACACATAGGGGCAATTTGGAGCAGCCAATTAGCCTAATGTATATGTCTTTGGACTGTGGGAGGAGATCTGAGTCCCGGTGGGAAACCAACACAAGCACAGGGAGAACATCACATGTGATGCTGTCACCCACCTCTGCTGCGCATGTGCATTTGAAGGTGGCCTAACACACTCAGAGGGAAATCGCTATCCGCCCCTTTTGTACAAATGAGCTCACAGACGCCCATGGATTGGCTGGTGATCACTGTGGGGGACAGGGGAGCATATGCCGTCCCTCCATCCCATGAGAGCTTGGCCAATTAGCTCTCATGGACTCCTGGTCACGGATGGCTGCGGCATCAACCTGGATTTGAAATCTCTAGGTTGATAGTCAACGCACCTTGTCAAAGACAAATAATCCATAGTGTAACTAACCTAAATGTGTTCATATCCAGCTTGATAATTTCCACGATATACTGTATTTATTATATTATCTGGTTTACAGTCAATGTACAGCAGATATAAAAAGTCTACACACCCCTGGTAGAACTGCAGAATTTTGGTCTCGTAAAAATGTGTACAAATTTTACTACAAGGTGCGAATATGAATAACATTTCTTTGGATCATATTTTCTGGTTTAGGTGACAAGGAAAAGGAAGAGAGAAGCAAAAGCCCAGGATGATGACGTGCGGCATGAAGAACTGACAGAACCTCTGAAAAAGTGTTCCATTACAAGGATGCAGGATAAAACAGTGAGTTTATCCAGTTTGGGTTTTGGGTACAGCTGTGCTCCCACAGTCATAAGACATGCACATTGGGCTAATTCTGATCTAAATGGCTGTTTTAAATTGAGCCCTAGATGTTAGTGTCAATGATTGTGTGTGTGTGTGTGTGTGTGTGTGTGTGTTGGCCCTATGATGGTCTGGTGAGTCTATTCAAAGTGTAGCCCACCTTCGCCCAGTGTTGGCTGAGATAGGCTCCAGCCTATCGATTTGCCAAACGATTAAGCGGTTTGGCAAATTAGTAAGTAAATGATGAGTAAAGTTTGTTTATGTAGGGCAAAGTAAACTAAAATTTCTCACATATTTATAAAAGCCTTTCCAAAAAAAAAAGAGGAAAAAAACCGTGAAGATCTGTGGGTGGGATGTCCCAGAATGGTGGTTCCCCTTTCTGAGACATCAACACAGATGGGCTAGGTCATGTGACACACATCACGATTGAGAGTCAGAGACAGAAATACACGGCGGAATCCAGCCCCCAGTAAATCATCGCAAAAGTGATATAGAAGCAGTGCATAAAGCTCTGCAGGTCAGATGTCCCACACTCCTGTCTGAGTGAGTATGTCAAAACAGTAGGAGATGTTGTCAGGCAATAAGTAGGTAATGATGTCACAATGAGACCAGGAGGGACAGGGAGACTGAGAGACAAGCAATAGGTGATGGTGTCACGGGGGACCAAGAGGGACAATCATCAGGCGATTATGTGAGAGACAGAGAGAATCAGTAGGTGATGACGTTGTGATGATGTCAGGGGAGACCAAGAGGTACAGATGGACAATCAGTATGGGGATGATGTCACTGGGAGAACGGGACAGATAAACAGAGACAATCATCAGGTGATTATGTGAAAGGGAGACCAAGAGATACAAGGAGACAGGACAATCAGTAGGGAATGATGTCACAGGAAGATCAAGAGGCGTAGGGAGACACCATCTGTGGCGTTATCCCCTACTGATTGACGTACCCAGATTGTCTCTTTGTTTCCCTTTGACGTCATCATGTACTGACTGACCTACATATTCAGGGATGAGGACACACTGTGGGACATCATGACAGGACCAGGACCAGGACCTTATTGTTGTGAAACGGACGTGCTAACCACTACGCTACTGTGCCACCCCTGGGCCCCCCTGCCAAAAAAGGGGCATAAAAGGGCATGAGGCAACAAAGTCAAATAAAAAAAATCAATAATAAACTTTAAACATAAAAAAAACTTCAGTAGTCCTGAAAAGGAGGTTCTGCTGCAGCAAGTCAACAAACAAACAAACAACTTTTCATTGTTGGTTCTTGGAGGCAGGCACGCATACTGATGTGAATTGATGAGTTAGTGGAGTTGTGTAAGATGCTCTGTAAAACAATTAAAATAATAAATAAAAAATGATAAATGATAGAAAATATCATTTAATTTAAAGAACTATAATATTATACAACTGTATATAATATGGGTGGTGTAGTGGTTAGCACGTCTGCCTCACAGTAAGAAGGTCCTGGGTTCAAGTCCCGGGCTTGGCAAAGACATTTCTCTGTGGAGTTTTCATGTTCTCCCTGTGCATGTGTGGGTTTCCTTGGGGTACTTTGGTTTCCTCCCACAGTCCAAAGACATTCACATGAGGCTAATTGGCTGTTTCAAATTGCCCCTAGGCGTGAGTGCAAATGTTTGTGTGTGTGTTTTTCTGGGATGGACTAGTGAGCTGTTAAGGCTGAACCCTGCCTTTTTGCCACTCAGGTGAGATAGACTTCAGCTGAACCCTAGAAGGATTAAGTGGTTCGGCAAATGAATGAATGAATGTTTAAAATTATTTTGGACATGTCGGCTCAAATGTGCATGTTTAGTCTTTGATTTTGTTCATATCTTACCGATAATTAAATCCCCAATACGAAAACGCGGATGAATATCATGAAAATAGCAAAGCTGTTTAAGAATGAATCTCTTCATAAGAGCATTTGGTGATTGAGGCTTGTACATTTTTTCTACAGCTAAAGGTGACGGTAGATTCAGCCTCCTTTGCTGCCAGCACCGCCGGGACGACCCCCGGCAGTGAATTGCTGATGGAAGAGCCCCTGTTGATTAATGGTCTAAGTGTTCCAGAGTACAAAAGAATCTATAACTTAGTAGTGTATCCAATGATAGTGAAGGCCAACGGAGAGCCAAGGTACTACTCTCTGGAGCTGGGCCGAAGGGTCAAACAGCATCTGTGGCAGAGACTCGGCTGTCCCTCGTTCATAAAGAAAGTGAGCATACATGATGGTGAGAAGATCCATTATACTGAAACATTCGGCCCACCAGCAGTGAACTTATACGCTCCTCTTATCTACTTGGACACCAGTGATGAGCCCATACCTCAACAGCCAACGTCAGTAAGGATTAAGACAGGAATGAAGACAAAGGCTTCTCTGTTCTGGTCCGGGTGTTGGTGGATCTGGGATCCATCCTGTTGGCGCTGGCTACGAGAACAAGGCAGAACGTGAACGTGAAACCCGTTCATTGTATGGCTCTGTCTAGACACATAGTCACACCTAGTGATTAATCAGGAAGTTTAAGGGTTGGGGTTGGCTTCGTGTAGTTATGGGCATGAATGGAAATTGGCATCAAGGAAAAAATAGATGTACCATTTCCATGCTTTTGTAGCTCCCTCCTTTAAAGCTCAGAGAAGAACCAGCTTACAGATTATCTGGTGTACTTGAAAGAAAGTAGCATATTGTTGATATTACTGCATCTGGTGGACTGGGAGAGGGAGGTACTGTCCAGAGGAGAGTGCCGAGGTCTGTTTAGAGTATACCCACCCTCCCATTATCTCAGACTTTAACAGTGAGCCCCCTGACTGGTCTGCTCCCACACCAAGAGGTAGAATGATTCAGCGGGGTGGATTGGTTTTAAACCCATCGATTGGGGGATTTTGGGGTTCTGTCTTTCAGTTACTCTTGCTGTCTGATGGGATATCAGGCCTTTTCCATCCTGTTCATGTAAAAGAATTAAAATATCCACTCTCTCACTCTCCTCCAGTCTCTTTCTCATGTCATTTCAGTGAAGTTTCCTTACCACTCTTGTCCCTGGCCGGTGGTTAAGTGGTTAGCGTAAGCTGTTTAATTCGTTTCAAAACCTGCGCAATTGTTTTTTGCGCCTCATGCACTTTTTTTGCTCTGTGTGCAAAGAGTGCATTTGATTTTTAAGCAATCAAAACACCTTATTTTCTTAAGTGCCGCCACACCACACCACCAACGTACAGATATGATACAGATATGTTATAGGAAGCTTTACATAGGCAGGCTCTTAGATGCATTTGGGGAACATGCAGTACTGATGAAAGGTATATTGAAAGGCTGCAGGAAGCTTGTTTTATCCTTTTTCTAAAGCCGAAAACACAGTTGGATAAGTGTCCATGCTGGATTAAAGCATGCAGTAGACATCATACACAGCACATATATATACAGTGAGAGTAAAAAGTATTTGATCCCTTGCGGATTTTGTTGGTTTGCCCACTAATAAAGACATGATC
>JAQMYF010000001.1:56323350-56337764 GCA_030014195.1 Neosilurus mollespiculum
CATCAACAAAAAAAAATTGGATTAAATGTAAATGATTTATTGTAGGATGTCCCATGTAATGTGATAGCAATGAATCGTTCAGGGTGGCATGGTGGCATAGTGGTTAGAACGTCCACCTCACAGCATGAAGGTCCTGGGTGGACCTTTTCCCAGGGTCAGCTGAGATAGGCTTCAGCCTCCCTGCAACACTAGTAGGACTAAGCGGTTCAACAAGTGACATGACATTATTTTTCTCTGTACTATGGAACACATGGTAAGACAAACACATGGGTAATTAAAACCGGTACCCATATAGGGCCTATTTGCTACACTACCCATGCTGCACGCAGAGGTTACCTAATACATTTTTTGAGTGCCTCTCCAGTTTCTTCCCTCTACTTTTTCAAGTTCTAAATTAAATAAACATGAATGTTTGAACAGATTATTAAAGTTCAATCATCAGAGACCTACTTTATACTGTGCCTTGTCTCCCTCTCCTGCTGTGGTTAATTCCAGATGTCTGCGCCATGGAGTGGGCCGTGGTGAACAATATTGTCCCCCACTTCACTTCAGAATTATTACGGAAAAACAGCCCTCTCTTCATATCTAAAACAAATGCTCTCAAAAAGAAAAAAAATCCTGCTTTTCTCACTGGACAAACAGAACTCTTTCAGCTGATTACTCTGAATACAGGAGCTTTTTCAAGCATTCATTTAAACCATGGATCAGATCCAACCAAGGGTCTGAGAGAGAGAGAGAGAGAGAGAGAGAGAGAGAGAGAAAGAGAGAGACCATAGCACAATAGCTACAAATTACAAGTGTATATTATTGTGTAATAATAGATTTGTTTCTATAGTAACAACTTAGACTGGGACCTGCATACAGGAATGCTTGAAGTATAAAGGGTTAATGTACAGCAAGAAGGTCTACATCAGGAAATAAAGCCAGACAGAGGAGAGGGATCAGGAGTATCATGTGGTGGATCAACAAAAATCTGAATACCATCTTTGTTAGCACGGTGGTGTAGTGTTAGCACATCCGCTTGACAGCAAGAAGGTCCTGGGTTCAAGTTCTGGACTCGGCAAGGGCGGTTCTCTGTGGAGTGTGCATGTTCTCCCCGTGCTTGCGTGGGTTTCCTCTGGGTACTCCGGTTTTCTCCAACAGTCCAAACACATACATGCCCATCAGACTAATTCCAAATTGCCCCTAAGTGTAAGTGTGAGAAAGTTTTGTGTGTGTGTGTGTGTGTGTGTGTGTGTTGGCCCTGCGATGGTCTGGCGAGCTGTTCAGGTTGTAACCCACCTTCACACAGAGACGGCTGAGATAGGCTCCAGCGGTTCGACAAGTATGTGATATAATTGTCCAATCAGAATTGAGTATTCAAATGAGGTTTGTAATAAAAACAGTAACAAATGTGTGAAATTATTGATATGGTGACTTAAGGAGGCATTAATTACAGTTTTTTTTGTAAGGAGTCTCCAGTGTTATCACTGTAACAGTTAGAGCTAAAGATACAACTTGCCGTCTCCTCCCAGGAAAGTCTGCAAGACAGAAGTTTACGATTTCTCAGACACATGGTCAAGCTTTGTTCACTGTGTTTAAAGAGGAATAAAGTAATCCACCTCAGACAGGTCAGAGTGACTACGCTTCACATCACCCCTTAAAGCTGGGGTTGGTAATCCGGAAATCTAGCACAATTTGAAAGTATCATTTGTCCAGGGCTCCAGCTTAACCCTCCCCTGCCCTTGGAGGCCCTTCCAAAGCCACGCCCTTCTGCACATGTGCTCTGACTACAGGTTTGTGCATGGTCGGAGACATGGAAACATTTGATTGGATATTTCACGGTGGACTGTGAGGTAGTGATTGGTCGGCATTTTAACAGGAGTACAGTAGCCACAGATGATGTGAGATGATTTTTATTTTTTTAAACTTATAAGTTATTAATCTCTGTTTGGGTGTAAAGACCATTTCAACCAAACACAACAGTTTGTGTATACAGCTAAACATTTACCAACCCTAGCTTTAAAGGGTAAAGTTCACAGATTTACCAACAGAGTGCAGTTTAGCACTGTGTATACATGAGAATAACGACTTTGTAAGCCGCACTGATTTGATAAGGGTTTGGCTATGAAGCAGAACCTTCCTGATTTCAATCCTGTTTCTCTTATGGTTCTAAAAGACCTGGTTTGCTGTATATCTGCCTCAAATACACAGAATATGTAGTGCAGGTGAGATAGGAGCCAAAATGTGGACTGCCTGGGGTTTCTGGGGTCTGGACACATCTCATTCATTCATTTATTCATTCATTTTCTCAGCCGCTTAATCCTAATTAGGGGTGCAGGGATGCTGGTGCCCATCTCAGCCGACTCTGGGCGAGGGCGGGGTACGCCATGAACAGCTCACCAGGTCATCACAGGGCAGAAACACGCACACAACCATTCACACTCACACCTAGGGGTGATTTGAAATTGCCAGTCAGCCTACTGTGCATGTTTTTGGACTATTTTTTTAAAGGGTTTGTTAGAAAAGAAATGTAGGATAGACTTTTGCAAGTGGTGCAAGTTGGTGTCAATGAGAGCTCAGAGTTGGATCCTGACACACTCTTATCTTAAAAAAAAAGATCAAAGATCCCATTTGGTGTGAAATTTAAGAAATTTCACTCACAGAGTGAAGAATGCAGTAGCAGTAGGAGTCCATGTCAGAAATGTAAATGAGGCACTCTGAATATTTAATTATTCTACAACAAGAAAGGATGTTCTGAGAAAGAGATTCCTCCTGTACACCGAAGAGATGCATTAAAAAAACTTTTCTCATTCAAAATCGATGCTTTAAAGAATACAGACTTTCCAACGTGTCAGCTATTTTAACCAGACTGGAGTATTAACCTCCCTCCTTCCCTCAATCACTTTCTCACTCGCTCATCTGTCAAACAGCATAATTCCACTACGGTTGCGGGGAGGCTGGAGCCCACCCCGGCTGATACTGAGCTCGCCAGACCATCACAGGACTAATATACACATCCATTCTTATTCACACCTAGGGGCAATTAGGAACAGCCAATTAGCCTAATGTGCATGTCTTTGGACTGTGAAAGGAAACCGGAGTACCCAGAGGAAACCAGAGTACCTGGAGAAAACCCACATGGGCATGGGGAGAAAATGCAAATTCCACACAGAAACACCCAAGCCCGGGACTCAAACGCTGGGTTATTATTGACCGGTTGTTGATATCTGCTTGTACTGCTGGTTGAAAGGATCTGGGTGAGAGTTTTTGCATTGTACACTCTTCCAAGCCAAAAAAATGTAAGCAATGTAAGTAAATAAATCACACGATTATTTAAAAACTGTATTTTGTTTCCTGAGGTTGTCTTCATTCATTCATTAATTTTCTGAACTGCTTAATCCTAATTAGGGTTGCGGGGAGGCTGGCGCCCATCTCAGCCGACTCTGGGCGAGGGCAGAGTACACCCTGGACAGCTCGCCAGACCACCACAGGGCTGAGGTTGTCTTTTTTTATTAATAAATTTGACTGGTGATTAGAAATAGTTAAAGGTGTATCTCACTAGGCTTGTGAACAGCTGGAGACTGAAGCGACACCATGTTCACCATCCATTCACTGAACTCAATCATTCATCAAGGAGTCTTTCACTCATTCATTTTCTAAGCCGCTTATTCCTAATTAGGGTCGCGGGGAGGCTGGCACCCATCTCAGCCGACTCTGGGAGAAGGCGAGGTACATTTTGAACAGCTCGCCGGACCATTGCAGGGCCATAAAGGAGTTGTGAATATGTTCAAAATTTTCTAATAGTTCATGAACTCTGCCTATAGTTGGTAAATATCTGCCATGCCATGTCTTATAGCCATGCCAACTGTTTGTAAACTATTCATCAACTACTTACCAGAATGTCTCTAAAAGAGTACTTCTTATACAACACATTACTTTAAATCCTTATTTTATTCCTCACGGCTACAAGCCGTAATGTTTATTTCGGGTAGCTCTGCACTCCAGTGCATCAGATACATCTCTGGGGTTCAGTATTAATCTTTCAACAGGATCTCAAGAAAAGTGAAGAGCAGAGCTGTATCAAAAGATTATTACAGCAATGGAGTAACATTCAAATTGAGGCATGGCTTTGTTTTTAACAAGGATTCAAGTGAGCACACAGAGCCATTCTGCATTATTCATCTACAACTCGACTCTGACAATCAGGCACTTCTCTCGCTCTCACCAGAACACCCCTCATTAGTTCCACACCTTCACACTGAAAGAGTGTTTTAGATGTCTGGAATGAAGAGGAGGCTTTAATGATTGATTTGTGAATGGTCGGTACATGGGAGTAGGAATACAGATGCTGGGAACACATTTCTTACAGGTTTACAGGTAGCAGAAATGGTAAAAGTGGTCTTTTAATGGAAGAGGAGGAATACCATTAGTCTTATAGTGTTGTCACATCCTTCAGTCAAGTTCTGTGCAGACCACTCATATGTTAGCAGCTGGTTTGAATGACATGGAGTTTATGTACCTAACTAGCTGACTTCATTTTTTGCATTGTTTCTGAAAGATATTTGCTATTGTATTACTATTAAGCTCTAAAGCTACTTTTCAGCTAGGTGGCTCCCGAGTGGCGCAGTGACATCTGAGTATCACCCGAGAGTTCTCAGGTTCAAGCTTCTGTTAGCGTATGCAGCTGTCCACAACTGGGAGCCCAGGAGACTTTACTGCCCGAGCTCTCATGATGGGAGTGATGATATATGATGTCCTCCCTGTCAGTCACATGTGACTCTGAACCTGAGAGCGCCTGTGGTCATTCAGCAGTTTCCTCTGAGTGAGTCACACACACACACACACACACACACACACACACACACACACCATGATCTCCCTCAAACCCTTCACTCTGTATGGAGTTTATTTGTCCTCTCAGAGTCAATTGTGGGCAGTGAAATAGGAGAATGTTTCTATAATGCTGTACTGGGTTTGTGACGTTTCCTCAAAATACCAACACACTAAATGGAAAATCTGTGCCTTTTTCATTCAGATTGCAACAGCTTTACTGTTCTGTCATCGGTCCTTTTATGTAGTCGACTGGCATGTATATGCTTAACCTATCTATTTTTACTTTCTAATCCAAATGCATTTTCAGTTAAAAAGTAACCGCAAATAATCCGCCTTGTTCACATTTATTAAAGCCGCAACTGTATTTCAGTCCCTGCTGATGACAAAATAATTATCAGCCCAAATCAGTGCTCACAAGGAAAATTTTCAGCCCAACTACACCTCAAAAAGTAGCCAAAAATGGGAATAATTTTCTTTTTCACTCTTTACATAAATACTAGTTCAGTATGGTGTGCAAAAATGTTTGAATTGCATTAATAATTTTTTGAAATCATGTTACATTTTCAACTTCATGATCCCTTTTCCCTCTTCTATTCTATGTAGTATTAGGTGTAGCTATTAAATAACAAGACTGGGCTTAAGTAAGTTGGGATGTACGGTGGTTTAAACTGACCATTAGGGAAGAATAAACATCTGGTGGATATTTGAAGAAGCTCGCATGTTCAGGTCATTATGATGCCTTGTATGAAGTAGGCGTGTTTTTCTGACATGCCATAAAAGCAGTCAGTTCAAAAATCAAAGATCAGTTTGAAATTTTTGGTGGAATTGGACAAAACAGCTCCTGACCTTTTCAAATTCTGACTCTGGTTAATGAGGGAGAATGCATGTCATGTACTGTGGTTTCTTTGTCTCACCAGTGTGATCAACACATAAACAGAGGGATGTGGCCAATGGCATCACTGAAGAGGATCAGTTAATCAAATACACAGTACATTGTACTGTGAAAAGTCACATATAACCCACCATTTGTTCATATGCAAATTACTTCCCAGTTTACTGTCACATAATCCTGTGTTATTTTATGAATTATATCATTCATTATTATAAACACAACAATGCTTGTATGCTGTGCTTTATTTAATTTATTCAGAAGTTCACTAGTTTGTATCTGACTTGTTAGTTTATTATCTGTATACTGTTAATTTTGCCATTATCTTGCCTTATATGAGCTGACTTCATGTCCTATTCTGGCAATTTCACACTCATGAGTGAAACAGCAGCCTTTTTAAACAGGTTAGTGCAAATTATTAAATGAATTTGAGCAGATTGCAACTTCAAAAATGTAAGTGAAATCAACCTGATAATGAAAATATACATATGTTCATGTGTAACGGGAGACTTTGGAAGGCTTCTTTCATATTACATCAATGATCAAAGTGCAAAGATTGACCCTAAGATGGAAAAGAACACTGCATGCTAATTTGTGCTGATATTTTGGAACAAACTGAGCCCAATTTTAATTAATTAATTTATTTTAAATGTGACCACATGTGACGAGACTTGTATCTTCCAGTACAATCAAAGATGAATCCAGTCTGCACTTAATGGAACTCGTTTTGAGTCTGTGAAGAAGAAAATGACAGAACTTCTGAGATGGATACCGGAAGACCTGCTGCACTGCTACGATCAGTGGTTGGTGTGGACTGAAATTTACATTTAAAATGTAAATTTATGTCATTAAAATGGAATTACTGCAATAGCCTTGATGTTTAAAAAGCACATCTCATGTTTCTTACACTGACCTTTTTATATTCCACTAGTTGTACTGCCTGTATGGAGTTCTCTCTGTATCAGTGTGGGTTTCCTCCTTTTGAATATTAGATTTATCATAAAATTTCATGAGGATTAAATGAGGATTTTGCATTATATTTGGGATGTTTGAAATGCTATCTTCTTTTTTGTGTCTGGATATTCCCTTTTCAAATATCATGTCTCTGTAGCAATTCACGCAATTGTACTGGTTTAATGTCTAACTTCACACCATTCTGACAAAAATCCATCCAAAGCTCTAAAGACTGGATTTTGCTCTCCCCATTGTGATGGTCCAAGGCACCCAGCTAGCACAGTATAAAGGGCCCATGTGGGTAGTAAATGGGCTGAAATATGGGTCCCATATGAAATTGTCCTCAGGTTCCATAATGGCCCCATGTCACCTGCCCACATGAATTAATTTCCCATTGGTAACCCAACTATGACCCACATAGGTGGCCAATCTGGGCTTTGCCAATGTGGGATGCACCTAGGCGACCCAAGTGAGCCCCAGTTAAGATGCCCATATTGGGCCCATACCCACTTTTTGCCCATGTGGCCCAAACATAACCCACTTGGGGCCACTGTGGAGCCCACACTCAGTCCCATATGGGTCCCAATTTTCAGCCCACTTACTACTCACATGGGTCCCACATACAAGTGCAGGCTGGGCAGTGGTCACCAAGCCTGTTTCTGGAGATCTACTTCCCTGAAGACTGAAGACAGTGACTTAAGAAGTTCTTGTTTAGCTAAAAGAGGTGGGTTAGATTCTGATGGGAGATAAAGACCTGCAGGAAGGTAGATCTCCAAGACCATGGTTGGGATCCTTTGGTCTAAGGTTTAGCCATATTTTAGTCGAGGCAAGCAGATAATAGGTGAGAAAGTACCACTCAGTGTAGCGCTTCAGTGAGATCTTTTTGGTCACAACACTTTATTGATTCATGCAGTTTGTTAATGTGTTAATTTCCCTCCATCTTAATGATTATATCCTGATTTTGCTCTCATTTTTTGTAGCTACACTCCACTCTTCTGGGAAGATTTTTCGTTAGATTGTTGGACGAATGAGGTCTGGGGTGCAGTTGGTGTTCTGGTTCATCCCAAAGCTGTTCAGAGGGTTCTGTGCAGAGAACACTTGGCACTCTAACATTGGCAAAGCAAGTCTTTAAGGTGAGTCTGAAGGCATTGTTGTGCTGGAACAGGTTTGGTTCTCTTAGCTCCAGCATGATCAGGTTTTATGTTCCATGTGATGATCAGGTGTTCACTTGCTTTTAGCTATAAAGGTTATGTATGCATAAAGTGGAAGTATGATGCCTCTTTGTGGACCATGAAACACTGGTTTCTTAGATGAGTCTTATAAATCACAACATGGAGTCATTACTGAACTATCTGGTGCGCTTTCTTTCTCTATTTTTTGTGTCACTGTTAGGTAATGCAGTCATTCTTATCCAAAAGGAAAACTGAAACTTCAAGCTCATTATTAATGGGGTACTGAAATAATAGATGTAATTTTTTTTTCTTTAACAAAAGAGCAGAAATAGCTTATTGTGCTCTCTGGTGTCTGCATTGTACATTGATGGATTGGTTCACTGCTAATAAAAACCCCAAATGAGATTTTCGCAGGAGCACTGAACCTGCCAATCACACTCTGTTCACCTCCATTTTTCTCCTATCTCAGACTTCAACTTCCTGCCCTTTTCTTTCATTCCTTTATTCCCATCTTCTTTACTCTTTCTGTCTAGTTAACAAAAAGTCCAGGTTTCTGTTGAACGTTGCATAATAATAATGTCTTCTTGAGTGCTGGAGTCGAAATGTAAAAGCCGCGTTGCTTGCGACTGAAGCCCGCAAAACTACCGTTACTGGGCTGACTGTCACATGATAGGTCATGTGAGACACTTTGCCTCTCTGTCATGATGTCCTGCCAGTGTGTCACATGACCTATCATAAGTAGAGTGTAAATCTCTGCGGGTTGAATGTCCCAGGGTGGTAGCGCCCCTCTCTGTGACATCCAGATTGCGTAATTCATGTGACACACTGGTGGGTTTTCATGGTTCTGGCCCCAGTAGGGCAATTCTATGGAGTCTATCCCATCACATGGAACATCCCACAACTAGAATCAGTGTATAAAGCGTCCCTCTCTGTGACAACTTCACCCACTTATGTCACAAATGGTGTAGATCATGTGACACACTGAAGAAACATCATGGCAGAAAGAGGGACAAAGGACAAAGAGACAGTGGGACACAGAGTCTGGCGCCCACTCGACTAAGTCATGGTCTGCCCAATAGATGGGACGTCACACAGTAATATAAGAACATAATGAAAGGGCACACTATTTTGACATTAGGGAAGTCAAGTAAGCTTTAGAGAGCTGACTGTAGGGCTGTCCCTGCATGAAGACCCTCTACTGTAATTTGCACACCATCAAGAATCTCCAACTCCTAATCGGTCAAAGCAGCTCGTTATTAAGCCCTTCACGAGCTGGTTATGGTGGGAGTTAAGAGACCTTGAATATGCAGAGGTCTGAAAGTACACACTACTTGAGTTATTACAAATGAGCTTGTGGTTGGATGTACTCACAGAGCATTCAGGCATTTGTAATAATACTGACTCGAGGCCACACTCAGGCCAACGTAAATACACTGTTATTGTATTATCTACAATGGATAGGTGGGTCATAGACCCAGAGGAAACACGAGAAGTACTCAAGGAAAAACTTTCCATAGGGCTGAGAGTAGCCAGGGAGGAAACCGAAAAATATCTAGTGAACACTCACACAAGGACAGGGAGAGCTTACAAAGGCCCTTGGCTTTGAGTTGAACCCAGAACCTTCTCACTGTGAGGTGATAGTACTAACCCACTGAGCCTCAATAAACCCCCACCCCTGCTGCTGTAACATAATCTAAATAATATTTATATTGTAAATTATTATCCGTTTTTTTCTTTGGAAAATAACAAATAATACCACATAATATTTTACCATAAAAAGGAACAGAACAATGGACTGGAGAGAAAAGCCTGACATGGTGATATCAGACCAGGCTATAGGAAAAACACTATGATCCTGAATTAATATAATATAATATATTCTGCTCGATGAATACACTGACTTTTACCCTCATGTACACTGCAGTAGCGACAATCACATCATTTCAGTTTTAGTTTTCCGGTTTTTGGCCTTTAAAGCGACACTGAAAACCCATTACGTGTATAAACTCGACCTTAGTCTATTAAAAAACAGCGTCAGATAACATGATGTTTGTATTCGCACCTGTTAGAAGGCAATTTCGCTCATTTTGGTTTGCGGTCTGTTTTTGCCCCAGAGGCCAGGCGTAGATGGGAGGAAATTAAAGTGAACCATGAACAGGAGAACAGCACATCTGTATGTGTATGCATATTCTGTTGGTTGGTAATATCTGGCGCGACGGGTTGAGAATTGGACTCAGAACTCTTGATTTGATGTAAGCGGGACGAGGAAGACTGTTATGTCCAGAAGATTGTTATTACCTCTTCTGTATGGTGCCTAGCATTAGCTGGCGGAAATTGTTTTTGCCTTGTAGCCTGGTTTCACAAATATACATAATCAAGGTGGAGATTCTAGGGGGTTATTACTGCCGGATGTCGATGTAATGCCAAATTGCACCAAATTGCCTCTAGGTGTGAATGTTTGTGTGAGTGTGTTGGCCCTGCGATGGTCTGCTGAGCTGTTCAGGGAGTACCCCACCATGGCCCAGTGTCTGCTGAGATAGTCTCCAGGCTCCCTGTGAATCTAATAGGATTAAGCATTTGTATCAGAAGTCAAAAACGTTTATGGAAACGTTAAATGAAGCTTCCAGAACAGAAAAGAACTCACCAAAGAAGTAGGGAACCTCATTGGCGTAATTATGACGGACCGTACGCAAGTAAGTAAGCAGTTACATCAAATAAAATTAGCTACACAATTAAGAAAAAATTAATACGTATGTAAGGAGGAACAAAAAAATACATTTATATAAGCAATAAGACTGTGTGTGACTGAGTGAGTTAGAGAGAGCGAGGCAGAGAGAGAGAGAGAGAGAGAGAGAGAGAGAAATATCCAATATTCATAATATTGTGGAGACTTCAATCTGTTCACACAGTCACATTATGGGGACTTGTCTTACTTATGGGGGTCAAAATGCAAAATGTAACATTTTTTAAGGTGAAGCCATGTTTTCAGGTTAAGCTTCAGGTTAGGGTTAGAGTGAGTCTACAGGAAATTATTGTATGATCAATAAATTGTCTCCTGAAGTTATGGAAACCAGACTGTGTGTGTGTGTGTGTCTGTGTGTCTGTGTGTGTGTGTGTGTGTGTGGTAACTGAGATGCTGCGGTGACCGAGCAGCAACATTTTGTCATTTTCAGCTCTCTTTGATGTTTTATGGAGTTTTGTGGGTGTGGCTAAATGTAAGCAGTTGTTCTATGAAGATGCATACTAAATAACATCTGATTAGGGTTATCAATCTACAGATATGATTATGAAAAAAAAAAGTCAGTGTAACTTTGGTAAACCTGGCGGTAGTATTTTAGTTGAGTTTAGCCTGAAAACATTGACACTGACTTACTATATTATTGATAAATGCAGATTGTTGGCACTCTCACCTTCGACCCTCCTAAATCCCTATATAACCCCTGTCAGGATGGCAGGAACAATGATGTACATTGGTGTACAATATGATGTTGCATAAATAATATGCTATTTTACAGAAATACACTTATGATGTAAGGAGCAGGATAAAGTACGGCTACATTTTTCTCAGGATCCTAAGATCAAAACTACACATAGTCCTGTATATTAATGTACATTATCCTTCATGTTGAAAAAAGGAATGTAAGATACTCTTTCATATGAGATATTAATTAAAAAAACATAAAAAAAAATCTTTTTAATCTGGACAGAATTGTGAAAGTGGTGTGGAAGGTGTTTATTCTGCATTCTTAAAAAAATGAAACTGGTCAGAATCACTCACTCAGTTGCCACTTAATCCTATTACTAAACAGCTCACCAGACCATCGCAGGGCCAACACACACACACACATACACACACACACACACACAAACATATGCATACACACACCACCATTCACACCCACACCTAGGGGCAATTTGGGACAGCCAATTAGCCTAATGTGCATGTCTTGGGACTATGGGATGAAACCAGAGTACCTGGAGGAAACCCATGCAAGCATAGGGAGAACTCACTGTTCTTCTCGTAGCATTCAGTCCCACTCTCTGACAGGAAAAATCTGTTTATCTCAACCTTTAAGTGGGAGCTTCCTGACTCCGGTCTCAATAATTAATTCTTAACATTGTCCTTTCCTGCTATGTGTTTATACTACAGCCGTAAGAATAAAATGAAAAGAAAATGATGAGAAAAAATGAAAAGAAAATGATGTACCTGAATTGATTTCTTACCAAATTACCTTTTAATACTGTATTTTGTTTTCAGAATTAACAAGGTATCTAAAATGGTGTTTAATATTGTTCATATTTTTTAATGGAATGTTTAATGGAAAGTGTATTGTATAGGGCGGCACAGTGGTGCAGTGTTTGGCATGTCCGCTTTACAGCACGAAGGTTCTAGGCGTTTCTGTGTGGAGTTTATATGATACACTCATATTTCAAACCACTTATTCCTACATGAGTGAGTGAGTGTATCTTAGGGCAGTCAACCTACAATGGCGTTAAACTACAAAATCAACAAGCCTAGTTTTAAAGATGCAAATGTTTTTGTGTTATACACATCATAGAGAGGATTCTTTGGGATATTCTCAGTGGATAGATATTAGTTTCTACATTTTAGGTTATACACCAGTGGGCACCACTATGTTCCTGGAGCTCTACCATCCTGCAGGTTTTATCTTCAACCAAAATCTAACACACCTCTTTCAGCTGATCCAGAACTTCTTAAGGCAGTAATGAAATGGTCAGGTGGGTATGAGTAGGGTTGGAGCCAAGTCCTTAGTGAGGTAGATCTACCCGGGTTGGTGCACACTGTTAAATACAATACTCTCTCGCAATAAAATATACAATACACGTCTGTGATATTCAGAACATCCGTGTGATATATTGAGAATCAATGAGTCATCCTTCCATTATGGTTCTTTTCCATTCCAAGTAACTGCTTGAATATTTTTGAGCAGTCAGGCATGCTTTGGCTGTATGTAGGCAAGTTAATTGGAAAGTAGGCAGGTTTGATTCAGTCATACCGAGGCCGGTCTTACAGTAGCAGTGCGGATGCAAATCACAGGTTTTATTAATATTTATATCTAATACATTGTTGTTTCTAAAGTATCAACTAACATAGGGAATTGCATGTTGGATATAATCAAAAATAGACTTAAATTGCCTATTCATTTGCCAGGTTTATCAAAAAAAATACTTGAAATACAGTATTTTTGCTTGGAAATAAAATGGCATAGGATAAGATTTAATTCTGACACCATTCACTTACTTTTGTACACGTGTTAATGACCCGTGTACTGGGCATTGTGATGTGAAGAACATTGACGTTGCCATCTGATGGTGAGAGTGCAAAATCAGTCAAGATAGCGACCAATAATACAGACATAGAGGATGCAAGCAGTAAAATATCGATAATTGTATCAAATTTGATTGTAAGTCATGGTATGGGCTTTGATTGCTAAAGGAATAAAAAGTTAATGTGACTTGAAGATGTGATATATTTTCTGTATGCAAAATACAGAATGTAAAATAAAGTTTGATCTTCTGGTCACATGGTGTTGTTATTGTAAATAGACACGTGTGGATTGTATTGACAAAACACAGAACCTAAACAAGACGTAAAACAAGTGAATAAGAGATACTAAGTCCATATGCTGGGGTGGTTAAGATGGGACACTTTTGTTTTAGCCAAAATTCTGAAAAATGATTATGGGAGATAACACACATAATGGCTTGTGTTTGTCTGGCTTTAAATTGTTATTATTATTATTATTATTATTATTATTATTATTATTATTATTATTATTATTAATACTATTATTATTATTGATGTTGTTGTTGTTGTTGTTGTTGTTGTTGTTATTAATGGCTAATTACTGTAGTATAAGTTTAATAAACACACTTTGAGATGTTATCATCTACAGGGTGGTAAGAATATTATTACTCCACTCTGTCACTGACACATCCTGAAGTGTTTTATTCTTTGCTTTTTTAACACATCCTAATTGGCTTAATTGCCATCAATCATTAGAGTTATTAAAGTGAATAAGATTGCTCTAATTAAACTGCTCATTTTACTGCTCGTTATTAGTGTACTGTAATATTTGCAATTATTATAATTAAAGAAAATGAATTATGCTGTAGCAGTGAAGCAGAACATGTATTCTCTATTCCTCTCATTAGAATTTGAATCTAGACAAAACAAAACAGAAGCAAGGCCCAGATCAGGACGTGAGAAACCATTTATTTAACTTGTGAACATGGTGAAGAGCATGTCAGGAAATTCCACTTCCCACCCACCTCATGTCCGCCTCACAGCAAGGAGGTATTGGGTTCGAATCCTGGGATTGGAGAAGGCATTTCTGTGTGTATGGTCTCCCTATGCTGGTATGGGTTTTCTCAGAGGACTCCAGTTTCCTTCCACAGTCCAAAGACATGCACATTAGGTTAATTGGCTGTTCCAAATTGCCCCTAGTGTTGGCCTAGTGACAGACTGGTGCACTGTTCAGGGTGTACCCTGCCTTCGCCCAGAGTTGTTCTGAGATAGGCTCCAGCCTTCCCATGACCCTAATAGGATTAAATAGTTCAGA
>JAQMYF010000001.1:56341529-56358871 GCA_030014195.1 Neosilurus mollespiculum
TGTGTGTGTGTGTGTGTGTAACAGTTTTACAATTCTACAGTGAACAGCTCTTAAACTGACAAGCATAAAACTGCCCAAAGCTAGAGCATCTGCTACGCTACACTATACATGACCCAGGAATCAAGGATCACAGAAATACTGTCCAAAATGTTTGACTGTTCATGCAATTTAGAGGTTATTCATACAGCAAAGAGAGGAGAGGGGAGACGGAAGGAGTCTCAGAGAGTAAAGTAAAGAATAGAGAGTACTTTTGGCCATATAGAGTATGAGTTGTGAGAGCAAATTTACTCCAATCACCAGCACTGTGTAAAGACTGGTTAAGGTTAAGGTAGAGTAGAAGTAGATCAGTACAGTGAGAGGGAGACAGAGAGAGTCACGCTGTCACAGCAATCCTGACTGACAAGCTTGACAAGCCGACCCTGAAGCAAGAAGTGGAAGAAAGGACAAGGACATCTTCTGTGATCCAAGTCCAAAATTTCTAGACAGTTTTTGATCCAGTAGAGAACTGTATCATGTTTAAGAGGAAGAATTTGGTTGATGTCTTCTAGGAGTTCTAGAAATTTATAAAAGATCTTTCTGAAGGCACATGTGGGATTTTCAAAATTCTTCTCAGCCCTTTATTTGCTATACTGCTAAATAAGCTTGGCGGCCTGTGAAAACCCTTCATATTGCCACAATATTGTCAATATAGCCTGTTGTTGGGCTTTTTCATCACAGCTGGAGCACAGCCCGGTTTCTGAGCTATGAAGCGACTAGGAGTTCAATTCCTCCTGGATGGGATGCTAGTCCATCGCAGGTTAGCCTCCCAGTATTTTTTACTGGTACCCATTTATATTGCTGGGGGGACGACAACACAGAGGCACACTTGTGTCTTAGCATGGTGGGGGTCTAACAGGGATTCAACCATTACCTCTCGACCGTGAGCCCAGCACGCTTATCACTACACCACCGACCTCATGTCAAATATACAGCTCTGAAAACTGCAAGCTTTCTTGAACTGATATGTCTTTCTGTCATGCACATCTGGGCATATCTGAAGTAAAATCGGAAGTAAAGCCTTTATTTCCATGCTTACTGATAATCATAATCTACTTTTAAAGGTCTGTATTGTAACTGAAATTGTTAGCAGTAAGAATATAATATAAGTGAATCTTGTTATTGAGCTGCTACACTTGTGTCTTGGACAACGCTACTAATTATTCGCGAGCCGTTGTCAATAAAATATAGTAATATTACAAACTGATTTTCCTGATTAAGAACTTTAAATCAATATATTTTCGAACATTCATTGAGATGGGGGTCAAAGTCTTGTTTAACAAAATTGATTCAAGATTGGCAAAAAGTCACATGACTGCAAGTAACACTGAACCTGTAATTGTTTTCAAACCCAATATAATCAATAGCTCTGATTGTAACATAAGAGTATTTGTTATCCAATTAATTTCATTTGTATAAAGAAAAATAATTTTGAATTTCAACATGAGTACAAAGTCAAGTCAAATTTATTTTTATAGCACATAATATGTTCATTTAAAAAGCCAAAGAAAACACAAAACAGGAAAGAAAGGATACTATTAGAATAAGAAAAACATAAACAGACTTAAAATAAACATAAAATACAGAAAAATAAGGCAAAACAATTATCTTGTCTTGACTACAAAAAAGTAACAGTTATTAATTCAAATTTATTTAAAAGTCACAGAAGTACATGTCCACTTCATGGCAGAGCTTTAATGTTCATATCTATTTTCATAGTTTAATTTGTTTTATGTTTACCTTATTCTGTATAATAATTATTAATGCTATTGCTATTATTTTTAATATTATCATCATTATAATTATTATTATTATTATTATTATTATTAGTAGTAGTAGTAGTAGTAGTAATTTAATTATTATTATTAGTAGTAATAGTTATTATTATTATTATCATTATTATTGTTATTATAGGCTCAATGTGGACATTAATAGCCCAAATTGTTCAGAAACCCCTGCAAGTTATATATCAAAATGGGCGTCTCGATCGGGAATGGTATGGAATGACTTTTAGTAGCAATTCGAGTCACTGTGAATGAAAATGCAAAAAACTGCAAAAATAAATAAATAAATAAATAACTCTTCCACAGGAACAAAAACACCCCCTCACATCTTCACAAATTCCAATCCGTAGATATAATAATTTCCTAAAGACCACAAGTAACAGTCCTCTTCATCATCTCCTTTCTCTCTTGTCAGAGGAGTTTTTATCAGCTCTCATACTCTTCATCATTTTTATCACTCAAAATTGTCCTTATTTGTAATCAACTCCCATATGAAATCTTCACGAACAGATAGTTCTTTCAAGACTTAGGTCACGAACTTCTACAACTTCAAATTTGTTGCCAGTTTTGATCCTCATAGTACTTGCACTTGGGTCTCATCCTGTCGCTGTGTTAATTGCCGGTTGTTGTTCTACAAATAATTTAATAATATGGTAACACAAATCTGAACAGATCCTGCAAGTCATCTTGTCCTGTAAACACATCATCCTGTCCTGTACACATCCCTAATGAGCAAGCCTGCGGTGACGGTGGCAAGGAAAACCTCCCTCAGTTGACACGAGGAAGAAACCTTGAGAAGTGCCAGACTCAAAACAGAAACCCATCCTGGTTTGGGTCCACCACAGGGATCAGTACTTGGTCCTCTTCTGTTCTCTTACTATATTAGGTCTCTCAGTAAGATCATATCCTCACATGGTTTCTCATAACACAGCTATGCAGACAACACTCAACTTGTCCTCTCCTTTCCTCCCTCAGATGCTCATGTTTCCACCCGGATCTCTGCATGTCTGGTGGACTCTCGTCATGGATGGCAGCTCATCAGCTGAAATTTAATCCCAGAAAAACTGAACTGCTGTTCATACCAGCTAATTCATCCCAGGATCAGGATCATGTAGCCTTCTTGGATAACTCTCTGATCTTTCCTTCAGTTACCCCATAGAACATTGGGGTAACCATGGACAATCACCTATCCCTTTCTTCTCATATTGATTATCTTTCTCTCATGTTGATTCTCCTATTCAACATCAGAAGGTTTCATCCATTTGTTTCTATACAGGCCAGACTATTGTAACTCACTCCTGGCAGGTCTGCCCCTGAGCTGCATTCAACCTCTGCAGCTGATCCAGAATGCAGCTGCACGGGATCAGCTGCACGACTCATTTACAACCACCCACACCACCCCATTGCTTCGCTCCCTGCACTGGCTTCCTGTAGCTGCCCGCATCAGATTTAAAACACTGATGCTTGGCTATAAAGCCAAAAATAGACCAGCATTCTCCTACCTCAAAGCACTTATAACACCCCGCACTACAACATACTCCCTCCAATCCTCCAACACTGTCTTACTGGTCCCTCAATCTATCAAGGTACAGGGAAGACATTCATCTAAACCCCTCTCTGTACTGGCGCCTAGGTGGTGAAGTGAATTTCCCCCGGATGTTCAGACAGCTGAGTCACTGGGTATCCTCAAATGATGATTAAAACCTTTAGCACTTTTAGTATTTATCCTATGATTTAATAATAAAACAATTGTGGATTTTTTTTAATGTCAACATGTTTTCTTACCTGTCAAAAGTGTTTTTAAACAAATGGTGTTTTCAGCCCAGGACCTAGTGAAACAATATCATAAAGTATTTACTGATAGAGGCCTCAAAGCACATGTAGGGGCATCTCCCAAATGCCGTAAATGTACATGCTTCACCAAAACCCTCCTTACTATTATGGAGTTTTTTTCTGTAACAGCACAGCTTAAAGTATTTAATCTCTTTTGTAATGAGTTAAGCATTGCCAAGTAATGTAAAGCAGAGCTGCAGTCAAGACCAAGAAAGGTCCAAGACCAGGACTAGTGAAGAACTTTTCCAAAGAGGATCAAGTCAGAATCTAGATCAAGTCCAAAGAGTTTTGAGTCCAAATCAAGATCTAGTCCAAGTCAAGATCAAGTCTAAAGACTTGAGGGTCCAAGTCAAGATAGAGTCAAGAGTTTGCATACAAATCAAGATCTAGTCCAAAGAGTTTTGTGTCAAAGTCAGTATCAATTCCAAAGAGTTTTATGTTCAAGTCAAGACTAAGTCCAAATGAGAGAGACCAAGTCAAGATTGAGACTCATTCAAGAGCAGCTAGAATAACCGGCGGGACCAATGGCCAAGACCAAAGAAAAGTCCAAATAATTAGTCCAAGACAAGTACGAGACAATAGAAAAAGTCAGAAGTTGAACTTAGGTATACTCATGTGTAACTCATGAACACTTATGTAAAGCAATACCGAATATTTAGAAACTGAAAAAAAAAAAACACATAACAGTGACATAAGTCCATCTTAATACACCTGATAAAATATTCAGAAAGTGCATATCACATTTTCAGGGTTTTATATAATAACTCCACAGAATCGTACACTAAAGTTCTCCCTCTTCCCCCTCTGTGATGTTATATCCAGATGATAAGTGAAGTCTCCTACACACATATTATCAGCTCTGTGCTGTGTGCTGAAATGTATGGCTCAGGAGTATTCGCCTGGAATGCATTACTCTGAGAGCAAGAGCTCTGCAGGATTACACCTTTTCTTTCTGCACGTCATTCATCTGAATACCTACAGGGAATTTCTCTGGATGTTTCCTGTGTAGATGATGATTGAACAGAGCAATGCTGATGTACTGTTGTAAGTTCTTTAATTCTCTCTGGGGATACTACTAAAACTATTTAGATTTTTAAAGGTCAAATTTAATAAATGAAAAGTAGAAACATCTTCAGAAAAATCATATTAACATGTAAAGGTTTCTGTTTCTTATATTTTGATTTAAGAGTATATTTAATTATTAATGGAGAAAAAAAATAAATGAATGATTTTATTGGCTATCCCTGAAGGATCGTCAGGCATGGGGTGGTATTTATTAGCAAGGCATTTAATCCAATACATGATGTTTAAATTACTTCTTCAGCTAAAAATATAAATATATTGCTTTCAAAATCAATTTTTAATGTTAATGCTATAGGAATATAAATAGATAGCCTTGGTTAATAGGATCTCCATGTTCTAGTAATGAATAAAATCATGGTTGATCCCACAGAATGATTAGTTTTTTCCTTTTATTGCTCCAAATGGACCCTGTCTTGCCACACTGTGATGCTCTAACGTTTTCAGCCCCTTTAAACTTTCCTACATTTTGTAATACAATATGAAATTTAAATGGATTTAAAATTAAGCCTGTTTTATTTATTTATTTTTGACACAAAAGTTAATTCAACAATGATAACAGCATCAACGATACTCAGCACACACTCATTTGCAGAACAGTGCTAACTACTGAGATACCATTCCGCCTGATGTAGTTTCCCCGAAATCAATTACTACTTAAATCCATTTCAGTATTTCCATGTTGTAGCATTACAAAATATGGTAAAGTTAAGTAAGGGTGACAATATATGCAGTACACTGTATATACTCCAGCTTTCATAACCAACATCATAACCAACAACATTATGTTGTTGCTTGAAAATGTCCTGGAAGTGCATAATGCTCCATATTTCACTTTGGTGTGAATTAAATTTCAGGATTAATGTGTGATAACTGATGCCTTCATGAAGCTAATCTCTCTCTCTCTCTCTCTCTCTCTCTCTCTCTCTCTCTCTCTCTCTCTCTCTCTCTCTCTCTCTCTCTCTCTCTGTTATGACAGGTTAAACATTGGACCTCAAACACAAGACAGATTTGAAAGGTTACTAATTTGGATCTCAATCACAAGACAGGCTTGACAGGTTACTACATGGGATCCTGATCTCTGGCCAGTTTTTAAAGGTTACTACATTGGGCCCTGACCATTGGTCATTTTTTTATGGTTACTAAAGTAGACCCTGACCCCTGGTCAGTTTTTTAGGTTCACTACATTGGACCTCAATCACAAGACAGGTTTGACAGGTTACTACATTGAACCTTGACCACTGGCCAGTTTTTAAAGGTTACTACATGGACCTTGACCCCTGCCAGTTTTTTTTAAGGCTACTACATGGGACCCTGACCCCTGGCCAGTTTATAAAGGTTACTACATTGGACCTTGACCCCTGGCCAGTTTTTAAAGGTTACTACATTGGACCTTGACCCCTGCCAGTTTTTTTTTTAGGCTACTACATGGGACCCTGACCCCTGGCCAGTTTTTAAAGGTTACTACATTGGACCCTGACCTCTGGCCAGTTTTTTTTAAAGGTTACTACATTGGACCCTGACCACTGGTCATTTTGTATGGTTACTAAATTAGACCCTGACCTCTGGTCAGTTTTTTAGGTTTACTATATTGGACTTCAATCACAAGATAGGTTTGACAGGTTGCTACATTGGACCCTACCTCTGGCCAGTTTTTAGAGGTTACTACATTGTACCTTGACCACTGGCCCATTTTTAAAGGTTACTACATTGGACCTTGACCCCTGGCCAGTTTTTAAAGGTTACTACTTTGGACCCTGAACCCTGGCCAGTTTTTAAAGGTTACTACACTGGACCTTGACCCCTGGCCAGTTTTTAAAGGTTACTACATTGAACCTTGACCCCTGGCCAGTTTTTAAAGGTTACTACTTTGGACCCTGAGCCCTGGCCAGTTTTTAAAGGTTACTACATTGGACCTTGACCCCTGGCCAGTTTTTAAAGGTTACTACATTGGACCCTGAACCTTGGCCAATTTTTTTGAAGGTTACTACTTTGGACCCTGAACCCTGGCCAGTTTTTAAAGGTTACTACACTGGACCTTGACCCCTGGCCAGTTTTTAAAGGTTACTACATTGGACCCTGAACCCTGGCCAGGTTTTAAAGGTTGCTACTTTGGACCCTGAACCCTGGCCAGTTTTGTGTTGTTACTACAGTGGATCTCAACCACAGGACAGTTTTGACAGGTTAGTACATTGGAGCCCAATCCCAGGAGAGTTTTGACAGGTTACTTTAATGGACCCAGATGCCTGGAGAGTTTTGACAATTTAGTACAGCTGGCCGCCATTTCTGGATGAATCTGTTCTTCTGAACTGTTGTTCCTAGTGCACTTCCTGTTTACTCAGGCCAGTGGGAAACTTTGACATGCCTTCCCTTTAAAAGCCACCCTGGCTGCTTCCAAAACTGTCTTCATCTACTTTGTCTTACACTGCGAGATTTTAATGATCTGTGTATTCTTGTTTAATCTGTCACATGCATATTTGTCCCATAATCTCTTGAATATTTCTTTGCTTTGTCTGTGTATCTTTGTCCAGCTGAGAAGGGAACTGGTGCCCAGCAGTCCTATGTTCTCATCTTCAGAGAGGACATGGTTTATGATATAAATTACCAGCCCATACTATCTCAACTGCCTTCATTTCAAGTTGCCACCTCTCTTTCCAGCTGTCACTGACTTATTCCTGGCTCTCACTAATTTTGGCCCATACATCTGGAGCTACTTGGTGAGTTTTATCTCAGACTATTTGGTTTGCTAAAGTATATACCCATATGGATACAGTTTTCATATTCTAATCATTCTAGATCTCTAGACAATTATTTCACACCTCAAAAATGTTATTTAAAGTTATTACATGTGGCAGTTGTTACAAGTTCAGTGACAAGGCAACTAATCTTGCTTGTTCAGGGCTTTATTTTTAAGCTACTGCAGGATCACACGACCGAATCTCCAGCTCATAGTAAATATTTAAATATACACAGAACAGCAGCCTCAGGCTTGGAAAGAAATCCCTTGGGCAATATTTACTTTAGTCAGATTGTGTAAGGCAGCCCGTATATCACACTGCCAGTTCCCTCTGAATAATTCTAATCAGATGCTCTTTGCCACGTATATGGAGAAAATATACAAGGGGTTCCTCTCAGCAATCATCAGTAGAAGAGGTTAATTGAAATTAACATCTGGTTTCATGCTACCAAAAGCATGACCAGCCAATGTATGTGTGCGCAGATCGGACCACGGTTCATAAGATTGTGTTCTGGAAGTTAAGACTGATGGACTGCTGTGGAGTTCCAGGTTGTAGATGACATTAGTCTTAAATAAAGTTAATCTCCAGATCTGAGAACTAGAATTGGAGCGGCTACATTTCAAATTAAAGAAACCTGGATTAACTATAATATCCTTCTACACTTATATATTCTTTTTCCCAATCACTTCATCCTATTAGGGTCGCAGGAAAGCTGGAGCCTATTTCAGCCAACTCTGGGTGAAAGCGGAGTGCACTCTGAACAGCTTGCCTGTCCATTGCATGGGCAGCACACATACAACCATTTACACTCACACCAAGGGGCAATTTGGAACAGAGTGCAATGTGCATGTCTTTGGACTGTGGAAGGGAACCGGAGTACCTGGAGGAAACCTAAAAGGAAGAACCTTAAAACTCCACACAGAAACATTCTTACTTTGCCTGGGGTTTGTTTGTGTGTTGCCCTGCGCTGGTCTGGTGAGCTGTTCAGGGTGTACCCACCTTTGCACAATGTCGGCTGAGATTAGTGTCGGCACCAGACTCCCCTTGACCCTAATAGGATGAAACTGTGTGGCACTTGAGTGAGAGTAAGTGAAAGGTGTTTAAGGAAAATAATCACCTTTGCAGTTGTAAGATTTTCCTGTAATATAACATCCTGAAGTGTTTTATTTACTGTATTATAAAGTTTAATCTTTTTTGATGCTGACTGGCTGTTATATATCACAGAATTGTATGAGAATGGGGAGCAATAAAAAACTCCCCATCCTTTATAATTAATAATGAAACTGGACTTTTAAAACATCCACAAATTAATTAATTAATTATGAATGGAATACAGCCCACAAAAATCTCATAGGGCGCTCCACTTTTAGGCAGTACTTAAATCTGGATATTGTGATTTTATTTCGGATGCATTTGCAATTCCACCGGTTGCATAATATGGCAGGTAGAGGAAGACATGTGCTGGAGAAATCTGACCTCAACAGTTTTCCTCATGAGAGGAGGCAGCTGTTTTGAGTAAAACTAAAATCTCTGTGTCTTGTATTGACTCACGCTGGCTTATCGACACAAGAGGCCACTGAACCTCGCCGCGGGACGAAGTTCGCAGGTAAAAGGGGGTCTTTTGGAAGAAAATATGCTTTGAACTTTTAGTGAACTACCACTTGACGCTCGTATATTTTTCCTCTCTTTTTTCCCTGCCTGCAGGTTAAAGAATTCCTATAGAACAGCTTGTGGAATGTGTGCAGTCTTTCACACATCTCTCTCAGAGGCTGTAACATGTACATTGTTGTGGTAATGTTATTTTTATAGTAAAGCAGTAGTGTTAACACATAGGACAGTGACCCATGGCTTCTGTGTTTCGGTATTTATGTCAACCTGCAGTCACACATGCCTGGTGTTTGCCTGCGTAACACACACACACACACACACACACACACACACACACACACACACACACGTACACAATCCCTATGGGACAGACACTGTGTTTGTTGTGTATGTAGTTCACTGGTCAGTGTAGCAAGTTTCCAGGATTAAAGGAAGGTATGTGGACTGTTAATGCAGCTTAATCCTCAGGCACAGAGAACTTTATCTGGGGAGGCTAAAATAAAATTATTTGCGATTGAAGAAGCTCGTCCCTCTTAGAGAGTACATTTATATGTACGGCATTTGGCAGACACCCTTACCTAGAACTATCTATATTTATAATTTTCATACAAGTGAGCATTAAGGGCCTCACTCAAGGGCCCAACAGTGGCAGCATAGTGGTACTGGGGCTCGAACCCCTGATTTCCAGGGCAGTAAGCTACAGCCTTAACCACAGAGCCTCCACTGCAACAGTCAGCACATGATATAAGAAATAAAACATAACATAGCAATACTATCATCACCCTAAAGTTTATTGATTTCCTATAACAGTGTTGACTGAGATGTTTTATTGCACTTGCACAACAACAATTACATTTTTAAACATTTGTGCTTATCGTTTATTGTCATAGGATATAATGAATCAGCTTGTGTTATGGGTGGCATGTTGGTGTAGAGGTAAGCACATCAGCCTCCCAGCAAAAGGGTCCTGGGTGTGAGTTTCACTGTGGCGTTTCAATGGTTTCGACATTTCTGTGTGGAGTTTCCATGCTTTCCCTGTGCTTGCATGGGTTTCCTGCCACAGTCCAAAGACATGCACATTAGGCTAGCTGAGCTAGGCTCCAGCCTCCCCATGACCTTAGTAGGACTATGCAGTCAGGCAAATAAGTGAGTAAGTGAACTTCTGGTATCCTGTAATCACTTATGTTGACTCTTCAGCATTTGTTCCTTTTAGCTTTAAGTTCATTCATTCACTCATTTATCGAGCTGCAGAGACACTGTAGCCTATCTCTAACTACTCTGAATGAAGGCATGGATATACCCAGTTCACCAGTCCATTACAGGGCCAACACACATACAACCATTCACCATCATACCTAGGGGCAGCCGGTAGCCTAAAAAAAAACAGAGCACCCTGAAGATACCCATGCAAGCACAAAGAGAACATGCAAACTCAGGGACTCAAACCCAGAACCTTCTTGCTGTGAGGCGGACATGCTAACCACTATACCACCGTGCTGTCCTAGCTTTAAGTTGATTAGACTTATATAGAAACCATAAGGCACATACTTAACTCTCTGGAAGCTTTCTTGTGCTGCAAATTCCTCCTGATACTGAGGACACTCTTAATAAATATTAGTGTTAATAAATATTTTACCAATAATCCTACAAATGGCTCCATGTTTCTTTGTTAAATTACATGTTTAAATGACTGGTGCCCATGTAGGAAAGGTATCAGCACTTTCTGACCAATCAGAATTGAGAATTCAATGGTATTGAGGTGTGGTCTATCTTCTTTGCCAAAACCTTTCTTTGTTTACACGCAAAAAAGTTAGACCATCCCGTCATTCAAGTAGGTAACAAATCAGGAAAAGAAATGCTTTTGGTGCGTCGTTATAACATCCTGTGCCGTCTAAGGCTGTCTGTATACCTGAAACATGACAGCAAGGTTGGATGGATTTGTGAAGTCAAGGTTGCAGTAGCAACATATTCAATCTATATGGCATGTTTGGTAGAATGGTAGACCTCACAGCCATTTTTACATACACAGAAGTTAATCAGGCCCACCAGGATGAAAAAACTTCCTGCTGGGGTCTGGTCAAGAACGGACCGGCTGCCATGCCTTGGCTACTCGATTCTCCTATAAAAAATAAAGCTAAGCACTGCTTTGGGCTGCAGACTAGATGCTAGATTACCTCCATGCATTATAATATCATTATCATATGAACACAGTGATGTTCAATCATCTTGCTGGCGATTATGTTCCTGTAACAGCACCCTACCATCTGTCCGAGAGCCGTTCACTGGAGGTAACTGACTGCTGCCAAAAATGTCACTGTAACAGATACTTCTCTTAAGAGTATATACATTCAACTGCATTTTTAAACAAGCGGTCTAACCAACTTACATGGTTTTCCATGGACGTCCTGCAGTTTATTAAAGTGAGGACAAACGAAAAGTAAATGTATGGTGCACATCTATGAGTTATATCAAAGTTACTGGCCAAGTTTGGTTGAATTCCACTGAATGATTCAGGAGGACGTGGCACGGTGGCGTACCTCACAGCATGAAGATCCTGGGTATGAGTCCTGGGCTCAGCAAAGGCGTTTCTGTGTGGAGTTTGCATGTTCTCTTCGTGCTTGCGTGGGTTTCCTTGGTTTCCCCTCACAGTCCAAAATTGGGTGTTCCAAATTGCTCCTAGGTGTGAGTGTGAGTGTGAAAGGTTATGTGTGTGTTGGACTTGCAAATGTCTGGTGAGAATTTCAGGGTGTACCCCGCCTTCGCCCAGTGTCGGCTGAGATAGACTCCAGCTTCCCTACAACCCTAGTGGGATTCAGTGGCCTGACAAATAAGAAACTGAGTGAGAGAGTGAGCGGGTTCAGGAGGAGCAGCGGAGAGAGGAAAAGTGTGACACTGGTGAATGATTTTGCCACTCAATGCTCCTTTTCCCCTTGATGGCCATGGTGGCCTTTTTTCCCTGGTTTGTTTTTTGTCCATGGCCTCATGAAGAAGAATTTTACATTAACAATGGCCATCTTGCTGCTGTCTGTGTGTTTTTTTGTTGTTGTTTTTTTGTTTTTTTTTGCATTATTCAACCCAGCCACTGGGGTCATACAAGCCAGTGTGCTCTTTGCACTGGTGCCAAACCTGTGTATGTGAGGAGAGTTGCGTCAGGAAGGGCATTTGGCATCCTAACAGGAGCACCTAAAAGAAGAAGAAACCCATTAGCCAATAGAAATTGAGCCCACAAGCACCAGCTTGCTCGTGACTGAGAATATGAAGAAGCAGCAGTCAGTGATGCTTGCAAACAGGAAGGTAAGTAATTTCTCGTTCCCCAGTTCTTGTTTAATTTTCAAATATGGAAAGCAGTGGTAGCTCAGTGGTTAAGGCTCTGGGTTAGTGATCCAAAGGTCAGGCGTTCAATTCCCAGTACCACTATACTGCCACTGTTAGAACATTTAGTAAGGCCCTTAACCCTAAATTGCTCAACTGTATAAAAAAATCATAAAAAAGTAACTGGCTCTGGATAAGAGCGTCTGTCAAATGCCAGAAATGTAAGTGTGTATCAGAGTCTCTTGTGTGAATCTAATGAAACACACATGCTCTCATCTCCTTTCCTCAGTGTTCCGATCTTGTTACTGCATCAGATAGCATGTGTGTTAGATCTAATACAAACCCTGTATTTATTGGGCTTGGGCTGTATAAATTCTCATACAGTACACACACTCACACACTTACATTTACACACACTTTGTAGGTCAATTACTGACCATAGCCCATCTGTCAGCTCCGTCTATCCTACTCATCTGTGTAAATGGACCACCGCTGAGCAGGTTTTACTCGGGTGGTGTTTCAATCCAAACACAGCACTAAGACTGAAGTGTGTGTGTGTGCGCGCGCCCGCGCGTGTGTGTGTGTGTGTGTGTGTGTGTGTGTGTGGTGCTGACACTACCATGTCAGTATCAAATAAAATATGCCCCATGATACTCCCTTTTCACTGATAGATGGGAAAAAGATCTGATTCTGTACTTTGTACATTACCGAATGAGGCCAAGTATGATATGGAGAATTATTCGACTGAGCTGATTTTCCAACTGAGGCCTTTGGCCGGGGTAGATTACCTCTCTTACAGTTATTAATATCTATTAAAGTTGCAGGGAGGCTGGTGTCTATCTCAGCCAACACTGGGCGAAGGCAGAATACACCCTGAACAGCTTATTAGGTCATTGCAGGGCTAACATATACAACTATTTACACTCACAGTCTAATGTATATATCTTTGGACTGTGGGAGGAAACGAGTACCCGGAGGAAACCCACGCAAGCACAGGGAAAACGTGAACACACACAGAAACGCTTGAGTTCAGGAATCGATCCCAGGAACTTCTTGCGGTGAGGTAGATGTGCCAACCACTATGCCACCATGCTGCCTTTCTGTATCATATGAGAGTCAAATTCTATAGTTGTTTTATTTATTACAAAGATTTTGTCTTTCTATTTAACTTTAGTGAAGAATTTTATTAAAAAAGTAACAAAATCTTTAAAAACCATGTCTGTCAGATATGTTTGGAATATCATATATCTTACTTTTGTTCCTTTTTTGGGGGTTTTGTTGTATTTCTCATCGTTAATTTCCTCTTCCTTTAGAGTTTGCAAGCGGGCGGCCATTTTCTCGCTAGCTTTCTCTGACAGTAGCGGGAGAAGGAACATTGGTGAGTGACGTCAATCGTACAATAATTGCTGAACTTATTCAACCATTGATGTCAATAATGGAATAGGCTGGCCAGTAGAATATCAAGAGTGAGTTGGTGGCTTTCCACCAATCGTTTCATTCATTAATTAATTCATTTTCTGAACTACTTGATCCTACTATGGTCACAGGGAGGCTGGAGCCTATCTCAGCCAACTCTGAGTGAAGGCGGGGTACACCTCGAGCAACTCGTCAGCAGGACAATACACACACTCAACCATTCACAAGCACACTCACACTTAGAAACAGCCAATTAGCCTAACGTACATGTCTATTGAGGAAACTGGAGTACCTGAAGGAAACCCATGAAAGCACACTCAAACATACAAACTTCACACTGAGGTGGTGGAACGAACTTCCTGTATATGTCTGGACAGCTGAGTCACTGAATGTCTTCAAACCATGGCTGAAAACCTACCTTATTCGTAAATACTTGGATTACCACAATGTTGTTGAGTTTTGACTACTGGTCCTGTGTCCTAGTGAGCCAGTATCAAAATATATTCACTGATAGTGACTTCAAAGCACTCAGGTACGTCGCTCTGGATAAAGGCATCTGCCAAATTCGGTAAATGTAAGTATGAAATGTAAATGAAATGCCCATGCTGAGCCCAGGACCCCAACCCAGGACATTCTTGCTGTGAGGCAGATGTGCTAACTACTACGCCACTGTGTCACCCTTTCCACCAGTCAGAAACTAGAAAATGTTTAGAATAGATAATAATAACCAATATCCCAATATAGTGAATCATTCATTCATTCATTCATTCATTTTCTGAAATGCTCAGTCCTACTTTGGGCCACGGGGAGGCTGGCGCCCATCTCAGCTGACTCGGGGTGAGGACGGGGTACACCCTGGACAGCTCATCAGGCCATCGCAGGGCAGAAACACGCTTACGGCAATCCTATGGCCTACTCTTTACGAATGACAGCAATGGTTCTTTTACATACCTCTCACCACAGACAGTGAGAAACATGGCCGGTCTTTGATAACCCAGTTAGCTGCACTGGGGGAGAACCAATCGGATTATGCCATTCCCACATAGTAAATATTAAAGGCCATTATGCACATACTGTTTGCTCATGTACTTCATCGTCCTGTGGTGTTTATACTAAGAAATGGCCTCATATTTTTATTTTCATTACATTTCCCAAATATTTTTTATTAGGGTCGAGGGGGAAATGGCTTTGTATCAAGTGAAAATCTTTTAAATGTCACATTCCTTATTCACATTCAATTTTCTTTTTATTAGTTTTTATTATAAGATTGCAGGGAGGCTGGCTCTCCTCTCAGTCAACTCTGGGTGAGAGCGGGGTGCACCCTGGTCAGCTCGCCAGGCCATCGCAGGGCTTATTCTAATGCTTTATATGAATATTAAAAGGCTTTGATATCACATCATGTAATGGCAGCACGGTAGCGTAGCGGTTAGCATGTCCGCCTCACAGCAAGAAGATCCTGGGTCTGAGTTCCGGGCTCGGGGAGAGTGTCCTATGTGGTCCCCCAAGATGCCCCACGAGGCTAATTGGGTATTCCAAATTGCCCCAAGGTGTGAATGGTGTGTGTGTGTCTTGCAATGAGGTAAATAAGTCTGTTGGGCTTTTACACCCGAGCCTACTGGCTCATCAGGCCGGTGCTTATCCCCGGTTTCTGTAGCGACTTGGAGTTCAACTCCTCCTGGATGGGACGCTAATCCATCGCAGGTTACCTTCCCAGTATTTTTACTGGTACCCGTTTATACTGCTGGGTGGACAGAGGCACAATTGTGGTTAAGCCCAGGGGTCTTAGCACAGTGGGGGTCCAACGGCGATTAAGACCTGGCCCAGGGGTCTTAGCACGGTGGGGGTCCAACGGTGATTCAAACCCATGATCTCTCGTTCGTGAGCCTGGCACCCCAACCGCTACGCCACCGGCCCCACCAGCCTTGCAATGAACTGGTGAGCTTTTCAGGGTGTACCCCGCCTTTGCCCAGAGTCAGCTGAGATAGGCTCCAGCCTCCCTGCGACCGCTGCTATCACTGCTGTCACGTGTTTGGCTGATTGGATCCTGATTGGTGTACAGGTGTTCCCAATAAACTGTATGATGAGTGTATGAAAAGTGCCAGTGTGTGATGTGTAATAGCAGTTTGCGTGCGCGCGTGCGTCAAGTTGTGTGTGTGTGTGTGTGAGTGTGTGCTACAAAAGAATCTGTCCCGTATTCTGGATTAACCACAGAAGCTCTCGTGCTTCACGTTGTTCGTTGTCGCTTTGCTCTTGGCTGAATTAAGGCGCAGGGGCGATGACGTCATAAGTATCCAAATAGACCTGACGGTGCGCTCGCGCTTTACTTTGGACCGTGTCAGTGTGCGCCGGTGTGTGTGTGTGAGTGCGTGTGTGAGTGCGTGTGCGTGTGTGTGAGTGTGAGTGCGTGTGTGTGTGTGTGCGTGCGTGTGCGTGTGTGTGTGTGTGAGTGCGTGTGTGTGTGAGTGCGTGCGTGTGTGTGTGTGTGTGTGAGTGCGTGCGTATCAGCCAGTCCTCCTGCACCGCTCAATCGCGACTCCATGCTAAAATCCAAAGAGTAAAAAGTCTAAACATCAACAACAACAACAAAATCTTTATAATCAGCGGCGGCGGCGGCGGCGGCAGCGGCGGGGATCAGGAGCGCAGTGCGGCCATGAAGTTTTTGGGGAAATGAGCGGGTGCGACGCGAGAAGTCGGGACGCGCGCGCCGAGTGAAGACGCGAAGGGAAAGAAAGGTGGGAAGTTTGGCGTGTTTCATTCTTACAGCACGTTTGGTTTTCTGTCAGGGGTTTGGAGTTCATGTTAAATGATCTGTTTGAACCTCTGAGATTAGGATCAGGTTTGCAGCCTGAGTAACCTGAAGATATTTATTATAAAGCAGAAAGAATCTATTAATAAAGTAGTGACTGAATAAATACTGATCTGATATATAACAGGATGTGTTTACTTATATTTCCTTTAATATGCATGATTCACTTTGTGTCATGTGGATATAGTGCATCATCTAATAATAATAGTAATGATAATAATATTAATAATAATAATAATAGTAATAATAGTAATAATAATAATAATAATAATAATAATGATAAATAATATAAAAAATAAATAATAATAATAATAAATAATAATAATAGTAGTAATAATAGTTATAATAACAATAAATAATATAAAAATAAATAGTAATAATAATAATAAAAAATAATAATAGTAGTAATAATAGTTATAATAATAATATTAAAAATGAATAATAATAATAATAATAAATAATAGTAATAATAATAATAATAAATAATAGTAATAATAATAATAATAATAATAACAACAAATAATAGTAGTAATAATAGTTATAATAATAATAATAATAAATAATAATATTAAAAATGAATAATAATAATACTAAAAATACAAATAAATAGTCGTAATAATAATAATAATAATAAAAATAATAAATAATAATAGGCCTGGTGGTAAGGTGCTGGATTACTGATCCCAAGGTCGGGGGTTCAAGCCCCACTATCAACGGGTTCTCACTGCT
>JAQMYF010000001.1:56364362-56381687 GCA_030014195.1 Neosilurus mollespiculum
GAGTCGGCTGAGATGGGCGCCAGCCTCCCCGCGACCCTAATTAGGAATAAGCGGTTCAGAAAATGACATGACATATTTTTCCAGCTATAAGCTTGATATTCATAAATCATTTTCCATGATTGTACTGATTAAATAAACTTGTTTAAGGTCATTATTTGTTTTTGAAGACAGTGTTTATAAGAGATAGAGTTTAGCTTCTGTAAATCTATAGAAATCTCTGGGTCATAAGTGAAATGCATGTTGGCAAGAAAAGTAGATGAAAGTGTATTAGGGTTTATCATTGCCTTTTCTTCATGCTGTTGCCTGATTTGTGGCTGTTGTTGTTAATCCTGTTATCTGTGTGTTTGTGAAGTTTTGAGCTTCATTCATCATTTTTACCTTAGATTAGGTCATAGCTTTATTGTTGTCCAACCTCATTTTTATGGTGCTAATCTCTTCTAATTTATGCGTAGACATGAATTAAGCCACAGGAAAAAGGCAAAAACTTGGTTCTTAAAGCTTTTATTTTAGGTTTTGGTTATTTGGAGTCTATTTCTGGTCCTGAGTAGGTACAGTCAGCACTACTGTACCTTATAGGGCTATTTTTTGGACCTTAAGGTAAATATTTATGTAATTTTAAGACCAGAAATGGATATATATGCTCCCAAACAGCATATAAAGGGTAGAAGTAGGTACCTTACAGGGTACTGCTTCAGTGAAAAAACCTTGTACTAATAAAAATATAATAATGTACAGCTCCACCTTTGGTACGACAAATAAAGGTAAATTTTAAAAAACGACAAAAAAATGTAAAAAAAAAACAAAAAACAAAAAAACTAGTTCTATATCCACAAACATCACATGACTTTTACCATGTACCTTAGAATTTACCATGTTTTCTTTTACTTTGGCTTGTTTTTGCTTTGGTTCATTTCGCTGTAGATGTGCCAACCTTTACTCCACTGCGTTGGCCCTTCTTTTACCTTATCTATCTTGTTTATCTTTTTTCTGAATGTAATGTTACGGTACTGAACTACTGGAAACTTAAATTAGCCTACAAGATTATTAAAGCCTCTATCTGTCTACCAATCAATCAACCAATCTATCTATCTATCTATCTATCTATCTATCTATCTATCTGTCTATCTGTCTATCTGTCTGTCTGTCTGTCTGCCTGTCTGCCTATGTATGCATTTTATTTACTGAGAGTCAGAATCAGATGCGTTCCGATCTCATATTTATAGAGCTATTAGAAGCATCAGCTGATATTGATTTCGATCAATGTCAGATCACTATTTAAAAAAGCTTTAAGAAGAAAAAAAATGTATTGTTTTAAATGAAAGCACTTAAAAATCTTTTTAAATAATTTTTTACTGATAAATCATCCATTTTATTGGTGTTTTGTATAAGTGCCAGCTATTATTACTTTGTTATAACCAAAGTGGTGCTAAATGGTCTGAATCTGTATTATATGTACCTTATATCTTCATTACTGCACTAATGCTCAAAAAGTATGTTTATCTTGTGCTTTTGTGCAATTTTTGGGCCACAAAATATTAAACAATTGCTAATTTAGAGCACCCGGGATTGGAGAGGGTGTTTCTCTGTGGAGTTTGCATGTTCTCCCAGTGCTTGTGCCGGTTTTCTCTGGGTATCTCAGTTTCCTCCCACAGTCCAAAAACATGCATATTAGGTTAACTGGCTGTTCCAAATTGCCCCTAGGTGTGTATGTGAGTGTAAATGGTTGTGGGCGTGTTAACATTGCATTGGTCTGGCGAGCTGTCCAGGGTGTTCCCCACCTTCGCCCAGTGTCAGCTGAGATAGGCTCCAGCCTTCCAGCGGCCCTAATAGGATTAAGCATTTGGCAATTGAGTGAGTGATGAGTATGCACGCTCTCCACGTGCTTCCATGGGTTTCCTCTGGGTACTCCGGTTTCCTCCCACAGTCCGAAGACATGCACCTTAGCCTAATTGTCTGTTCCAAGTTGCCCTAGGTGTAAGTGTGAATGCTTGTGTGTGTGTGTGTGAAAGTTGGCCCTGCGATGGTCTGGCGTACCCCGCCTTCACCCAGTGTCGGCTGAGATAGGCACAGCCTCCCCATGGGCCTGATAGGATTAAGTGGTTCGGCAAATAAGTGAGTGAGTGAGTAATTTAGAGCACAAAATAATTTTATGTATATGGTGATATGGTAACTCCACTCCTGTACCATCTAGTGAACACTTCCTACAACATTTATACGCAGTGTAAGAATGAGCCTAATTAAATCTTTCTAAACATTTTCAATCAAATCTAAACATTCTTGGCTCTCAGGAGTCTAATGCAGTTTAAATTACACATGTGTGTAGCCAGATTTGATTGATTGGATCAGTAATTGTTTCCTGTCCGCTCATATTGTAAAATCCAACCAGGTGGCTTGTAATGGATCGTGTAATTAGACAGGTAACAGGCAAGAATGTAATTTAATACAAGGATGTTAAAGCAATACAAATAAACACACAAACAAACAAACCTTGAAAGCACAACAGCTGCTGTTTGGAATCTGTCAAAATCCAAAGGGGATATTATGATTAAAATATCTGGCAACCCGGTCTGATCATGTAACTTGGTTAATAAAGGAGTGGATGGATTTGTTTTAAATCAAAAATTGCTGTTTTACTTTTTTACCATTTAGTTATTTGGGACGCAGACAAAATCTTTTCGGTTCTCCACTGACTAATGAGAGGAAGCTAAAAGGCTCAGATTTGGTGGTTTGTCCAGGGTTTTAGAACAGAAGCAACAAAATAAATAAAAATAAGCACAAGGTAGGGCTGCACAGCGTAGTGGTTAGCACGTTTCCTCGGGGTACTCTGGTTTCCTCCCACAGTCCAAATGCATAAGGCACACTGGCTGTCGTAAATTGACCCTAGGTATAAGTGTGTGTGTGTGTGTGTGTGTGAATGGATGTCTGTATGTTTGCTCTGTGATGGTCTGGCGAGATGTTCAGGGGGTACCCCACCTTCGCCCAGTGTCGGCTGAGATGGGCTCCAGCCTCCCTGTGACCCTAATTAGGATTAAGCGGGTCAGAAAAAGAATGAATAATAAAGACATTGTTTGGTTAGTGTATGTAAAGATCTTGCTGAAATGCAAAGCATTTGGTGTGGTTGTTCTGAATAAAGTTTTCAGTTATAAAAGCTGTAAATGTAAAAGATGAAAGTCACTACAGTATGCTGTGAGAAAAGTGTGCTTTGATGTAATTTATGACAATATCGATATGGCATTATCATATTGCCCAGCATTATCACATATTTATTACCATAATAACAGCTAATGGAGAAGGTATCAGTTAAATGATGGTGAATAATTGATGGAAGGAGACACCGTGGCCTTCAGGTCTTCAGGCAGCGCTGGAAGACTTACTGCTTTTTTCTGAGAGTATGAATGTCCTTGTTTTCAGTGACATCCCTCTGAATCATGTTTCAGTGTGTCACTGTAGGGTATTTTGCACCAGTTGATGGTAAGAATTCATGGTGATGTTTTCTTACAGCGATTAATTTAGATCCCTTTTCTTTTTAATTATTTTTTAAACTCTAATAAGGTTTAAACAGGCTGTACAGTACAAACTGATACAAGGTTACAGACAGATAAAAATACAAAAAAACAGATAATGATGCAACACCAACTGTTCTGATGTTTGGTGAAATTCAACATAAGGCCAGAACTGAGCCACTTCATTCACTTGTCATGCCTTTATATCTAGAATTATTCTTCTATATTTTTAAAATAACTTTGAACTACTTGATACTACTAGGACTGCAGGGAGGCTGGAGCCTATCTCAGCCGACTCTTAGTCATGGAGATGACATGCAAACTCCACACGGAAACGCCCTCACAAGCCCGCGACTCAACCCCATGACCTTCTCGCTGTGAGGTGGACATGCTAACTACTACACCACGGTTCTGCCCACTTCAAAATATGCTAAGAAATATTTTAGTTCTAAACAACAAATAGAAATGTTTGCCTCCCAATGCACTAAAAGGAAAGGCAACCTATTTCAGAAAAATGACCAATCAGAGCAGGCAAAGCTCAGAGAGTGTAAAGAGCATAAATGGAAGAAGGAAGTTTTAGGGGGAGGTGGGCAAGCAGCTAAAGAGCTTTGGAGATTTTCGGATTAGGAATTGTACTTTGGTGCTTCACTGATGTTTGAAGTTTAAAAAATAAAGGTCTGAAAATGGGCGGCATGGTGATGTAATGGTTAGCACTTCTGCTGCACCACAAGATGGTCCTGGGTTCGAGTCTTGCGAGGGCGTTTCAGTGTGGAGTTTGCATCTTGGCCTCATGCTTGCATGGGTTTCTTCTGGGTACAGTGATTTCCTCCCACAGTCCAAAGACATGCACATTAGGCTAATTGGCTGTTGCAGATTGCTCCTCTGTGTAAGTGTGAATTACTGTGTGTGTGTGTGTGTGTGTGTGTGTGTGTGTGTTGGCCCTGTGATGGTCAGGGTGTGCCCCGTCTTTGCCCAGTGTCAGCTGAGATGGGCTTAGGCTATATGACCCTAATAGGATTAAGTGGTTCAGCAAATACTGGGGTCTGAAAATGAGTGTAATATCTGACCTTTAATGAGGGACTACGTGACCGACTGTCTTGGAAATTAGAAATATATCATAGAAAAATTGTGAAAATGCCACAAAACACTTTATGCTGTGATCCTCAACTCTGTTTGTGATGTCAGCGCTCAAGTTCTTCAGCTGTGTGTAGTCTGCCTGCAAACATTTCTGAAGTATGACGCATTAAACTAAAGCAAAGGAATTCTTTTCAGGACTTTTCCTGAGACTGAACTCAGACATTTCCCTTATGGCGTCATCAGTTTCTGTGGGATGTAAACTCAGGAATTTTTAAAATCCTTAGCTTGTTTACTGTAGTGATGATGCACTCTGGGGTTTGAAGTGGCTCGTTCCAGCTTCGGGCTTAAATTCTGAAGATGCCTTGGGTTGGGTGATATAACCTCTGACATTCAGACATTTTTTCAGGATAACAATATTTACCATGATACATAGTGTTTTAGTATACACTGCACAGGAACAGCGTGATCTTGTTTCGCTATCTTGGGATTAAAAAAAACCCTTATCCCGAGCAGATCATGTTTGAGTCAAAATGATGTACATGACCTGCTGGCGGCATCTCCGTTATCAAGCTTTCAAATGGAAAAATAAACCATAAAAATTTTGTTTTAGATTTTTCTTGTTTCTGTGTAGTATATACTATAACATCTTTACACAGTGCAAATTACTTATGTTTCCATGTATTATACACCAAACTCTAAATACATAGATGCTGTTAGCTACACGGTATTTATCTCTGCTTAAAGCACAGAGCTCACCTGATCTGCTTTTATATTGATTAAAATATGTAAGTATATACAAATTTCATTTTAGTTTGCTTTTGTTTATGTTTTTTCATGTACTAAAACTCTTAAAGGTTTAAAGAGACGCCTTTGAACATTTCTGCACCTGATTGCATCACCTACGTCTTTTGAAAACGGTTTAGAAAATGTATGAATTAAAGTATAAAAAGAGTATGAAAATAAAAAGAAATGTTCCCATATACTATATACTAAAATAATTATTTGCCTCAAGAGGTGTCCACACAGGAATCACATTCATATCCAGCTCTGAATGCCTAGGTAACCCTTTCACGTGTTTCCTGATTCCAAATGTTTTCAAGTGAAACTGCAAGCAGTATCTAGCTAGCTTATTAGCTCAGCAAGTTTAGAATGGAGACTCTTGTGCATCATGAACTGAGAAGAGTTAAATGTATATAAATATATACTTGTGGAAATGCCAACCGTTTCAGAAGCATGGACCCAAGCCTTGCGTTTCTGGTTATTATCCGTGTGAAATGTCTGTATGCGGTCATGAATCACACAGCAATAATGAGATGCTGTTTAATGCTGATGTAGATGGAATCATTACACTCGTGTTTGTTGTTTTCCTACGGAAAATATTTTGGGGAACTCAGTGTTTGGCGGCATCTGTCAGTCAACGGAATCTTTAAGGTCTGACTGGTAATTGTTTGAATTGCATGGCATGAAAGTTCAGCTCAGTTGAACTCCATACCCACCCACTTCAGGGCACTTGAGAAAATTTTGCCTGTTATCGCTCATTTCGCTGGCGTTCATTGACTTTGCATGGTTGCTTGTCGCTCATCTCTTCCTATGTGGACGCCATGTAAGGCTCGGTGGATTTCGCTGAACTGAGTAATCTCTTCAGTGTTCCTTCTCGGAGACTATTCAGTGACATCTATGGCGACTTTGGTGGATAACTGTTAAGGACGCTGTGAAAATAATGTTCAGAAACAAAAGACCATGCCCGCACATTCAGATGGTTTGTAAGTATACAGATGCTGCAAAGCCGGAGGGCAATCATTCGCTACTGTGAACACTTGCAGCCTGTTTGTTGAGCTAGCTTCATTGGGATTAAAACACTGCAACTAGTTCTTTTCATGTACTTTTTTGCTAACTCACAACACTCATGATATGCACAGCTGGCTTTTATGAATGTTCATATCGCAATGTGATAATTTACTGATATATCACCCAAGCCTATATATATATATATGTATATATATATCACCCACGGCTATTTCATGACACTTTAACAACCAAAGAGTTGCATAAGAAGTGTTTCAGGGTTGTTCTGAATAACAAGGCTTTTCTCTTTTCGAATCTTAAAATCTTTGAACTTGAACTAGAACTTGTTCTCATGGCCGTTCAGGTGTGTTCGTACCTGCTCGCTGTACAGATTTACTCTGAACATAATGTCTGGCTACAGTTAACTGGCATCAGTGCTTGTTTATTCAAAGCTTGTTTACTCAGTCAGGAGACGTTCTGTCGTGTGATCACTTGTGTTGAACTTTCTTTTAAAAAGAGAGAGAGAGGGGAAAAAAAGAGAAACACACACAGTCTCTCTCTCACCAACACTGAGGCTCACGGAGTTTCTTATCGGCCCTGAAAGATCTTTACCAGTCATTAGACCTGTGTGTGTGTGTGTGTGTGTGTCTGTGTGTTTGTATTCAGTAGCCAGACACAGTAGCAACACTCAGGAACAGACACACATGGAGTTGGGTGTTATTATTTGTGGCTGAGGAATCTGAATAAACTGAGAGAAGGAGGCGAGAGGGATGGGGTTGAGGTGCGGTGGGGGTAGACAGAGGCAGAAACAAGGCTTGGCTATAATTAGAAGCTAAAAGTTAAATCCAGGAACTAGTACAAGCTGGACGGTTCAATGGAAAAGAAGTCACAGGGTGCGCTGATAATAACAAAAACAGACCAGTATACCATAGATCATTCATTTATCCATCTGCAGCTGTATCACCCTGGATCCCAAGCCCATCCTTGGAATACTGTGCATGAGGCAGGAATGCAGGCTGGCTGAGGTCCATGCACACATGTATTTGGTTTTTGGGACATGGAAGGAAACTGGATAACCCAGAGGAAAGCTACATGGACACAAGGGAGGACCTGCAGAAGTCTGTGTGGACACTAACTCAAATTCTGGAATATTTACTGGAACCTTGGAGCTATGAGACATCAGAACTTCCCTCTGCTCCATCATGTCACTCTAGTGTAGATTATATACAATTATTCATCTAAAACTCGGTGGATATCGGTGAAAAAGACCCTCAATATTCCGTCCCCATGAATAATTGTTTAGTGTATATACTACACAGGAACATAAGAAATGCAAAGTAAAAAGAGATTTTTTATGGGTTACAGTGATCACGCGTGCTTCATTACGCCATCTATTAAAACTCATTTAAAGTTTTATACATTTGAAAACGTGAAGGCTGTATTGCGTAGCTTTCTTCATATTTATTGGCACGGCATCTTGTTCAATTTCTAGGATTTCAAAGTCTCTGTGACAAGTTTAAGTATAAGTTTTTTCTTTGCCTTTTTGATTCAAGCATTATTTCGAGATGGATTTGAGGAATGGATAAAAACTACGTAATAACCGAGCGTGAGGTATGAGACATGGATGAAAATGCGTTGTTCAGAAGCATTCAGTTTGGGAAAAGCCATAAACTGCAAAAAGGATTAAAAAAAAAAATTGTACAGCACTTGAAGTGAATTTAAAAAGCCTGGCACTTTAAAACGCCATATAATAAACTACTCATTAATCTTCACTCGGTCTGTACAGAGAAATCTCAGCGCTTGGTCTTTTTGTTCAGGTCTAAAGACCTCGTGCTGAGATTTCTCTGTACAGACCGAGTGAAGAACATTAATAATAGTTTATTATATGGGTTTTTAAAATGCTAGCCTTTTTAAATTCACTTCAGGTTTTTTTTTTATTATTCCTTTTTGCAGTTTGGGGCTTTTTTAAAGCACCTGCTCCTGAACAACACATCTTCATCCGTGTCTGTGAGAACTTTAATATCTTTTGGCTTGTATGCCTTCCTGTTACAAATAAGAGCTTTTCGATGAGCAAACTCTTCACCCTTAGTATATTTCCTGTATACCATTTCTCTTCCTCTTTGGAAGCTGCTAAGGATTACAACGTACAGTGTAGCTAGCTAACAGCTCAGTTGCTGGCCCCAACACATGATTTATGGACTATTATTCTATCCATACCCATTGGATATGAACAATCATGCGTTCTGATTGGCTAAATTACTAGTAGAGTGTCACTGCATAAACCATTAGTAGGAGTGTCACTAAAAAAAAAAAATAGGTCGCATATTGTATTAAGCTAATTACTGAAGCTAGTTGGCGTCTCTTACATTTATTCAAGACTTATTCCAAGAAAAGCAACAAAATCTGAATTAAAATATTTGATGGTAAGAATATAAATATGAATAAATATTTATTTTTGCCAAGAATTAGAGTTGTTTTCCACCACGACCTGACATTATCGGCCTGTAATGATGAACAGACCCCGTGCTAGGCTAACAGACTCTTCCCTGTACAGTGACGTACTGGTGATGTGGCTCTATGGTGCCTCTCATAACCAACATCATACCGGCACCAGCACCACCCCAGTAATGTAAATTTTCTTGGGGTTTTCACACCAGAGCCTACTGGCTCATCAGGTTGGAGCTTATCCCCAGCTTCCGTACCGTGTAGTGACTAGGAGTTCACTGGTGACTGGATGGGACGCTAGTTTATCACGGGTTACCTTCCCAGTATTTTTACTGGTACAGATTTATACTGTTGGGAGGACAGAGGTATACTTGTGGTTGAGACCTTGCCTAGGGGTCTTAGCACGGTGGGGGTCTCACTGGGAATCGAACCTTTGACCTCTCGATAATAAGTTTAGCACTCTAACTGTTACACCACGAGCCCCATACCACCGGCCCCACCCCAGTACTAACACCTATATCATGTTGGAGGCAAGGTTTCTAAAAATGGTTCTACTTGGAACTTTGTCTGAAAGAGAATCCATCTCCTGACGTTTTCAATAAATAAATAAATAAAAAACTGAAATGTTTTTCATAATGCAAGATGCTAATAATTTTTTTCTTCTAAAAATAGAAAGCTGCACTGAGTTTGTGTATGGTGGTGAGGTGATTATTAAAGGATGGAAGTGGAGTATAAATATTTCACCATGTGAGTGTTATGATGCCGTGACTGAGCTGCCTGACTACGGGAAGTTCAGAGAGTGGAGGTCTTGACCTGGAATGCCACACGCCGCCGACTCACACGCCCAGAATAACTTTTTATCATACGTGTAGCTGCAGCTCTGCTAAAGTAGACATGCCACTGGGGCGATACGCGATAACGGCTGTGTAAATGTCATACATATGTACTTTCTCTCTCTCTCTCTCTCTCACACACACACACATACACGAGCACACACACACACACACACACACACACACACACACACTGCTGTGTTATTTACTTACTTCTTATATTTTATTGCATGTGTATATGAGTGTGATGAAATGTAAATACACACCTAATATTGCAAGGATGTTATGACTAATTTATGACACGTACATGTGTTCCAGCTGTCACAGCCTCACAGATATTCAGGTGTGTGTGCTCTGTGTGTTTATCTGGAGTGTATGTTCTCAGTATTAGCAGCCTGTGAAGCTATAGGAAACAGTTAGCCGGCATTTATTTAGTTAGCATTGGCGTATCTGTTTGTACCAGCCTCACCTTAATAGGCTAGCTGTGCTAACAGGATTAGCGGAGACTTGATTAAATCTGTCTCAATGCACAAAGCCGAGTGAGTACGTGTAGGTGCTGGTGTCAGCTGTGTTAATAAATCCCTTTTACTCGCCTATAAATGATATTAGCATAGAGTCTTTTTGTCCTGTCGAGCAGCATGAGTCTGCGTCATCCAGATGTTCAGCACAGTACAGGAAGAGACAATCTTAGAAATGGTTAGAGATGTCTCAGGTCATTAGATTCCGATGTCGGTGTATAACGTGCTCTTACAACGAGTTGCCAGTTATTGCGATTTATCCCATCTGAAGTTACGGACATGCATGGAGTGAGGTTAAGTGTTATTGGTACCACAGCAACAAGAAGCGTGCAAGTCCAGGCAGTGCATTTAGATTTGTTAACTATTTTCCTCTCGGAAAAGGTAATTCATGTGTGATTCAAGAAGAGTTTGTGGCTTATTCGCGTGACATCTTAGAACAACTTTTTTAGGTTTAATCCAGTGCCATTAACTGCATCCCTGAGTGTCACTCATTAAATACTGTGAATAAGAAGTATGTGGAAGCTTATTTACAACCCCAATTCCCCCCAGAAAGTGGAGAAATTGCAAATCTCTCTCACCCACTCAATCATTCATTCATTTGCTGAACCACTTAATCCTATTAGGGTCAAAGGGAGGAACCCGCCGACACTGGGCAAAGGTGGGGTACACCCTGAACAGCTCACCAGTCCATCACAGGGCAACACACACACAACCATTCACACTCACACCCACACCTAGGGGCAATTTGGAACAGCCATTTAGCTGAATGTGTAATGTGGAAGGAAATCCATGCAAGCACAGGGAAAAGCATGCAAACTTCACCCAGAAACACCCTCGCTGAGGCTGGGGCTTGAGCCCACTACCTTCTTGCTGTGAGGCATGCATTCTAACCACTGCTCCACTGTGCCCCTTCCAAAGATCCATATTTTGTTCCCAGCAGAACACAGAAAACATAGCAAATGTTGAATGTAAGACCTTTTTTCTATTTCATGAAAAATATGAGTATGTTTTGAATTTGTTGGCAGAGACACGTCTCCAGAAAAATTGGGACAGAAAACCAAAGGCTAAAAATGTAACAGAATTTTTTTTTACACTGTATACTGTGGGGGGTGCGGTGCTGTGTATGTGATGAAACAGTATAAGATGAAGACTCACTCTCTCTCTTACCGAACTGCTGTATCCTGCTATTGGGGTCTCAGCCGACACTGGGTGAAGGATGCACCCTGAACAGCTCACCAGACCATCGCAGGGCAACACACACAACCATTCACACTCATACTCTTTGTAAATTTGGGATGACTAGTTAGCCTAATGTGTATGCGTTTGGACTGTGGGAGGTAACCAGAGCACCTGGAGGAAACCCATGCAAGCACGGGGATAACATGCAAACTCCACACAGAAATGTCAGAGCCTGGGACCCAAACCCAGAACCTTCTTGCTGTGTGCTGTGAGGCGGACGTGATTTATACAGTCAAGATGAAGACCGACGTTGAGTAAAATCCATTTGGAATTAGTTCAGTTCTTCAGTACTACAGAAGGAGTGGATATAATGAGGGTGGTTATGAGTTCTTCAGTGAGAGAAGGTTATGTACTGTATCTGTGACTGTACAGCAGGTGGGTTATTTTAGGAGCTTCTCGAATCACTCAAAACGAGTCAGATCACTTTTGTCACATTCCTTACTAAGCCTTTTCCATCTGAACCAACTCTACAGCTTCATTTCATTGCTAATTTGTGTGCAGAGTTGTTTTGCAGCACACTTTCTCTCTGCATGCCCTGACGCTGGTCTTTCAGGTTGTGTCGAGGGATAAAGACGGATCTGTCAGTCTGGGTGATGGATCGACTCAGACTGATAGAGTTCTCAGACTTTTCCCCCCTCCTTTATGTCAGTGATTGCAGTCATTAATTTTCTGTGATGTATTTTTGACTCTCACACTCAGGCTGCTATAGTTACATACATACCAGTGAGGGTTTGATATAAACAGTTACATAAACAACCATAACAGGCGACCTTTTATACACAAGTACATTCTCTCCAGAATTTTTATTTTTAGCAGGAAAACATTTGGGTTCCATTTTAGCTGTTTTTTTTTTCTTTTTCTTTTCAATATTCATATGTACTTCCACATATAAGTATCTCTGTAGTGAGTGGATATCAGTATAGCTTGTGCTCCCAGTAAAGCCTCAGCAACCAGCAGTAATCTACAAATGGAAACAGAGTAGTGATCAGCGTTGTGTGATTTGAGTGTGAAGGCAATACTTTTTTTTTTTTTTTTACAGTTTTACATTTGTGGTTTAAAGGTGCGCTGTAGAGATTAAAGGAGAAGACAGCACTTGTTAAAAGAGAACCTTGTTCAAATCTATAGATTGATTTCTTTCAGTGTGTAAAATCGCAGGCCGATAACTTCTGTTTTAACGATTTTATGGGCACCTATTTAAAAACTTAGTTCAGTCTCAGAATGATGATGTCATCAGGGCCCAAGTTAACACGTTCAGTACAAGTATAGGATTTTGATCCATCATAATATTAATTATCTGCGCCGGCCTGGCGAGCTGTCCGGGGCGTACTCTGCCCTCGCCCAGAGTCGGCTGAGATGGGCGCCAGCCTTCCCGCGACCCTAATTAGGATTAAGCGGTTCAGAAAATGACATGACATGACATAATATTAATTATGTAGGAAATTTAACATAATGAGATATTGAGAATTGAATGCTTCAGAATGAGGTATAATACATGATTAAAGCATGAAAATTGTTTGAGTTACATCACTTTGTATATTTTGCTAATCAGGAAATCCTACTTTTGAGAAAATAGCAATTACACTTACAGAACCAGTTTCTGAACGTCCACATTTGAAACTCCCTAACATCCATACACTCATGGGCGTAACCACATATTCTTTGGGGGGACACGTGACTGTTAACGGATCGGATCTGTCTCCTACGATTTATTTTCCGGTATTGGTTTGTTAAGGAAAAGAAACATGAGTGACCACACCTCTCTCAATTGCACACTTGGTTACGCTCTGCCCTGGTGGCTTTCTTTGAAACACTGCTCTGACCAGCTCTGACTGACACTGTCACAGCCAGGCTAGAGGGACGTCTGATACAGATCATGGAGGGGGTACCGTTAGCAGCTAAAAAGCAGGACCAGCTGGTAGACATTACAGTGTTTTTTCAGACAGTAAGCAACTAAATACCTAAGTAATAGTGTTGTTGCCAACATGAGTGCACAAATTTTTTCATTTATGTGAAAATATGTATCATGAAGCAAAGCTAGAGTGAAGATTTAGGCAAATAAAACTATAAGGTAGGCTATCTGCTTCCACCTCCGAGGCGAACTACACTTGTGTAAATCAATGCGCCCCTCCTGCACGCGCACAGTTACAGACCTCATGAGAACGGGAGGAGGATGAGAATAGGAAGATTTGGATGGAGGGTTTGGTTGTGCGGCCTCTGCTGTAAAGCGGAGCTTGTACCAGTCCATCCTGGTGAAGAGGGAGCACTCTGACAAAGCTCTCAATTTACCAGTCGATCTACGTTCCAACCCTCACCTGTGGTCACAAGCTTTGGGTAGTGACCGAAACAACAAGATCATTGATACAAACGGCTGAAATGAGCTTCCTTCGCAGGGTGGTGGGGCTCTTCCTCATAGATAGGGTGAGAAGCTCAGCCATCTGGGAGGAACTCTGCGTTGAGAGGAGCCAGTTGAGGTGGCTCAGGCATCTGATTAGAATGCCTCCTGAACGCCTCCCTGGTGTTGTGTTTTGGGATTGTCCGACTGGGACGAGACTCTGGGGTCGACCCAGAACACGCTGGAGGGGACTATGTCTCTCGGCTGGTCTGGGAACACCTTGGCGTCCCCCCGGAAGAGCTGAAGGAAGTGGCTGAGGAGAGGGACATCTGGACCTCACTGCTTAGGCTGCTGCCCCCGTGACCCGACCCCGGATCAGTTGGAAGAAGATAATGATGATGACGATTATGATTATATTTAAAGCCATATTCATTATCAGATTCAGTTTTCAAATAACCATGCATAAAATCGTTGATCGTTAAAAAAGTAGCTATCAATTTAAGATTCTACTCACAGACAGACTTTAATATAAAGTTTTGATTAAGATTAACTTTCAGCAAGTGCTTTCTTCTTCTTGAAATTCTTTTCTTTTTTTGGGATATGTTCTGAAGCTGATAGAACACACTCAGTTTAGTGAACTGCCTCCACAGGAGTCGGTAAGCATTAAGGGTTTTACTGAGGCACCAGTGGGAACTGAGCACTCAGTCTTCAGATCAATAGCACCAAATAATTTCCGCTAAGCCACCACTGTCCCTGGCTCCGCGGAAAAGCTGAGCATTAGAAATCAATGCGCGTACCTGGAAGTAAATGCAAATGATGCAGCTCTAACACCCTCCTGGTGCGAGGACACACAACATGTGTCATAAGTGCTGTGCTTTTTATCCAGCGCATTTCTTTCGTTCTATACTGTATTAATCCCGCAAGGGAAATTATTGCCTCTGCATTTAACCCATCTAAAGTGAGCACACACACGTAAACAGTGAGCACACACACTCGGAGCAGTGGGCTGCCACATGCATTGGGGGCACCCGGAGAGCAGTTGGGGGTTAGGTGCCTTGCTCAAGGCCACTTCAACCATGAAAGTGGAGGAAGGGAAGGTGCAGCTCACTCCCCCACCGACACACATTTTTCCTGCTGGTTTAGGAATCGAACCAGTAACCTTTCAGTCCCAAAGCCACTTTTCTAACCATTAGGCCACATCTGCTCCCACTATAAATGTCGTTTAATGAAGCCTTTTCTACATCAAAACATTTACTGGCTCAAATGTGTGTGAAAGTTCTTCATTCATCCTGAGATATATATATATATATATATATATATATACTGTATTTTTTATTCATAATAATTTGCCCCTAGGTGTGAATGTGAGTGTGAATGATTGTGTGTGTGTTGGCCGTGCACTGGATTGGCTGGCTGTTTAGGGTGTACCCCGCCTTCACACAGAGTTGGCTGTGATAGGCTGCAGCAGGTTGGCGAATGACTGACTAAATGAATTTGCAAAATGTAAGTTATTGTAAGTGTATTTGTAAGTTATTACTCGGGCACGTCACACACACTCAGATGTTTTACACAGTAAAATTTTCCCAAAGCTTAAATAATCTTTTCAGAGTGAGATAAAGGCAGTGTGCTGAATTTAAAAGGTGTGTGGTGGTGTTATTTGTTTGCTTAATGTCAAGTAAATTGGAAAATTCTGAGATTTAATACTCGCAGCGTCAATCAAATTCCTGTAAACATCAGCAAATCTCGGTTTCATTCATTAATAAAAAGAAGTTTTTACCTCTAATCTTTTTTATGACTTTTTCCAGTTCTCCACTCATCTGTGTGTGTGTGTGTGTGTGTGTGTGTGTGTGTGTGTGGTTGAACAATAATATGGATTTATCAGTGATAATCATGTCAGGGCTGTGACCTTTGCTTGGAATTATGAAAGCTGTGTTCTGACCTGTCGGACGCTGATTGTGCTTTACGTGTGCTTTATTGTAGACTTGTGGAAAACGGACATATGGATACTGCTGACCAGTTAGTCGATCTTTTTGGTTATTCCTAAGTGATATGATAATGTGATATTGTTACACTGGAATATATTCAGATGCTGAACTTTTAGTATATCATGATGTTTTCAGGTGTCTTTGCTTTTATAACACCGTGACTGCTGCTTGTAACCGATGGGATGCTAAACTTATAATTACGACATGTTCATCATTGTGTTTCAGGCATAAAACATTTTAACCAGAGTATCAGTGGAAACTGATTATACACACACTTGACTGAAAATTGAATCCTAAACATTTTCCAATTATTTATACACAAGATTAAGTATAGGTTTTCTCTGGGTACTCCGGTTTCCTCCTACAGTCCAAAGACATGAGGCTAACTGTCTGTTAAAAATTGCTCCTAGGTGCAGATGTGAGTGTGAATGGTTGTGTATGTGTTGGTCCTGTGAAGGTCTGGCGAGCTGTTCAGGGTGTACTCCATCATTGTCCAGTGTCAACTGAGATGGGCTCCAGCCTGCCCGCAACCAAGATAGGATCAAGCGTTTTGGCAAGGATTGAGATTGAGAATTGAGTAAATTAAATAAAATTTAGCCTAATATGCATATCTTTGGATAGTGAAAGGAAACCGGATTACCCAGAAAGAACCCACGCAAGCATGGGGAGAGCATCACAGGAATGCCCTCGTGGGATTAGAACCTAGGACCTTCTTGCTGGGAAGCAGACATTCTAACCATTACGCCATCGTGCTTCCCTATTAGATATTAGAATATTAGAGCGTCGCTCCGAGTCGGTTGAGTAAATGAATGAATGTAAAGGTTGATGTGGCTTTTTGTAATAAAATTAACTCCGAAAACACCCCTCAGTGCGAATTTAACGAATGCAAAATAAAAGCGGATTAAAGTTCTGTAGTCTTTAGAATTACATTTTCAGGAAGAGAACATCAATATTTGGCAATGTGAAGAGTTTACTCAGGCCGCCACACACATTTGACGAAACCAAGGGTTCGTCTTGCTCTTGTGCCAGTGCGGCGCTTTGAACTGGTGCACTCAGAGACCATTTGTAAGTGTGCCAGGATGAAGTGGTGTTTGTTTGGGTGTTAAGTGGTGCTCTGCAGCAGTCTCTCAATGGGGATCCCTGAAAGCCCAGATCACAGGCATGGCACACTGAGTGCTCTTTCAGTCCTGCTCTACTAGCTGCTTCATCCACAAGTACTCTGATTCCGACATGCTTGAGCAGAGAACCTGCACAGATACACTACATTCACGATTGATAATACGTCCAGCCTGTGTAATGGGTGTTCATCCCATTTTGATTCATGTCAATAAATGCTAAATGCAGCATCTTAGAGCAGCTGAATGTACGTGCTGTCTGTTCTAGTCCTGTTCTAGCATGTACCGTAAAACTATATGCAAAATCAATCACTTTCACTTGGGAATGCCTTTACTTATGATTTCCGCTGGACAGTTACGTTTTATTGTCAGTGAAAATGTGTTAAATTAGAGGTACGGCGGGGCAAAACCATTGGGGGATTTAAAAACAAATAAAATAATTTTATAATGAACCCTAAAATATATGGGCAGCCAATGGAGTGAAGCTAAAATG
>JAQMYF010000001.1:56432756-56454302 GCA_030014195.1 Neosilurus mollespiculum
GGAAGGCTTGTGACAGTTATTGAAAAGAAAGGTGGCTATATTGGTCACTGATTATTTTTTGTGCAAATGTTAGAAATATTTAATTGTAAATTTTTAGTTGTTTTTTAATTATTTTCACTTTAACAGATGAAAATAAACAAGTGAGATGGGAAAATATTCGTTTTTTTCATTGAGTTGCCTTATAATTCCACGCACCAATATTTGCCAAATAATTGTGCACACTAAGATATTCTCTTAAGAAAGACAAAACCTGACTTTTACTTTCTTAAATATTCAGGTTTGAGCTTTATTTACATTTTGGATTGAGACAAAGCACTGTAGTTGTTAAAAAATAAAATTAAACATCAAAAATACAACTTGCCTAATATTTGTGCACACAGTGTATTGATGTACCGATACAAAGATAAAGGCTTAGTAGTTATCTAGATATTTGTATATTGGTCATGTATATTGGTTATGAGATATAGAGGAAAGCTGTGAACAAAGTGAAAAGAGTTATAATAAGTAGCTTGATTTGGTTGTCTATTGGCAAAGCCTATTCTTCTGGTAGTGTAGCATGAATACATCACTTACTGAAGAAAGGGGTCTTGAGTCTGTATTTGAAAATTGGGGAAGTGGTAGCTCAGTGGTTACTGATCAAAAGGTTCCAAAGGTCCCAAGTCCCAATACCACCAAGCTGCCAATGTTGGGCCCTTGAACAAGGCCTTTAACCCTCAACTGCTCAGTTGTACCTACCAACCAGGAGTGGGTTGCAGTACTTGAATCACAATACGTAAAAGGACTGAACCTATGTAGATTGACTGTGTTATAGGGATATTGTGGTATTAGTGCTAATCATCCATGATGCATGATACATGGCTCTGTTTTGCAGGTCTTGTGTGTAACAGGACATTTGATAAATATGCCTGCTGGCCAGATGGTTTGCCCAACACCACGGTGAGCATCCCCTGCCCCATGTACCTGCCCTGGCATGCAAAAGGTAAGAACCCACACACATCAGCAGGCATAATGGTGAAAATTCTTGTGTATATGTTCTATCACAGAAAGTCAGAGTCATGCACACTGTGTTAAAATATCATTCCAGAACCACAGTTAACACAGAATCTTTGCATTACATTTCCTGCAATAAGAAACATGATAACAAGAAGTTGATTCACTGTGTTTTCTAGTCCAGCATGGCCTAGTTTATCTGGAGTGCATGGCTGATGGTCAGTGGGCCAAACAGAAGAACGTGAGTGAGTGTGAAACCAATGACCTCGACCAGACTGACACGGTACATCTAAAAATGCTTGGCCGGTACAGCAGCAATAATGAAACCAGGCATCATTGTGCTTATGTACAAATTAGAAAAAAAGTATGTATGTGTGGGTATCTGTGTTTTTGTGTTTACAGCAATACTATGTCAAGATCCTCAGTAAATTTAGGGTCATATACACCGTTGGTTATTCCCTCTCCCTCGGCGCACTGGTGTTGGCACTTGGGATTCTGGTGGCGTTCAGGTAAGTCCCACCACTGGGTTATTAGTGCATAGGGAGCCATCCAAGTCCTACAGCCAACTCTTTCTAGGATATATAGATAATATAAAGGGACATATGAAGTACCCTGAGGAATTCACCAAAGATCTGAAGAGGATATACATTCTTCTATCATCTTTGTACATGCCCTCACCTTCATGAAATCAAGGTGATAAAGTCTAACGTGACAACAAAATATGCACATAGATGATACCCATTTTCCAGAATAACTAAAGCTAATTTAATGGATAACTTTGTATTCATTTTTTAATTTTTTTCTTATGATGGTCTGATGAGCTGTTCAGGGTGTACCCTGCCTTCTCCGAGATTCGGCTGGGATGGGCTCCAGCCGTCCCGCAACCCTAATAAAGAATGAACTGGTGCAGAATGTTCTCTCATTAATTCGTTAATGATTTATTCATTCATTTATTAATTTACTAAACTGCTTAATCCTATCAGGGTCACTGTAAGGCTGGAGCCCATATCAGCCAACTCTGAGCAAAGACAGGATACACCCTAAACAGCTCTCCCGACCATTGCAAAACCAAGACACATAACTACGCACACTTACACTCACACCTAGGGGCAATTTAAAATAGCCAATTAGCCTAATGTGCATGTCTTGGGACTGTGCAAAGAAACAGGAGAACCCAGAGGAAACCCATGGAAGCACAAAGAAAACATGCAAATCCACACAGAATTGGAATTCTCAGAGTCCTGGACTCAAACCCAGGACTTTCTTGTGGTAAGGTGGACGTGCTAATCACTATGGCACCATGTCACTGCCATCCTTCATAATAATTAGTCTAAATCACCAGAACACATGACATTTCTACATCACTACAGTTCTGACAAAGAAAGATGTAGAAGGTCCACACCCCAGTGTAATTGCTGGGTTCTCACCTTTTTCGAATGAACAAAACCATGCATATTGGTGTTTAATAGGAATATCCTTGTGCTGTGATATTTTCAGGAAGCTGCACTGCATGAGGAACAACATTCACATGAACCTGTTTGCCTCCTTCATCCTCCGAGCTGCCGCCATTTTCATCAAAGATGCCTTGCTGGAGAGACCCAACATCAACCCGGGCACCACCACAGATCTCGAGATGGAGCTGTTTGTCAAGAACGAAGTTAGAACCCATTATTTTTCTTACCAGGACAATTTAATATTTTCTTAGTGTAATTTAGAGGAGCACAGAATTGAGTGCTTTACCTGTCTTAGCATTCAGATGAGCTAAAGAATAACAAATGGAAACTACTGATCACATACAGTGTATATATAGAGTAGACAGTTAGGGTTATAAGTGATTCATTTCTATTTTTACACACTGTAATTGTGTGTCCCCTGATAGCCATTTCCTACAACCATTCCAGCTGCTTAATACATTACATTTGTGGCAATTAGCCTGTCTTGGCCTCAGGGAGGAATCAGAACAATATCCTTTGTAGTATTGGACAATTGGCTTTAAATGTTAATCACAATATTAAAATATTAATCTGGGCAAAGCTATCAAAAAGAACCTTAATTTATATTTAGTTTGTGACCAGCATGTAGTTTGTCAAACAGCATGAGAAATAAAACAATGTATAGATATACAATTTCTTCATTACATCACCTTCACCTATCATTTCTCATATTGTTCTTCCTATGTATGGGTGAAACTTTTAGAAAGGAGGGGGTTTTTTTTGTTACATATTTGATAGCTTTATCAAGCTGGTTTCTTTGGTCTTGAGGAGAGATTCGATGTCTGAGAATGTACAACGGTATGGTATGCTTTCAAATTGCCATCAAAGTTGTTGTGTGAAGTTTGCATGTTTTCCGTGTGCTTGCACACAGTTTCATCCGGGTACTTCTGTTTCCTCCCACAGTCCAAAAACATGCACAATAGGCTAATTGGCTGTTCCAAATCACCCCTGGGTATGAGTGTGAATGGATGTGTGTGTGTGTGTTAGCCCTGCGATGGTTTGGCGAGCTGTTCAGGGTGTACCCCGCCTTCTCTCAGAGTTGGCTGAGATGGATGCCATCCTCCCCGTGACCCTAATTAGCTTTACGCTGCTTACAAAATGAATGGACACTAAATAACGCCAAACTCAGAGCACATCTAAGTACGGTGGTGCTAATGCTAATGGATAGGAAAAATGTTCTTACCTCAGAATCACTTCCAAGAGTGGTTGTGTTGATGTGAGCCTGTTTCCTGGATGAGCCAATCTATGGATCATTGCTGGATGATGATGAAAGCAGAACATAGGCCTATCGCTAGAGGATCTTCATTGAGTAATTTCACACAGAGAACACAGGTTATTGCACAGTCTGTTAGACAATTCAGCCAAGTGTGATGTGTAATATCTCATAAAATGGACTGTGGTGGTTCAGAGATTAATGCTCTAGGTTACTGATTAGAAGGTTGGGGGTCAAGCCCCAGTACAACCAAGCTGCCACTGTTGGACCCTTGAGCAAGGTTTTTAATCCTCAACTGACCAGCTGTATAAATGAGATAAAATGTAAGTCCTTCTGGATAAGGATGTCTGCCAAATGCAGTAAACGTAGAATGCAAGGTACCTCTGCCATGTAAAGATAATGTAACAAATAGGCCCTATATGGGAACTGGTTTAAGTTACTCGTGTGCTTGTCTTAGATTATATATACCAATAGCGTGTGGACGTGACCAAATGTTTTCTCATTTAAAGGATTTACAAGGTGGCCGGGGTTTGCTCTTTCAGGGTCACCTAAGGTCAAAGGTAGTTGTCTCATTTGAAAGTCCATATATTGTTTCTTATTAGCGTTCCGTAGTAACGGCACTCATTTCAAAACTTCTTCAAAACTTTGTGATGTTGCTCTGACCTTCACCTTTGACTTTGATATTCCAAAATCAAATCCTCTCTGGAACTTAGGCGGGGTAGTGGCCCCACCAAGATTGGTGAAAATCCATGGAAGGGTGTGGTCAGGATTGTGTTAACAGACAAACAAGCAAACAGATGTACAGACAAACAAACCCCGGTGATTACAATACCACATAACAGGGTGACACTGGATTTAAAAAGTCCAAAATGGTAATTTCTCCGCTCTTTCTTTATAAGCAGTTTAATTATTTTTCCTGACCTTGATAACTCCCTTAATTGGAATGGCCTCTATTTCTCTATTTAAACACTATAAATTGGTTTATTTGGATTTTCCCCTGTGTTTTTGTGTTAAAATGTTATAGGTTCTATGTAAACAGTGTAATGTAATTTACCCTCCTGTGTTCAACAGGTCTTACAGCCAGATGTGGGCTGCAGGATTGCTGTAGTGATGATGCAGTACAGTATCATAGCGAACAGCCACTGGCTGCTGGTGGAGGGAATATACCTGCACAACCTGCTGGCAGTCACGGTGCTGACTGAGGGAAACCACTTCAGTGTCTACCTGTGTATTGGCTGGGGTGAGGCCCTCACTAACTTGCCTGGCAAACCTTTACAGCGAATGAGGCTTTTACACATAGACAGATATTTATTGGATTCCTAACAGAGATGTCTGTGTACCACACTCCAAATAAAACCCAAATTTCTTACTAGATTGCATCCCAAATGTCAGCAGATGTGTGAATTACCAGTTCCTAAATCTCAGCTACATCACTCTGGGTCATGATAGTTTCAACTGCAGACCTGCATGGGACTATTTTTGAAATCACACGCACACATTAATAATATTCCTTTTGTTTTGTACCTGAATATATTTCGCATGCGACACAGTGGCGTATTGGTTAGCACATCCACCTCACAGCAAGACGGTCATGGATACAAATCCCAGTCTCATTAAGGGTGTTTCTGTGGAGAGTTTACATGTTCCATCCCCCGTGCTTGTGTGGGTTTCCTCCGTGTACTGCAGTTTCCTCCCACAGTCCAAAGACATCACATTAGGATATTTGGCTGTTCCAAATTGCCCCGAGGTGTGAATCCGAATAGCCCCTAGGTGAAAGTCTGAATGGTTGTGTGTGTGTTGGCCTTGCAATGGATTGGTGAGCTGTTCAGGGTGTACACTGCTTTCGCCCAGAGTCAGCTGAGATAGGCTCCAACCTCCCAGTGACCTTATCGTTCGTTTTCTACTCAAATTTAATTTGATGTTTTTAGAAGTGAAGTTTTTAAATGAAGTGAAGAAAAAATCTTTTTTGAACAATTTATTTATATTTAATTACACCTCAAATGTGCATTTTAATGATTTTTACTTTATCAGTTTGCCCAGATACATATATACTGTACATACATATAATGGCATCATCTGCGTTGTGTTTGTTTTCTCTTTCCAACAGGAGCACCACTAATCTTTGTTCTGCCCTGGATCGTTGTGAAATATGTCTACGAGAACGAAAAGTAAGTAACTACCTCCAAAACACAAAGAGCCGAATATTTATCGCTTCCCAGTTCCTGAAGTTTCCACATAAAATTTTCTACACTTCCAGAACTTTCCAGCCATAGAGCTCAGACATGCACACCCGCTCTGAAATCCACCACAGTCAATAAGCAGCTGCACAAACAAAAATGTATTTATTAAAGGAAATCAATCACCCTAACCTTCCACAAGTGCACAGCACATTAAACCACACCTTATTCAACCACAGCACAAACCTACCAGAGTAAAATACGTACATAAACGTCCTGCAGAAATCACTCAGATGCCCCCGTCTAACAGCACCCACCCACTCAAGGTCAGGCCACCTTCCATATAAGGTAAAGGACAATTTAGCCTTAAAGGGAAACACTCAGTTAGTTCATTATAAATATTGGCGATGTGAAACGTTTGAGGTTCTCATTCAGTTAACAATTAAATCAACAGATTTATTATTATTTCATGACTGGTTTCCTTTGGATACAATATCTCACCCTAGCTCCTGTGAGTTGGTTAATGGACGTCTATGGCGGATGCTCACAGAAACAAATGAAATATTGTGTTCTCTCAATAATAAGGAAATGTTTTCCAGTCTTCCAGATGAAGGAACACTCCGTGTTGGAGAAACAGTCCAAACAGGGTGACACGGCGGTGTAATGGTTAGCATGTCCACCTCACAACAAGAAAGTCCTGGGTTCAAGTCCTGGGCGTTTCTGTGTCCAGTTTATTGTGGATGTTCTCCATGTGCTTGTGTGGGTTTCCTCTGGGTACTCCGGTTTCCTCCCACAGTCCAAAGACATTCACATTTGGCTAATTCCGAAATTGCCCATAGGTGTGGGTGTGAGTGTGAATGTTTCTGTGTGTATTGGTCCTGCGATGGTCTGGTGAGTTCTTTAGGTCACCTAAACCCAGAGTTGGCTCCAGCCTCTCCAGTGCCCTATAAGAATGGATTAAGCAGTTTGGCGAGTGAATGAATAGAAAAGAGTCTAAGAAATGTTTTTAAGGTTCTAGACTAAACCATTCGTTTTTCTGTTCCAAACAGCACTGTGAAACACTCCTTAGCATTCAGAGCAGCCGAGTGACTTTCATCGTGTGTATAAAACAACATTCTTTGTGATCTTGTCCCTGGATGCAGCCCAAAGCCAGAGGGCAATCTCTTTACCTCCCAGACAATCACTGTAGAATAAATTAAGCACATAAGAGACATAGAAGGCAGTTGAACTTTAGCTACTCTTTGGCAGCTATTCTGCCCTTGACGGACAGTGATGTTGCTCAGACGAGGCTGCTCGTATTTTGAAGAACTAGCTGAGAAAAACCTCTTGCGTTCTCACAGTTTCTGGAGCTGTGAATATAAATTACACGGCTCCTCTCATGCTCTGGATGACTTTTAGGAAGTAAATTACGCTCCATGGCTGATGCACTCGGCTTACTTTTAAGTAATATAAATAAAGATCAGTGTCTGTTATTTTATGATGTAATATAAAAGTGGCACTGATCTGGACACGGCGTGTGGTGGTGCTGTGATTTATGGACGGCCGCCCAAAAAACATCAGGGTTTATTTATCCTTTATAGCAGCAGCGTATTGTTCAGGTCATTTTCTCAAAGCCTTTGATTCAATATAGTGATTTTGTTCAATCTGTAAATCTGTGCTGGGTCATTAATCAGTTCAGGGAAGTGTTCTTACATCAGAAGCAGGTCTGTGGATGCAGAAGTTTCAGGATTCATGGAAAATGACACCGAAGCAGAAAATGAATAAAAGAAGACTGAAGCAAGGTCACTTAAAGTAGTTTTGGAGTATGTTCAGTTGTTACATAAGTTCTGTAAATGTCACAGTGCATTCTCTGCGCTGCGGCTCAGCTCTGTCTGCTCTCCCGAGGATCAGGATGAGACGGCATGCACCATCGTTCGTGTTCCTGTCCGCATGCTGCTTTCAGGACCTGCTACTTTGATTAAAAAACTCCATGTGGATAAGTCTGGCCTTGGCTCACTTTCGGCTTACAGGCGGCCTCTGTCTTTCAAAAGCCTTCTATCTGTAAAGGGGTTTGCACTTTCTTGCTGCCAAAATAACCTCTACCGAAAAAGAATGTTTTGGAGATACGGCGCACTCCATGGGGCATGAGCTAATGATTTACACTGAGGTTTTGTCACTTTCCCACGTACGTAGTCAAACTCAGTTCCAGCACTGAAATCCTTCTTATCAGGAATTATAAACTGATTAAGGTTTCTGTCCGCACGCAAGAGACCTGCAACTACACACTTCACACCGCTCGACATTTTTTTTTACATGGCTACCAATGAAAATGATAAATCAATTAATTTTTTGAATTGAAATGGTGGATCAGTCGTAGGCAGCATGATGGTGGCCTCACACGGGGGCAGTTCTGACGGCGGTTCAGTACGGCTCCATACTATGCTGGAGCACAGTGACACCCTCTTGACACCGTGATGACGTTTTCCTTCAGCGGCACTGACTGCACTGAACCACTGTGTCAGGCTGTTTTGCCACACCGCCATCACATTTTGGTGATTCAGCGCAGACTTGCACTGATCCGTCATGGAGGCCTGCTTTAGGAGTTTCAGAGTCCCTAGTTTGATCCTGAGTCCTGGACATTGTTACTGACCGTAATTACTTATTCTGCTTTATTACTTCTGCTCAAAACAGACTTTATTTGTCAGTTTGTCTGTGAACAAAACACTACCCGACCTGAGTACCAGAAATGATTTGATTTTGGAATGTTAAGGTCAATAGCAAATAAAAAAAAAAATCACACATTCTGCATCTTCCTGCAGCTCAGCTATGGTTAGCATTGGTTTTAATGTGCAGCTTGTTGTGTAAGCCACATAAACCTAGCTGGTATAACACAGAAGAGATATGGATTATGAAGAACAAAGACAGAGACGGTGTGCTACTGACAGACAGAAAGGAGAAAACAAGAGAGAAAGTAGTGAACAAAGCTATGGTTAGCTCTGGATGCATATGCGCAGTGCACACATGGCTGGTAAACAGAGAGGCTGTGTTACTGACAGACAGCAAGGGGAAAACAAGAGAGACAGACAGTGAGGAACAGACAGGCTGCAAGACGGTGGTACCTTATGTCTATACGAGCGCACCAGTAGTTTATGGTTGAGTCTTTTCTGCAGACAGCTTCTTTTGTTAGCACTGTTAGCATCACTAATGTTCACTTCTGAGCAACTGACACCAAAATCTTGCCGTTGCTTTTATTCATTCATTCCCTCATCTTCAGTTAGTGCTTCATCCCGAGGCACATGCAGGGACAATATATATAGGGACAACTTAGCACTTAGCCACTCAACCTGTCTGTATGTTGGTGGAAGATGGGGAGAACCCAGAGAAACCGACATGGACATGGAGAGGACGTGCCAAAGTGCACACAGACAGTAAGCCGAGCTCAGGGGAATCTGGATCTGTAAGGTAGCAACGCTCAGCGCTGCACCAACCTGCTGCCATTACAAAACGAACGCCAAAGGCATTAAAAGTGCTTTTAAAACATGACTACGCTAACCATTCAAATCAGGAACTGACAAAGGATTCTGAGGATTCTAAATGGCTGGAAACTAAGATCAAACTTTTTAAATATCTATACAAAAGCTATTCTTATGAAATGATTGTCTGTTGAAAGACGTCAGTGGGTATCTTTGGTGTGTGATACCTATATAATGTGTATAATACCTTTTCTATTGTCCTCAGTTGCTGGGAGCAGAACATAAACATGGGGTACTGGTGGATTATTCGTTCCCCCATTCTACTGGCAGTGCTGGTGAGACTCTGTATGCTTCACCTTCTGTTTATCAGTGGTACAGTCACTCACAGTCCTTCAGTCTAAGCTGAACAACCTGTCTGATTCGGAGTGTAAAGCCTTTTCAGCACCTCTCTTAACTGGGGTTGCAAAATTACAAGAATTTTTTTAAGTCTTTTCATGCGAATTAACAGGAATATATGGGAATTAATGCAAATATTTGGGAATAAACATGAATATATGGGAATTGTAAGAAATCTATTGGAATTAAGAGAAATATATGGGAGTTGCCCTCCATTCACCCTGCAGAGGCACAATCCTGTCTGATCTCAGAGGGCAAGCATGGTCGAATTCAATTCAAGGGAAATTAATGTGAATAACTGGAATATTGGGAAAATATGGGGAATACACGACAATTTGCTTATGACAAAACAAAATATTTATATTTATGCTCATATATGATACTGTGTCTATAAATTTCCCATTAATTCCCATATATTTTGTTAATTCCCATGGAAATTCCAATTTCCAACTTGGATTATTTCCAAAAATAGCTATTTTAAGTTCCCCTGGAAAAATTCTAGAAACTGGAAATTTGCTACCTTACTCTAAATTGAACGTGGACTGCACTCCTAATCAATGGTCACCACAGGAAATATGATTATCCACACCTTTTCTGTAGTCACTGAGGCCAGGGACAAAAATCGCGTCAAACTGAGTAACGGACCACATTTAACTTGGCAGCACCTTACATCCATCAATCCACTGTTTAAGCATTTCACCTTTTACCTGTAGGGCAGCACAGTGACGTAGTGGTTAGCAGGTCCACCTCACAGCGAGAAGGTCCTGGACTCGCGAGGGCATTTAGGCACTCCATAAATATGTGGTTTTATTATGTAGCCAGGATTTATTTGTAAAACAACTTGTGAGTGGGATGAGACGGTGGTCATTCCTCCATGCTGAGACAGGACAGGAGTGAAAATCCACCATTTAATAGTCGAGTGTGTGTGTGGTTCACGGCACTCAGATGCTGTGATTCGTCCTCTTGATATGTACTTAGCACACAGTTTGCAGTCTGCTTTGCTTTGATTAGAATCGTTAGTCAAGGAATACGTCCAAATGTCATTAGTGGATTAGAGAATCACGCCATCTGTTCATTAGCATAACAATGTAGCTTAGACAACACTAGGCTTATAACATATAGTATCATCTGGTATCAGGGTACATTTGACCATTATGAGTCAATAAACACAGTATCAGACTGAGAACTATAACTATTTATGGTATTGATGCACTGCTAGTCATTATACAGTACTGTTTTTCAGCACTAATGGCACATTTGGCAAACGCATCTCAGCATCTTCCCCGCGCAGCTGTTGTGTAGCGAAGTCTCAGTTTCTGACAGCTTGAGGGTTCGCAGTAGTAACAGTGTTTTGTTTTTTTCTGCCCATCTCAGAATTTGTTAAACAAACTGTTGTTCACGCGTGAACGATCTGCACGCGTCGTCTGAGCAAACACGTCACGGTTGTGTTATCTTAACGTGACATATTGGTGAGAAGCACAGCCTGGAGATTAACCTCGTGTCTTCTTTCTCTGATCTTTCTTCTGTTTCCCCCTCAGATCAACTTCTTCATCTTTATACGCATCATCAAGATCCTTGTGTCCAAGCTGAGAGCTCATCAAATGAGATACTCTGACTACAAGTTCCGGTGGGTGTTCACGTGTACTGAAGTCGAGTGGATGTCTGTCCACCCATGTTTTTCTTTTACTATTTAATAAGTTTGGACAAAGAAATCTCATTCGTTTGATCCTAAACTTTGTAGTTGAAGAGTAATTTATATTTTTTCATCCCTGTGTTATACCATTATGCACCTTACACCATTGTTCTATTTATGTGTTTATTTAACAATTTTTTAGAAAATCCCTCCTTATCCTTGTCAAGCCATTAATCCTATTAGGGTCACGGGGAGGCTGGAGCCTATCTCAGCTGACCTTGGGCAAATCCAGGGTGCCCCCTGAAAAGCTTGCCAGATTATCACAGAACCAACACACACACACACACACACACACACACAAACCATTCACACTCACACCTAAGGGCAATTTAGAGCAGCCAATTAGCCTGATGTACATGTCCTTGGACTGTGGGAGGAAACTGGAGGAAACCCTAGGGCAGTGGTAGTTTAGTGGGTAAGGCAATGGGTTACTTATCTGAAGGTCAGCGGTTCAATCCCTACTGTCACCACTGTTGGGCCCTTGACCAAGGCCCTTAACCCTTGCTCAGTTGTATAAAAAATTATAATTGTAAGTCACTCTGAATAAGAATAAATGTAAATGTAAATGTAAACGTACACCCACGCAAGAACTATTCCCATTCTCTGGCGTTCCCGTGTGGAGCGTATGTTCACTGGGTGCTTTACACCAGTTTCCTCCCACAGTCCAAACACATGCACTAATTGACTAATTTGCTGTTCCAAATTGCCCATAGATGTGAGTGTGAGAGTGAATGGTTGTGTGTGTGTTGGACTGTGATGGCTTGGTGAGCTGTTCAGGGTGTACCCCGCCTTTGCCCACTGTAGGCTTCGGCTTTCCTGTGACCTAAGTAGGACTAAGCATTTTGGCATATGAGTGAGTGAGAGATTGCATTGCAAACCCCAAGCAAACTATCCAAAAAAAAACCCCAAAAAAAGCTATTTCCTTAAAATAAGCACAATACCACCCCTTTAAGGGGATCCCTGGTTGCTAAAACGTTCCTCAGAGGTGAATATTTTCCATTTGAATGACTGTCTTATCACCTTTATTTTCTTTGTTGTTCAGGCTGGCGAAGTCCACCCTGACCCTCATCCCTCTCCTAGGTAGCCATCTGGTCTTGTTTTCCTTCGTCACTGATGAGTCTACCTCAAATGGCGCCATCACCCTGCGGCTTACGAAACTCTTCATCGACCTTGTCTTTAATTCTTTCCAGGTGACAAAAGACACACTTCAACACAATATACTGGAAGCAATTGATTACAAATGTGGGTAGCTTATACTGATCCTTGGGTCGGATCCTACGGTATTTCAGAATTTGAATAAATCTTGGATAGCTGGAGGAGCTGGATCTTATGTAGCCGCTTTCACACTTTAAGCTTCGTCTCTTTCCATTCCAGGAAGAAGCTTTATGAATCCCAGGTCACTGCTTGACTATATTTTATCCACAGATTTATGTTTAGGACAACACACACAAATCAGAGAAATTTAATGGAGTGTGACATGAATACTGTGGGTGTAAGATGGGTACAACGGCTGAGAAGTGCACAAAGTCAAAGTTCTATCAGGGCTGGAGTACAGTGTAACTTCACCTCGGGGGAAAAAAAATAAACTAAAATGAAAAAAAAAAAAGTGGGCAAGGGGTTGTGGGGGGAGACTGGATGGCCTGGAGTGTGTGTGTGGGTGGGGAGTGTTTGGGGGGGTGATTGGTTGCTTGAATCTGGAACAGCACATATGTTACACACTTCGGCATAATATGGATTAGGTAGGAAATTTGACATACTAAGATATTTATATATATGAAGAGAATTTCTATAATATGCTTCAGAATGAGGTATAATACATGATTATAGCATGAAAACTGAGTTACATCATTTTGTATATGTTGCTAATCAGGAAATCCTACTTTTGAGAAAATAGTAATTACAGTTACACAACCAGGGGGGGTTAGAATTATTTTTTTCTTAATAAATTAAAGTTTCTTTTAGAGAAGTACCAAACAGTGGACTTTACATCACATTGGGCCTTGTATTGTTCAGGATGATTTAACCAGTACAAGGCATTTTGAGCCATTTTATACCAACAATACCTGTCTGTGAAACAAATGAACACCAGCATTAATGTGTTTTATGTCAATAAAGTACGAATTAAGCTCTTAGATTTCATTCCTGAGAAGAGTTCTAATGTTTCAAGTGTTACTCTTAATGCACATATTCGTAATTTACTAAGTATTCAACAAAAAATATTATTGTTTCATTATATACCTGTAGATTGCTGCTGGGCAGCCTCACAGCAAGAAGGTCCTAGGATCAAGTCCCAGGCTCGGACTTTTCTGTGTGCAGTTTGCATTTTCTCCCCGTGTTTGCGTGGGTTTCCTCCCAGTACTTCGGTTACCTCCTACAGTCCAAACACATGCACATTAGGCTAATTGGCCGTTACAAATGACTCCAAGGTGTGAGTGCTTGTGTCAATGGTTGTGTGTGTGTTGCCTTGCGTTGGCTTGGCGAGCTGTTCAGGGTGTACCCCGCCTTCACTCAGAGACAGCTGAGACCCTGATAGGATTAAGCATGGCTAAGTTATGAGTAAGCGAGTGAAATTGTTGCTGGAACCTTTTTTCACTCCAAACTGAGCGTTTTTTCTCTACTCTCTGACCTCTCGCACCTCATGGACTCCATGTTGTAGGTGTAAGTGATATTAGAGTTGGTTGAAGATTACTGGAGTCACTAATACTAAACCGTGAGCTTTTGCTGAAGAAATGGAGATAATTGCTGTGAGTGTACAGGCGTCACGGTTACGCTGAGTCACTGCATGATAAACTAACCGTGACACTCATGTGGAGCACAGCTGCTGGATGCATCAGATCCATATCATCAACGCGAGGGAAGAATCCCGATGAAGCTCAGCTCGGCTAACAAATCTGACAAACTGAGGCATTTTCTTATAGATCAGCACCGTGAGGAGGCTTCTTTAGTCTTCTGGTGTGTGTTGTACAGCAGATCAGAGAATGAGGGAGGGAGACCCATGCTGATCAGGGGAGGGGTGGGGGGGGGTGTTGAATAGGCACATCGGTGCACATAGATTTTTCATTTAAATAAATAATATTTTGAAATGTAATTTTTAATTTTAATCATAATAATAATTATCCTTCAGCTTTGTGTTTAATGTCTGTACAGTGTCCTCTGGATTTGTCCTACCTATAGATAAATGCTACTTAGTGGTTTAGTGTTAGGTTTAAGGTTACAATTTTAGGGTCAACTTTAAACTTTAAGTCTTAAGGTTGATTTTAGGATTAGCTTTAGGGCAAAGGCTTGGATCAAGTTTATGCTCTGCTATCGATGAGCACTATGGTAGACTTTTTCATCAAGGTAGCACAAATCATTGGAACAGTGGCACCCACTAATCCAGCGTTCAGCCACTAATCCGTCCCACTGCTTGTATGTGTTGTGTTTACAGGGGCTGCTGGTGGCCATCCTCTACTGCTTTGTCAACAAAGAGGTGAGCTGAACCCCATTTTACTGAATTTTCTCCCAGTTTGGCCATTTGGCAATTCACATTTTCCCAAATCATGCACCAGCTACCAGCCAGGGTGGGTGAAGGCTAACATGTACTTCCTCCGAGACGAGAAACGAAATTTCTACCAGAGGCTAGGCTTTGGACACATAACACTCCATTAGCTTTTGTAAGTAATCCAGGTCAAATTCTGGATCCAGGAATTTTTTTTTAAGATTCTTTAACACTGTGAGATCTGAAGGGGTTTTTTTTTTGTTTTGTTTTTTTTTGGAGTGTGGTATTCCAGCAGGACCAGCAGGTGGAGCTGTATACTTTCTGTTACTTGCAAAAATTTATGTTCAGAATAATAAAGTTATGTTCAGATTTCATGAAATTTCATAAGGTGGTGATTTGGACAAGGAAGACTCCATTCGATTTTGGAATTAAATTCTGGATCCAGGGGGACACGTTGTAGTGGTCAGCACTACTGCCTCACAGCAAGAAGGTCCTGGGTATGAGCCCTGTGCTTAAAAGAGCATGAGAGCGAGTTCATGCTGTGTAGGTTTCCTCTGGGTATTCGGGTTTTCTCCCACAGTCAAAAGACAAGCACTGCAGGCTAACCGGATATTCTCGATTGCCCTTCCGTGTGAGTGATTGTGTGTCCGTGTTTGCCCTGAAAAGATCTGGTGAGTTGTTCAAGGTGAACCCCGCCTTCACCCGGAGTTGGGATGAGCTCCAGTTTCCCCGCAACCCTAATAAAGTATGAAGCACTTCGGTAAATGACAAATGTACTCCTGTATTCCAGAGATTTTTTTTAAGGTTTCTTTAAACATTGTGACACTTTGATTCATATGGAGGGTTGCTGGGCTTGGCAGAGGTTTGCGCTTTCCAAGTGCTCTTGTTCCGTTGGTTACTTTGGTTACTTTTCGATGCCACTTATGCCAAATGTCGTCCTGTCCAAGTCGAAGTGTCTGAAAACCAACACTGTTCATTCACAGAAGCTACAGACTGCAGTGAGAAGCTGATAATGATGATCTTTCACTGGAACTAAGAGGCTCAGACTTGTTCCAGCAGGATTGAACTCCTAAGCACAAGCTAAGCTTCATGAAGACATGGTTTGCCAAGGTTGGAGTGGAACAACTCGAGTGTCGACTGACCTCACTAATGCTGTTGTGGTTGAATAAACACAAATCCCCAGAGTCACGCTCAACACCCTCGACAGAACCGTGAAGTAAAGAATTTTATTCAAGCAGGAAATTCAGGGTTAATTCTGGAAATGCCATGTCCTGCAGGCACATATGAGTGGCATGGTCAGGGGTTTAGAACTTTTGCCTGCAAAGTGCATTACTGACATCACTGCTCATACTGATAAGATGATTACGGGGATGCTGTGCTGATATTGAAATAGATCCTCTATAACTACGGCTATATTTAGAAGGACACATCTGGTATCCGGGAATGATTTGACTTGGATGTGATTTGTGGTGTGTGTGCTGTACAAGTGCCTGTGAAGGAGCTGTCACGATGCAAAAAATAATAACAGGAGTACTGATGAAAGAATCTGATATGGCTTTGGATTTTGTCAGAACTTTAGCTGAGATTTCACAATGCTTGTTCTTCTCCTTTTTCCTCTTCTTTTTCTCGGATATAAAAGGGGACTCAAATAATGAAAGAGTGGGTCAGGGAGCAAAAGGAATCATTTTCACATATGTAGTGGCACCCCAGAGTCCTGACCTTAACCCTATTGAAAGTTTTCGGGATGTGCTGGAGAAGACTTTATAGAGTGGTTCAGTTTTTCCCTCATCAATTCAAGACGTTGGTGAGAAATGAACCCAACACTAGATGGGAATAAATGTTATGTTGCTTAAGTTTGTTGAAACAATGGGATGACGATTATGTGCTGTAAGGCTAACAGCAACAAACCACTCCATAAAGTGTAAGGTTAGACTGTAAAGTGGCTAGACTGTCCGCCTCACAGCAAGAAGACCCTGGGTTCAAGTCTCGGGCTCGGCGAAGGTGTTTCTGTGTGGAGTTTGCATGTCCTCCCCATGCTGGCTTGGGCTTCCTGCGGGTATGCCGGTTTCCTCCCAGTTCAGAGACATGCACATTATGTCTCTCATGTACATGTAAATGTAAATGTAAATGCACATTAGACTAACTGGCTTCTCCAAATTGCCCCTAGGTGTAAGTGTGAACTGCCTTCGCCAAGTGTCTGCTGAGATTTCCTGTGACCCTAGTAGGATTAAGTTGATTAACAAATGAATGAATTAATGAGATCAGATGTGGTGTGGTATTACAGCATTTCTTTTTGGCTCGGCAGAGGTTTGCGCTCTACGCATGCTCTTATTATTATTACTATCTTTAAATACTCTTCCATTTCTCCCCCAGGTTCAGTCTGAGATCTTGAAGTTCTGGAAGCGCTGGAGGGGGAAGGACATTGACGAAGACTACCGTCACACCTACAGCAACACAGCACAGGTGCCCAACAACAAGCATGTCCAAGCTGCTTCCTGCAAGCTGAGGCTTCCGGATGTCACATGCTCGAGTTCGGTCGTCTGCGCCTCTGAGGAAAAGCAACTGCTGGCACTGAGTTGCCACAACGGCTCGGAGCGTCTGCGCTTCACTCCCAAGTCACCGGAAGGTACCAGCAGCTCCAACAGCACGGCAGCCGAAGAGCCGATGGTGTGCCATCAGGACCCACGAGGCAGCATTGAGAGCAACATGTGAGGACAGGAGTAAGCACATGCACGCGCATGTCAGTGATGGGTGTCACACACTCTCGGCTCTGAGCCCACAGTCCAAGGGAGCAGCACCGAGATGGGTGTAATGTGTATGTGAGTGTGCATGCATGCATGATGTGTGTCATGTTAAAGAGTGTGTGAGTACCTCAGTGATCGCTCGACGCTCATGTGAGCCATCCATCTCATGTGAAGAAAAAAATCGGTTATAACATGTTCACACGCCACATCGTCACACCACTGCTGCATCTTCGGCACACGGACCCAAACGAAGACATGCTGGAAAAAATCTTAATCCAACTACAACATGAACCTCAGACGGACACAAAAACCTGGACTGTAGATCTTCAGACCTGCTCATGCTTGAGGACTGCGGATCACAGGTTGCTCAATGTGTAGATCACCAGATCATGAATGAAGGAGAGGGAATAATCACACAGGGTGTTACCAGTGAGGTCCGTTCTGACTGTACAGTGGTTCTGAATGCCAGATCGCGATTATGAAAGATTTCTGAGCATTTAAAGAATTGTTAGTGACCAAAAACCTAAAAATCAAATGACTGTCTCTGATTTCTCTTCAATGTTGTGTTGAAAATGAAATGAAAGGCGCTTTTGTGTGTATTTGTTTGTGTCAGGGTTAATTATTGCTCGTTGTTATTCTTGTTGTTGGTGTTGATGTTATTGTTGCTTTTTTTTTTAAAGGGTCTTAAACAGACAAAGATCAGAGAAGTTTAATGATATAATCAAGTTCTGAAGGTACTTTTATTTAACCAGATGTGGGGAAAATGTCCACAAGTGAGTGAGAGAAAGGAGGGGAGAGGGGAGAAAGAGAGAAAATGATGATAGAGAGAGAGGAAAAAGAAGGGGAGTGGGAGAGATAAAGAATGCGGGAGAAAGAAAGAGCGGGGAGAGAGATAAAAAGAGAGCGAGAGTGAAAGAAAGAGAGAAAATAGAGTGGGGAGAGAGATAAGGGGGAGAAAGAGAGAGGGGGGACGGGCGAGAGTGGGAGAAAGGAAAGAGAGAGTGTGGAGGGAGATAAAGAAAGGGAGAGAAAGAGAGAGAAAAGGGGGAAAGAAAGATGGGGAGGGGAACAGAAAGGGGGAGAGAGAGCGCATGAGAAGAGAGAGGGAAAGGGTACAGAGCGAGAGAAAGGAAGAGAGAAAGGGAGGGAGGAAGAGAGCGAGAAGAGATGGAAAGGAGAGAGAGAGAGAGAGAGAGAGAGAGAGAGAGAAGGGGTGGAGTGAAATAGAGAGGGCAAGAGAGGGGTGAGAAATAGGGACAGAGTGAATCAGGAGGGTAGAGTGCAAGACAGGGGGTAAGGGGGAGTGAGAGAGAGAGAGAGAGAGAGAGAGAGAGAGAGAGAGAGAGAGAGACTTAAATTATTTGTCCTGCTTTGACATGTTTGAATCTATTAATCCACAGGTCGTGAGTTGATTTTATTTATGAGATTAACATTAATAATATGACTCAGACTGACATTTTAAATTCTTAAATAAAATAGGGAGAAAAAAATTCATCATAATATTTATATAATTTCAAGCCCTGTGTATTTTACACTTCAGTATTCAGGATTTAGTGAATTTAAAGCAGCCTAAGTCACCACGATACTCACGTCCTGGATTCAGCTGTAATTTATAACCTCAGTGAGCTCAGCCTTCCTACTCACCATACTGCACTGTGGGCTGAGCTTCTTATTTTAATGAGAGAAATGAAGAGTGCCATCTTCACCCACCATAAGCAAAACGCCTCATAACTCCACGTCTCTTTTCAGCTTCGCCAAGTAGTTCCACGTATCAGACACTCAGACCATATGGCTTTGACTGTAACTCATTCAACACACACTGTGACCATCGCCAGTCTCACTGATTCTAGCTCGGCATATCTTTAGATTTATTTTAGATTTAAGGTTATGGGATGCTAATGAAATAAAGACTGGTGTAAATTCGTGTTGATTATTGAAAGTTTCTTTGTGGAGTACTCCGGGTTCCTCCCACAGTCCAAAGACATGTAAATTAGGCTAAATGGCTGTCCAAATTGCCCCTAGGTATGAATGTGAAAAGTATGAAAGGCTTGTTTAATGTCTTTGGATTATGACTACAGACACCCAGGAAAAGCCATGAACCTCAGCAGCCATTCCCATTCCGAACAAATGATATCAGGTTGATCAAATCTTTTATTTTCTTCAGCTATCAGGGACAGAGGTTTTCGTGTGTGTTAAAAGAAAGAAGAAACCCTGAGACGTTACTGCAGTGATATTAACGTAAGCTCAGTACAGAAAGTGTATGAGTTATCGTGTGTCTTAATGAAACCTTGCAGCCGCAGCTCCATACTGTGCATCAAATGAGAATAAAAAACCAGCAGGATGACTCTGGAGTGGCTGTTAATTTATAATGCTGAAAAATATTATACATCCTGTGTGAAATGTAATGTGCCTTTTTTTATTTTATTTATTTTTTTTTTTTGCATGTGTGTAAGTCCGTATCTGTTTTGTGCACAATGCATGTGGGGTGTTTTGTACCTGTGTGGGCCTCCACATGGTGCCATTTTTTTCAAGCCAACAGTATCTTTGCTTTAAGATGTGTTTGGAATAGCAGCTTTCTTGTGCGCTTCTAAACATTAAAAAAAAAAAAAAATTTCCCTTTTTGGATCTGAGAAATGATTCGGTCATGTCTTTAGGGCAATTTTTTTTTCTGTAAGTGTTGTAGGTGGAAAATTTACCAACAGTTGAGCATGTGCTTACATTTATGCGGACGAGGGGTAGAGTGGTGCCGTCACCTCACAGGGAAAAGGTACAGGGTCCGAATTTCACCCAAGGAACTTTGTGTGTGACGTTTGCATGTTCTCGCCATGCTTTCGTGGGTTTTCTCAGGGTACTTCGGTTATCTCCTACAGTTCAAATAACATGTACATTAGGTCAGAACTTTAAATTGCCTCTAGGTGTGAATGTGTGAGTGAATTGTTTGTGTCAGTGTTGGTCCTGTGTCAGACTGGAGACCTGTTTAAGCTGTAATCCCGCCTCTCACCTAAATCAGCTGTGATTGGCCCCAGCTTCCCCGCAACCCTGATGGATAAATGGTAAAAAGAATTGACGGATGGTTTTATATAAAATATCTTGCAAAGTTTTGGCTCAAAATTTAATTCTGGTGATATTTTAGAGAGTAACTACTATACATTATAGTAACATATTCTAATTCCAGTACTAATGTAACATATTCTAATACCAGTACTAATGTAAAGAAACCAAACAAGAATGTTGCAAGCAAAAAGGGAAAACACCAAGAGATAAGGTCCACTGTCTTGGTAAAGTTCACATTGCTAATAATGCGTATTCCAGCCACGCGCAGCAATACAAGCTGTCAGCCTTCTACGCAGGCTGCGAACAAGGCGACATATTCCGTCTTGGGGTAAAGCCTGCCTTTTCTCCTGCAGTGCTGGGACTGGCTGTTGCCAATTTCCAGGCTGAAACACTCTGCTCCTCACCCGTCTTCCAAGCTGGTCCCACAAATGTTCAGTGGGGTGATGATCAGCTGCTACCAAGCTGCTAAAGGTGTGATGTGAACAGTTCAAGTGGCGTCCAACTTCAGAAAAACTTATCCCAACTTCCACCATTCCAAGAGTACGCAAACGGTCATCATGAGAGTATCACTAGAGGAGAGGAGTCTAACTGTGGCCTTTTTATACCCCTTAACCGAGCTCCCAAACCCGTCCCTTAATTTGGACACAAAACCTTGGAGTCCTTCAAAAATGCTACCTTACTATAATTTGAAAAGATGAGTTGTAAAGACCACTGGACCCGACCACAGGTCAAATGACATGCCATTCCACTGTTTGAGGTCTATTTAAAAAAATGTCAAGAAAAAATATCACTTCAGTTAACACATATAAAATATTTAACATTTCACACCTGGAAGTTTTCACTGACTGTCTATATA
>JAQMYF010000001.1:56465153-56489240 GCA_030014195.1 Neosilurus mollespiculum
TAAAGCTGCTTTGTGACAATGTCAATTGTAAAAAGCGCTATACAAATAAAACTGACTTGACTTGACTTGACTTGACAGACATGGTGAGTGACATCAATACCCTTTATGCCCATTGGGCTGAGGGGTTACAAGTCAGAGTTTGAAACACTCACTAATTCTGAGGTTCTAGAAATTCAACAAAAAGCCATCCCAAACAGTATGAAGAAAGATGCACAATATATAATATGCCTACAATTCCATGACCATACAGATCTTTAATTTAGTTTGCTTTATGTATGTCAGTGTGTAGTATATACTGTACATAATTATTTATGTGACTCGAAGTAACAGCTTTTGCATACTTCATAGGGAAACATTGTGACACAGTGAGTACCATTGCTCCCTCATAGCTCCCGGGTCCCTGGTTTGACCCTAAGCTCAAGTTATTGCCTGTGTGAAAGTCCACATTCTGTCCATTACTCCGGGTGCTCCACTTTTCTCTCACGTCTCGAAAATGTCTGTAGGCAGTGGTAAGTCTAATTTGCTGTAGGTACAGTATGAATGGCGTCCCATCAGGGATGTATGGGAAGCTTCTGATCCACAGCGCCTCTCAGCAGGATAAAGCGCTTACTCAAGATGAATGAATAAAAGATTATGCTTTATAGTTAAAGCAGACTATATAACAAACAGAGAAGCGTTCCAGACTTGCGAGTTTGAGATAGTTCTGAATTCCTAAATCAGGACAGTATCCAGACCAGCAGTGTTTCCTTCTGCAATATAAATTTGATCTTTGTATCAGCTCAAATACAAAGACTCACTGAATAGTGCAATGAGGATGAGAATCCTGTCATAAGACCCTGATACTCACTGGATATCACGGGACTTGTACTGTTAATGCCAAGGTTTGGGGTGGCCCAGTAGCTTACAAAGTCACCTTATGTTACACTTTGTTTAATTTGTCACCCAGACAGACTAGGGGTGATGTGGGGGGAAATCAGGACAGTGAAAATCAGCTGTGTCATGTGATCAGCTGTATTTTGGATTGAGTACTTATGACATGAATGGCACAACTTGACAGGTCAGGAACACAAATAACTAGTCTCATCCAAAAAAGCATAATAACAACCTCTACCAAGCCCGGCAATCCTCCAAATGAATCAGTCATTCATTCATTCTTTCTTTAATTCATGTATTCATTCTTTTGGTTAACCACTTAATTCCACCAGGGCCGTGGGGAGGCTGGAGCCTATTTCAGCAGACTCAGGGGTACAACTTGAACAGTTTGCCAATCCATCACAGGGCAACACAAAAACAACCATTCACACTCACACCTAGGGGCTATTGGGAGCAGCCAATTAGCCTAAAATACATGTCTTTGGACTGTGGGAGGAATCCAGAGTATCCTGAGGAAACCCACACAAACAGGGGGAGAACATGCAAACTCCACATAGAAATGATCTTGGTGAGCCTGGCACTCGAACCCAGGACCTTCTTTCTATGATGCCAATGTGCTAACTACTATGCCACTATGCTGCCCCCTCAAATGAACCAAAATGTCAAGGTTTTAGGGTGGTGGTGGCTTAGTGGTTAAGGTGGTGGGTTACTGATTCAAAGGTCAGCGGTTCAGTCCCCATTGTCACCACTGCTTGGCCCCTGAGCAAGGCCCTTAACTCTCAATTGCTCAGTCATATAAAACAATGATAATTGTAAGTCGCTCTGGATAAGAGTGTCTGCCAAATGCTGTAAATGTTAAAGAATCTTTCCTGGATCCAGAATTTGATCTCGATCATTTCCAAAATCTAATGGAGCCTTCGTTGTCCAAAGCCCCGCCTCTGGTAGAAATTTCATGCTAACAAATGCACAAAACGCTGATAAAAACATAACCTCCTTGGAGAGGATGATACTACAGAGAAAGAAACACAAAATTATGACTGTACCAGCACTCGAGTAGCCTCCAGGGTCTTCTCGCTATCAGGCAGACGTGCTAACCACTACACCACCATGTGCTGATATTCAACTACATGAAAATTGTTATAAAGCATGCAGTCAGGAAAAATTCTACATTTTGGTCAGTTGCAACAGTTAATAGGTGGGATTGTTATAGTTCAGTAGAAAATGTATTTGGAGGAGGCTACATTTATATTGGGTCCTTATCCAGCTACGGATTAACATTCTGTCCTGCTTTGGATGAACATTTTTAGAATAACATTAAAAATGTTCCTTGTTTGGTTCTTGGGAATGTGTAGAGTTAGATCATAGGCTGTAAAAAAGAGTTAAAAGGAATAGGTATAGATGTCACCTGTTTCTGAGTAAATGACACAGCCTCTATAAAAAGAATAAGAGAAGGGTGAATTATTTCTTTTATAAGACACTTGGCCAGATACAAGCAACAGATTTACTTCCGCAACTTCTCCGAGTCGAGGGAATTAATTAAGCCTGCCGCTCCAGGCTGGTTAAGCTGATGATACTCAGTCATCTTTTGTCTCTGACTGTAACACTACTTTCACACTGCGCTCTATAGGGTACACTTGTTTAATGCAATCATGTAAAAATGATAATCAGGCATATATTGATATCTGAAGTTTTTTTTCTCAGCTCCAGGTGAACATTATAATCACCATGACACACATTGCAGTGCAAAAAAAAAAAAGATGAGATAACATACAATTAAACACGGGCGTGTCAGTGGCGTAGTGATTAGAACGTCCGCCCTACAGCAATAAGGCCCTGGGTTCGAGTTCCGGGCTCAGCGAGGGCATTTCTGTGTGGAGTTTGCATGTTCTCTCCATGCTTGCATGGGTTTCCTCTGGGTCATCTGGTTTCCTCCCACAGTCCAAAGACATGCACATTAGGCTAACTGGCTGTTCCAGATTGCCCCTAGGTGTAAGTGTGAGTGTGATTGATTCTGTGTGTTGGCCCTGGGATGGACTGGAAAGCTGATCAGGGTGTACCCAGTCTTCACTGGAGTCGGCTGAGATAGGCTCCAGCCTCCCCACGACCCTAGTAGGATTAAGCAGTTCAACAAATGAATGACTAAATAAATAATTAAGCTTCAGCTTTAGATCTTTCAATGTGTGTTCCTTCTGTCTTTTGTTAGCAAATACAGGGAAAATGGACTTTGTTTTCCCCGTCAGGAATTGCTCTCGAAAATTCCCTCACTCACTTGCCAAACCGCCTAATTCTACTAGAGTTGCGGGGAAGCTGGAGCCTTTCTCAGCCAACTATGTGGGCAAAGGTGGGGTACACCCTGAACAGCTCACCAGTCCACTGCAGGGCCAATACACACACAACACAGGGGCACACACTCCCACTGAGGGGCAATTTGGAACAACCAGTTAGCCTAATGTGTATGTCTTTGGACTGTCGGAGGAAACCATTCTACCTGGAGGAAACCTACACAAGCACAGGAAGAGCATGCACACAGAAACACCCGAGCCTGAGACCTGAACCCAGAACCTTCTTGCTGTGAGTCAGACATGCTAACCATTACACCACCATGCCACTCTTTATCGTTTATCGACAAATGAATTTCTGCCATTTCGAACCAGGAGATGATATTCACTCTTTCATTTGATTTACTTGTCAGGGTCTAATTTGACCCTCAGGTCATTTTACGAATGATAAGAATATGGTGAACTAGAGCACCATGCCCCGGCTCCACTCAGTGACATCCGGACTTAATGGCTTTCGAATCACATAATGACAGTGATGTCAGGAGGCAATTTTACATCCGTTACCGGCGTAAATACTCTTAATAATTGCTCTGTTGCTTCCGTACAGATTTTTTTTAACAGGTCCCATTACGGATTAATGGATTTGGTTCTTGATGCGATATGACTGAGAGTGGCTTCACCTGCACTGAGCATTTAAGTTCAGTGACTCAGGCTCTTTCTTTTATTGTGTTATGTTTTATCCTATTCAGTTTCCTGACCATTACACTACACACTATACTGAGTCTAAACACCTTTCATGCCAGTGTAGATTGTTACTGAGGATGAAAGCTGGTAAATTAAGCTGAGTGGTGAGAAGATTCTCTGTTTAATAAGTTAATCAGAGAGTAAGTATGGATATAGATTAATTCACTTTTCCTCCTGATTCATCCAGTTTAATTTCCAATGGTACGCCACCTGTCATAAAGTAAAGGGGGAATGGTCTGATGACCTGCTGCAATTGCGGAAAGATTTTGTGAAGGTTTAAGGTCATAATTACTCTGATTTCACTACTGTGATTATTGCAGTCAGCATTAAGTTGGAATTAGCATTCACTACTGTAATATTCTATATTAAGGCCAAATAGTAGCATAAATGCCTGATGCATGACGACTTCCCAAGTATCTGCTAGATTGACTGGTCATGGATGCCCAAGATTAAACCTTATGAAGATGCTCAGGGGGTGGCACATAATCATTTAGGAATAAAAGTTGTTGAGTTTTCAGAACCTTTGAATAAGCAGTTCATATCTACATGAGAGCAAGTCCCCTCGGATGGAGGCTACCATCTTGCACCGCCATGTTTCCGCAATAACCCAGAACCATACACGCTTCAGTTGGTTGCAATCTTGAACCTCAACACTGGGTGCCACTAGAAACAGCTAAGTCTTACACACTGTCCCTTTTAGATGGTACCTGAATGTTGTTAGGGTTGCCAGAGTCAAGCTGAAAAATGGGAGTTAAGGCATCTGGGGATCCTAAGACTACCTTGTACTCATTATAGGCAGCTGATTGTAGACCTCCACCGTCATTTCATTTTAATATAGATGGCTTCTTTCACTCCTTCAAACCATCTGCCTTCGGCTGCCCAAAATACGCACATTTTTATCTTCAGAAGAATATCCTGCACTGGACTGGTTCAGGGTGTACCTCACCATTTGCCCAGAGTCATCTGGTATTGTCTCCATCTTCCCTGTTACCCTAAACAGGATAAATGATATGAATAATAAATGCATGGCCTCTATCTTTCAGATGTAGGTGGACTGCTGAATCCTGTCCTGAGTCCTGGCTCCCCTGTGTTGTGCCATGTGCTTGTGAAGCGATGGTTTGATATCCTTGATGAACAAGCCTGAGCATTCATCACTGCAGAGAACCGCATAAACCATGTTGCTCTGCTTACGTCTCTGTCTTTTATTCTTTGGGTGGATGAGCTTCTTCGCTGAGATAGCAGACTTTTTGTAGATCCTTCTGAGTTGTTCTGAAACTCCACATACACATGGAATGAGTGTTGTTTTGTTGAGCATTCTTGTCCTCCCAGTCTGGTCTGTTTCTTTTTGTGGTTTTGGTGAAGACCCAGTATTAGGCAACCACATGTTTTAAGAGCTGCTTTGATTTGTTTTCCCTTTTCCTTCCCCTCCATCTTTCAGGGTTCATTGTTGGCTTGGTGGTGTAAGGCTCTGATGTCCCCCCAGCTTGTGTTCCAGTGGGTGGAGTGAGTCAAAGAGTAAATATTGGTCCAGTGGGGTTTCTGTAGATCTCAACGTTGATTCATGTCCTTTTCAAGGTGCACTGTGGAGTCCAAGAAAGACTGTTTCAACTTGAGGCTACAATCCTCTGCTTTGAGGTGTTCTGTGAAGGCTTGCACTTCTTCTAGTTTGATCTGAACTCAAGTGTCGTCCATATGTCTGAACTAATGGGTGGGATGGCACTCCTCCTGCAAAGGAACTCAGGGCTCTTCTCTCCACTACTCACCATAGAGAGGTTGGTGAGCCCATGGGCTGTAAAAGCCCTAATTGTATTTAAAACCCTGAGACTCTTTCCCAGTCACTTGGAATTGAGGAAGCCTTTTTATGTAGGCAAGAAACTCAAATCCAGTTGCTCTTTTTTAACCTTGGATCTACCATGGCCTGGATAAGTGAGAATCTACACTGATATACAGCTTACCGATCTACTGTATCACAGGGCTGACACAGACACAACCAACCATTCATAATTACATTCCCACCTACAGACACTTTAGAGTCGCCAGTTAACTACATGTGCATGTCTTTGGACCACTGGAGGAAACCGGAGCATGGAAAGACCATGCAAACTCCACACAGAAATGCCCCTCTGAGCTAACCACTGAGCTAAAGTGCCATCCTTTGAACATCTAATGGATATCAAAATCAATATCAGTAATCCAATGAATGTCAGGTTACATTGACTTTAAATGGTCACATGTTAATGCCCCTTTAGATCCAATAATAAATGCATTTAGTCATTTGGCAAACTGTGGTAATCCTACTGTGGTCACGGGGAGGCTGGAGCCTATTTCAGCCAACCCAGAGTAAAGGCGGGGTACACCGTGAACAGCTTGCCGATTGCAAGGCCAAAACCCAACCATTCCAGCTCACACTCACACTTAGAAGCAATTTGGAACAGCCAATTAGCCTAATGTGCATGCCTTTGGATTGTGAGTGGAAACCGGAGTACCTGGAGGAAACGTATACAAGCACAGGGAGAACTCCACACAGAAACACCTGAGCCCAGGACTCGAACCCAGGACCTTTTGCTGTGAGGTGGTTATGCTAACCATTATGCCACAGTGCCACGGGTATCAGCAACTTTCTTTTATTTATTGTGAGCCATTTGGGTTTTATAGTTATTTTAGAGTGCATTACTGTAAAATGGTAAATATACATGGGATCGGTATATTCCAGTTATTCTAACACCATTAATTTACACTTTGTTTTTTTTTTAAACAGCAATCAAGAAGAATCAAGTCATTATCAGTCCATGGTTTTGTGAACTGGTGATAAGAAACTGTAGTTTTAGTAGTTTAAGTAAATAAGTGTACATTAATTGCGGGGGGGGGGGGGGGGGTTGTAACCGCAGACACAGATGTCAGTCTCCCCACAAAAGCTCTGTTATATACAAAGTGTACAGCACATCTGTCAGCCTGCATTCCTGCAGAGCCACAGTTCTGCTGCACAGTTTACCGTTTTCCCTCCAACATGCCTGTTTAGACTCATGAGATAATTATCAAGTCTTGTGTGAGTTGACGCAGGTGTTTTACAGCAGGGAGAGACTTCACCATGTAGTGCTCTGACTCTACTGGAATGTGGTTTGGCACCCATGACTTCGCATGATTATGATTAAGCAATAGTGATTCATTAGCTTAGCTTATACTAACCTTACAGGAATATATTAACAGGACTGGTGTTGTATATTTTACAGTTCCAGAATATATTAAAAAAAAAAAAAACAGATGGCTGCTTCTATGTTGTTTTATATGGGATGTGTGGGGATAAATCTGTCATATATGGGATATGTGTGGCTGGTGGTGTAGTTGTTAGGGTGTTGAGCTCATGATCGAGACTTCAACTTGACTTGGTTGTCAACTGACCCTGTCACGTTGTGGCAGTCAATCAGGTTTCTGATGCTGGGTTGTGTACAGCCCATACGCCTCGCTACCTCACTGTATCTCTAAAATTATTTAGCCTTTATATAGACATTTTTGAGCCTTTATATAGGCTTTCCAAACCACTCCTCAAATTGTGCAGATACACATTGTGTTTTGCTCAAACTGCATTTCATCCACTTTTGCAAAGTGACCTACACATGTGCAGTGAAGCATGACAAAATGACAACTTATCATTTTCTCAAGTGCCTGACTACTGCCATCAATATAGCCACTGGGTATACTCCCAGCATAAATGGGTACCAGTAACCCTGTGCTTGAGTAGGTTCCTTCTAGATCCTCCGGTATCCTCCCACAGTCCAAAAAAACATGCACATTAAGCTAATTGGCTGTTCCGAATTGCCCCAGGTGTAAGTGTGAATGGTTGTGTGTGTATTGGCCCTGCAATTGACTGGCAAGCTGTTCAGGGTGTACCTCGCCTTTAGCCTAGAGTTGGCTGAGGTAGGCTCCAGCCTTCCTACGAATCTAGTAGGATTAAACAGTGAATTTAATGAATTTAAGTTTAGAGTGAAATCTTCGATGACTGATGGAGAATCATATAAACGGCAGACAGATGATGCAGCAGGATCCCGGCAGCATGCAGAAAGGGAATGAATGTGGAAGATGTGTTGGAAGTCTGTTATGTCATCTTTTCTAGCGCACACTCGAACACACTCTCTCTCTCATGCTGGATAATTTCATTAGTGTAATCTGCTTAAACTGGACATCTGAAACTGTACTCCCTGGCGTCTGTTTTATCATCAGCCCTCACTTGACATTGCACATTCATACTCAGTGCTAAAATCAGGTCATACGGAGTTAAAGACTGCTTTAGGTGAAGCTGTTTTTTTGTTTGTTTTTTTTTAATACGCTTCTCATTAAGCTGAGCGTTAATCATCTGAAAGGATTTCAGCACTGAGGATGAGAATAATTCTAATCATGAATCGTGGTACATTAATCAGCATCTTACGTTCCTGAATCAAACAATAGACCATGTGCAGGATATTCTGAGGGCTGAGATGGAGCTGAAATGGACAGAGGTAGAGAAGTTTAGTCAGCGCTACACTTTGTGAGAAATGAACTAATGCATGACAGTTTCCGGTATGATGATCAGAACATCATGAACTGAGCTTTTAAAAGCCTTTCGGATCAAATGACCTTCCACTATCATTATATGTATAAGGCTCTTATCTAACTCTAATGACTCTATTCATGGATTCTCCAGCCTTGTGTCCTGATCTAAAAGCAAACTGTAATTAGGGAGTGATTGACAGGGTAGAGAGAAAGATTTCAGGAAAAAATTTAATTACTCATTCAAGAGAAGTTTATAAAATTTATATATACTATTCAGTGTGTAGCGTACATCAGGGGTGCACGGTGGTATAGTAGTAAGCACGTCCATCTCACAGCAAGAAGGTCTTAGGTTCAAGTCTCGGGCTGGGCAAGGGTGTGCCTATGTTTCTTCCTGTGCTTGCATGGTTTCCTCTGGGTACTCTGGATTCCTCTCACAGTCAAAGACATACACATTAGGCTAATTGGCAGTTTCCAATTGCCCTTGGGTGTTAGTGTGTGTGTGTGTGTGTGTGTTGGCCCTAGCAAGCTGTTCAGGGTGTACCCCACCTTCACCTAGAGTCAGATGTGACAGGCAACAGATTCCCCGCGACCCTAGGAGGATTCAGCTGTTTGGCTATTTAATGAATAAAAAACTAACATTCCTAATGTGTAGGACTGTCGGAGGAAACTGGACTATCCGGAGGAAACCCAGACAAGCACAGGAAGAACATGCAAACGCCACACAGAAACCCTTCACCGAGCCCAGGACTCAAACCCAGGACCTTCTTGCTGTGACATGGTCATGCTAACCGCTACGTTGACCTGACGCCTCTTTCCATAATACTGTTAATTAGAAGTATTTTTAAAATAGACATAGATACAGATAGATAACTGCATTGCATTACATCACTATTCACTATTCAGGCCGAGCCGTTTTTAGAGCCTTGTGTTTCCCTTGTCTGCAAGGTAGCTCTCACTTTCGCACGAGTAAGCTAAAACATGATGTCTCTGTGTATTCGCGCAGTACCACTCAAACCCATCCATGACGTGAATAGACTCTTCTTAGTAAGATATTTTCAGCCTCCACAAATCATTTGTTTGTCCAATTCGCTGGCCGAGGTGTACAAACGTGTCTTAATGATCAACCTTAGATTTTTCCAGGATGTCTAGTGAAACAGAGTGGGCCTGGGGCTAAATGAAGCTTGAATGAACGTGTTTGTCAAACAGACTAACCTCATTATCCACGGCGCTGGGCGGGAGAATGCATTTGGCCGTGGAGTTGCACACAGCAGTTGGGCGAGTCAGCAGGGATCTACAGAGAGAGCAGAACACTGGGTGGGCTGGGACATAAGAGATGAACAATCCAGCCAAGTCAAGTCAGAGTTCACGAGTGCGTTTCCTGCCAACGGACTGATGAACAGCAGCCATGCGGTAACTTTTAAACGAAGCGGAAAAGCAGAGGCAAGATGGAATGCACATCAAAGGACATGAAGTAGTGCATTCTTTATCTCCCTTTATATCTTATTTTGCTTTCTTTAAACTGTGTATTATTCCAAACCATTCTAGTCTTTTGCATAATGAAGCTATTTTAATTACATTTTCTAAATGTAACTTTCTAAAGATGTGACTGACTGAGGATGTCAATAATCCATCTCAGTGTATACAATGGAAGCAGCGTGGTGGAGACACAGGTAACATTGATGCCCTTCAGCACGCAGTTCAACCAAGAGCTCCTACTGTGTGTCTCCTTCCATGCTCTTCTTGTGTGTCAGTACTGACACTAAATTGTCCTTAGCTGTGTACAAGTGTCTCTGTTCATAGAACCCTGAAATAAAAACTGCATCAGCAGCAGGTGCTGTGGGTTTTTTTTTTCTTGGTAAGGGTTTGCACTCTCAAAGCATGTTTGTTTTTGTTTTCATAAAATAAAATCAGATTTAAATGAAATATGATATCTTTCATCAGATATGAAAGGAAGACGACTTGTATACCATGTGGAACTCGCTGCTCACCACCAAGGTAACTTTAAAGTAGTTTCGCTAATATGCAGTAAAAATGGCAACTTACAACTTGGTGCAAAGGATTCTGGGATGGATGAGCTTGTCCATTTAATGTTAATTCCTAACTTTCGTGGATAATATCACTTATAAAATCTTCTCTTCAGCCCCTGTTGGATATGTCACACAACAGATCTACAACAGATCTAAACCTAAATCTGTTGTTATGATAGACATACAAATTTCCTGTGTGTTTTGGGTCACCTGGGTCACCTGATTGCCCTACATTAAACACACAACATTTTTACGACAGTGTTAGGTTGAGCATTCATACAACATATAACGTACATACAGTGCTCGTACAATGACAGAAAATAACGGGAATTTTTTATGAGTATTTTTTGTCTTGTATCATTCATATCACTTTGTGATGAACACTATGAACTTTGTACAATTTGATTCACAGGCCTGACCTGTTTTCCCCACACATATAATATAAAACATCCATTTTGTAAACACTACACAGCTTAGAAATCTACCGCCCCCAAACCTGCGTCAGTCCCTTCTATCGTAGCCTCGCCAAATTGTAGTTTGTTTGTGAAAGGGGTTTAAGTAAAAAAAATATTAACTCAGTAAAGCAATCCAAGTGTGTGGAGAGCTGCTATAGCATTTTATAGCAAACTTTCTCCACTACAGTCTTCATAGGTTGCTAAAACTTGACTGCGATGTTACGCAAGCTAACCTGACAGGGAAACTAGTTAGCATTATGAACGGGATGGGATACTGAGTGAAAAATACTGAAAAACCTAAAAAAGCCAAAACACTCACAACCACGGGCAATATAGAACAGCAAATTAGCCTAATGTGCAAGTCTTTGGACTGTGGGACGAAACCAGAGTACACACAGAAAACCCACACAAGCACGGGGAGAACATGTTAACTCTTGCCAAGCTCAGGACTTGAACTCAGAACCTTCTTGCAGTGAGGTGAATGTGCTAACCACTATGCCACTGTGCTGCCCTCCTGATGATGATGATGATGATGATGATGATTATTATTATGATTATTATTATTATTATTATTATTATTATTATTATTATTCACTATTTCTTCTCGTCAAAATGGTTCCAGAAGATCATAAACTTACCAAGCTGCTCTACTTTGTGTCATACAGTAATGGGAGTGCCTCTTCCCCATGACCTTGCTGTAGGCTAAATCAATAATGGTTATATGCTATGCCTTAAATCTCTGAGACCCTGTCCAGGCTTGGTGTGAAGATCTGTCTCAGGTCTTTTAATCACTAGTGGAAAGACCAAGTGGACCATCAGATATTTGTCTTAGGTGTGACAACTTGTAATCAGATTTTGTGATTAGACGTTCTTTATTGCTGTTCGCCTTTGCAGGTAATGTGCTACATGTACTCTGTCATCACTGCCTAACTTTCTGTTGAAATTATGTTTGTAAAGTGTTTGTTTTTAACAGATTTTAAAATCATAAAATATCTCCATCAAAACAGTACAGTCACTGTCTCACTCACTTGCGAACCATTTACGGGTCGCTGGGAGGCTAAGCCCATCTCAGCCATTGCTGTGCGAAGTTGGGGTACACCCTAATCAGTTCACCAGGCCTTTGCAGGGCCAACACACATGCAGCCATTCACAATTACACCTAGGGGCAATTTGGAACAGCCAGAAAGCCTAATGTGCATGTCTTTGGAGTGTTGGAGGAAACCCAAGTTCCCAGAGGAAACCCACACAAGCATGGGGAGAGCATGCAAAGCAGAAACGCCCTCACCAAGCCCAGGACTCGAAGCCAGGAACTTCTAATTGAGAGGTGCGTGTGCTAACCGCTATACCACTGTGCTCCCCATCAGTACAGTACTGTATGATCTTCCACGTGATCATTCCCAGGCAATATCTCGAGAAAGACTTCTTCAATCCTCATCAAAAATGCTTTCCAAAATGCTACAAGATTTCTTGGATTTGATAGCATTTCAAATTTCCATGAACCCAGGAAGCCTTCTCTATTTGCTCATTTGATCATGCAGTTGTTTCTAATCTCCAAACAGACATTCACCTACCCTATATAAACATATATGTAACTTGTCACTGCTCGCTTAAGTCATTTAAACCAAATTTCATTGATAGAGATAAAAATTGACAATTCACACACAAGATTGGACGCTTCTAGCCCTGTTATGTCTAGACATCAATTAAACAGAATCTTTACAGCAATGTAAAGTTCCTTAAAAGGTCTTTAAAAAGGATCAGTTGAAATCTGAGTATTTTGTTTAGTCAGGTTGTGTCACCCTGCTGTGTGGTAGTGAAGAGAACAAATGCAAAGATGTAGAACTACATACCAGTTTATTAATAAACCCCAGGCGAACAGATCCAAAATCACAATCCACTATCCAAAATCAGGCAGGCAAAAGTCAGAAGATCAGGCAAACAGAACAACACAGGACAGGCAGACTCACGGTTGATAATCAGGCAGTCAGCGTTCATACACAAGGCAGGCAATGTGACAGGCTAGGCATGGAATCAGGAAATTAATACACAGGACAAATCATACGCTGGACAGTCTAACTCACAGAAATAAAGGCTTAGCACATACAGTCTGCTTAGCGCCAAGTTTTGCTTTGTGCACATACTGTATATATAGTCATTCTAATTGCTCCAAAGATTACTTGCATGTGTGATGCTACCATCTGCACATGTGTGCTGCTTGATGACCCACCTGGGGTGCGTTGTGGGGCACTGTAGCCTCCGGAGCTCAGCTGCACTGAACAGAAAGACTCCGTGATAGGTTGTTTTTATGTATTATTGTTAAATTATTCATAGAGCAAAAACAATTAGGTGTTATAAATAATCACAAATAATAGCAAATAGTTTTTCACTGCACTGTATGACATACTGCTGCAAACTAAACCCAAAGTGTTAAGTTTTATCTAAAATGAATGTGTAACACTGCACGAAGTATTAATTATCCGAGGAAAAATTCCTCACAAGGATCATAATAGGAAAAAGTTAAACCTGAGAGAGTTTAATATAATAACTGATCTTAATTATAAGATATTACGTTCCAGCAGTAATCACTGCCAAAAGTGCACAGTATTCACACTTCTGTAAGAAACTGAACAATAATGGGATAATAAATGTGTAAAGTTTGAGGTGAAGAATGAACAGATTTCCTGCATACTTTCAGTACACTAATTGCCGTCTGGTAAGTCGATACAGTGCCTTGAATAAGTGTTGGGTTTCTGCCAAACATAGAACTTTGTTCCAGGAAGGAAAAGTTAACTTTCAGTCTCAGCAGCTTCCAGTTGGGATTTCATATCATTTTTTTTTTAATGCTACTTCAAAGTCACCAATCGGCAGTACAGTGGAGCAGTGGTTACAGCAGAAAGGTCATGGGTCCTGGGTTTGATTCCCGGGCTTGGGTGTTTTTGTGTGATGTTTGCAAGCTCCCCCTGTGCTTGTGTGGGTTTCCTCCAGGTACTCTGGTGTCCTCCCACAGTCCAAAGACATGCACAATAGGCTAACTGGCTTTTTCAAATTGCCCCTAGGTGTGGGTGTGAATGGTTGTGTGTGTTGCTCTGCAATGGTCCGGTGAGCTGTTCAGTGTGTACCCTGCCTTCGCCCAGTGTCGGCTGAGACCCTATGACCCTAAGAGAAGAATAAAGCTATGAGACGAATGAGTGAGTGAGTGAGTGAGTGAGTTACTCTGGTATCTTGGTAATTCTCTGACGAATCCGCTCCTCTACCTTATTACTGACTTTACGACATTTATTCTGGAAATAACTTTGACATCCCATTTGAAGTTTACCAAAATGCATGTTAGAGAGGTAACAAACACTTGGAGAATGGTTCTCTGTACTGAGATCAAAAATTAGCAACCTTTTATCCAAAACCCAAATCTGCTTAACACCGTTATAACACATTTCCCAAACTGAAGCATGGTGGTGGTAGCACAAGGAGGAGAATTACCTTTGGTCATTTGCTTGCTTCTCTTACTAACACCTTCAAGGCCTTGTGCTATGTTCCTTTTATTTTTTTTTAATAATAGAGGAATTTGATGCCCCTCTGTATAATGTTAATGGTTTAGGATACGCTGTCCTCGTTCATTCATTCATTCATTCGCCATATTGCTCAATCCTAGTGGGGATCTCAGGCGGCTCTGGTTGAAGGCGAGGTATACCCTGAACAGTTTGCCAATCCATTGCTAGACCAACACACACATAACCATTCACATTCACACTGACACCTGGAAAAAACACAATCTGGAAAAGCCAATTAGGCTTAATGTACATGTCTTTGCACTGTGGGAGGAAACCGGAGTACACGGAAGAAACTCATGCGAGGACGGGGAGAACATGCAAACACCTCACAGAAACATCCTCGCCAAGCCCAGATCTCAAATCCAGGATCTTCCTGCTGTGAGGAGGACATGCTAACCCCTATGCCACAGTGCAGCCCTACTCTGTCCTTGACTTATTATAAAAGGGTTTCACAATGCTGGTGGTTGAGGGATGTTCTCGAATAGATTCTAATACCTTACAGGAATGTGTGAATTTATTTTAGGTGGCATAGTGGTGTAGTGGTTAGCATGACCATCTTAATATTTTGATCATGTGAGATTTTAGTTGCTAATTTTGGGACTACTACTCAGGACAGTTTACTGCCTCACCACCAGAGGGCTCTCTCACACGGAGTCTGGAGGCTCTTGTTTGTTGGTAATTAAAAGACAAACAATGGGTCTGAGTCTTTGTTTACCTTTTGATGAATAGATAATATGTCTGCCTGTTCAGGATTTGCCCTTTTTGTGTAGCGTATCTTGTGTATTACAGTGTGTGCCCTCTGCCTGTTTACCTGGTTACTGTTACTCTGTTCTGGAAATATTGTGCTCTGTGTGTTTGGCCCTGTCGTGGGCATGTTTATTCACTGTAGATTTTGGACTGTGGATATTGTTCATAATGAACCTCCTGCACATGGATCCTAACAAGTCTTTAGAATCATGTTACTTTTTATTCATTTGTTTATGCATTTATTCACACTCACACATAGGGGCAATTTGGACCAGCCATTTAGCTGAATGTGAATGTCTTTTAATGGTGGGAGGAAACCAGGGTACCCGGAGGAAACCCACACAAGCACAGAAACAACATGCAGACTCACCCTTGCCGAACACATGACTTGAACCCATGACCTTCTTGCTGTGAGCCAGGCAATTTAACCGCACTGCCACCATACCGACATGTTACATTTTACTCACTCACTCATTTGCTGAGCCACTGAATCCTACTTGGGTCACGGGGACCTCAGCCAACACTAGACGAAGGTGGGACACCCTGAACAGCTCACCAGATCATCGCAGGGCTAACACACACACACAATCTATCACATTCACACCTAGGGGCAATTTGGAACAAATTGAGCCAGCTAGCCTAGTGTGTTCTTTCTCTTTTTCCAGCTCCTTTTTAAGACAAACCTGCACCAGTGTAAGATAACATCCTAGCACTTCGAGCCTGCAGGAAAATCATGGCAAATAAGAAAGAATATGAGAGAAGTCAGTTCTGACAGTCTCTCAATGTGCTGCTGGTATTTCCTTCTTTTAGGTATCCTTTAACATCTTGTGTGTACCTTCACCCAGAGTCAGCTGAGATAGGCTCCAGCCTCCCCACAACCCCAGCAGGATAAAGTGGTTCGGAAAATGAGTAAATAAATGAATTGTTTCTTTTATTGTTAGGACATTACCCATCAGCTCATTAGTTTAGCCACATGTCTAGTCTCACCTGTGTCTTATTGTGTCTATTAAGCACCCTAATTAAGTTCTGTGGGTCTTGTCTTTAGTTAGCTTTCATCTTTGGGTGCTTTTGGTCCCATGTTCACGCTCATAGTTTTTGTTTAAATATTTGTGTTTTGCTTTATTTCTTAAAAAAAAAAAAAAGAAGGTAATATTCGACTATTAAATACGACGGTGGCTTGGTGGCGTATTGGTTAGCACATCCACCTCACACCAAGAAGCTCTTGGGTTTGAGTCTTGGGCTCAGTGAGGGCGTTTCTCTATGGAGTTTGCATGTTCTCCCCGTGCTTGTATGGGTTTCCTCTGGGAACTCTGGTTTCCTTCCACAGTCTAAAGACATGCACATTTAATAATTATATCAGCACAATGTCCTTTCAATAATAGTGATGCAAACAAATTTGCCTGTGTGTGTGTGTGTGTGTGTGTGGGTGAGCATGTTTTTATATCTTACATCTTACATTTATATCTTATATCTTATCTGACTTCTGATTTGTAGAAATATCTGTTCCGAGCTCGTGGAGACAAGTTTCTCGGGGAACTCTGGTTTCCTCCTACAGTCCAAAAATGTGCACTTCAGGCTAATTGGCTGTTCCAAATTACCCCTAAGTGTGAGTGTGGGTGTAAACCGTTGTGTGTGTGTGTTGGCCCTGCAACAGTCTGGCAAGCTGTTCAGGGTGTACCCCACCTGTGTTAGCTGAGATAGGCTCCAGCCTCCCTGTGGCCCTAGCAGGATTAAAGGCAAGTGAGTGAATGAGATTACTAAAGTTAAGAAAAGTTGAAGAAAAATAAAGTTATTTATTTTATGTGTTGCATCCTGTTTACATACTGTTTCATCCTGTATTGTATAAATTTTGACTAATTATCAAGATCCTAATACTGCAGTACTCGGTCTCTAAAGTGATACCATGGAGTTGTTTTCAGACTGTTATAAAGCTGTCAGTTACCCAGAGTCAGTGAATGTTCCCTTAATTAACATTCACATATTTTAATACAAAACCAAAACTATCCTAATCATATAGTGGTGGTTACAGGTTCATGGTATGAAGGAGTCACTGCAGCATGGCGGTTTAAACTCTACTCACTGCTCCTGATCATCAAATCGGAAGACTAGAGAGTATTAAAACATCTGTGCTGACCCGCATTGAGCCGGGGTAGTGGTGTGCAATAAAGGGATGGCAGTGTGTCCTACTCTCTCTGTCTAAATCGCCTGTAATTTCCCGGCACTCTAACATCCGAGAGATTACCGACATGCTCTTTACAGCTTTCAGCTCCAATCAACCTTTGACCTTTCTCTGTAAAGAGAAAAATCAACAGAGAGTGTGTTATCAGGAGGTGAAGGCACGCAGCCTGTGGGGCTGTCAGCGCCATGCTGCATTCGGAGAGAAGGGAACAGATAACATAACTGCTTTTATGTGATGATGGAAAGGGGTGGTGGGGGGAGGATGTTCTTGCTTCTCAAAACCCTTAAACTACATCCTTGTTTAACTCAGTTGCATCCTTGTGTCTTAGTTCATCCCACCGAGGAAACATACAGGGACATGATGAACCAATGTGAGGAGCGTCGAAATGAGAGAAATGAAACGTCACGCAAAGCAACATCCACTGCTGAAGACAGCGCCACAGCTGACCTGCTGCATGAAAGCGTTAACGTCATGTATGGGGCGAATTATTTATACAGTGGTGTGCAGCTCTTCCGGGAGGACTGCCCTCGTGTATCCTCATTCATCATTTATTGATCTTCGATCTTCAATCTTCAATACACAAATAAGAGAATTGGGACAGCCAGCCAAGATGACAGACCAGAAGAACTTTCAGTTCAAGCAAGGAAACAACAAATGAAGGTTTTGAGGGGCACCCAGGGCAGCATGGTGGCGTAGTGGTTAGCACAACCAGCTCACAGCACGAAGGTCCTGTATCCGATTCCCAGGGTCAGGCGCTGATGTGTGGAGTTTGCATGTTCTCTCTGTGCCTGTGTGGGTACTCCAGTTTCCTCCCACAGTTCAAAGACATGCACATTAGGCTAATTAGCTGTTCCAAATTGCCCCTAGGTGTGGATGTGAGTGTGAATAGTTGAGTGTGTTGACTCTGCAATAGTTTAGTGAGCTGACCAGGGTGCGCACCGTCTTTGACTTGTGTCAGGGGAGACAGGCTCCAGCCTTGCTGCTACCCTACTAGGAGGATTAATCAGTTCAGCAAATGATTGATTGATTGTACACAAAGTACATAATGTAGTTTAGCTAGCTAACCCCAACACATGCTAACGTCTTTTTCTACTATTGTGTAGCCAGTTGTCGTGCAATAATAATGACAAAAATAACATATTTATTTGTTTATTTATATTTAAACATATCTATTTCTCCTATTCTTGAAGTGAATTAGCTAGATGGGCTACTGTTTATGCTTTCACTCATAAACATTTGGAAATGGTTAACATACACGCATGTCACCAAGGCAACAATTGGCGACACTTTGAAGCAATTCGCTTGTTCTCACAGAACAAAAAAGTTCTGTACACACTTCAATTCCTGCTCCATCAGTCTTTATTAGTGTGAAGATGGTGCTCTGTGTTTGTCCCTAACACGTGGTGAATTAAAGGCCTGATGACTGTGCTCCATAGAAGAATAATTAATCATGAGTTTCATGCTGGCAGAGCACTTAAGCCTGAGGCGGAAATTTATGTTCCATCTTCTACCAGCGTGCCTTTTCATACAATTTCATTTCATTCAAAACACAACATTTAGATTAATCTCTGTTTTTAATTTCATGATGTTGTGTGGATCTGTAAATATAAATTAAAAGCAATGTATTCATATGAAAATCTGTACAATATGTTATAAGTCTCTCCAGGAATTTGCCTCACATTGCATCCATTCAACCAATCCACGTGCATTCTGTGCAACCTTGCAACTTTAACCCATCACTGCAACCTTACCACAAATGTGGCCAATCGTTTTATTATACAAGGAGATTCATCAATTGTAGCAGATGTTGAGCCATGCATCATTAAATGTTACTTCCTGGTTTATGCATTGGAAGAAATCAAGATGTCTGACATGTCCACAACTATTTTTGCAATTTTCACATAATACCCCACTTGAATCACAATGACATGATGACATGCATCACAATATTTTTAAAAATCTGCTGCAAAATTTGGCCTTCTAGACCACAACAATCAGACAAAACCTGCAAAATGCTGGAGGAACTCATAACCATCATCCAGTCACACATACTGATGTTGTATACAACTGAAATCAAATCTTTAAGAATTTAAAGGCAAGCATAACGCTAAAGTTTTGTAAGAACCATTTTGAAGATCCATAACACAAAATAAAGCACACAACACACTAAAAATTTTGCTCAACATTTAATGTATTACCTTCAGAAATAATATGACAATATGTCTAGGGAAAACATAAATTAAGAAATATGAAAGTTGGTTAGTGTGTATATTTGTGAAGGTGACAGGAGAGAGAGAGAGAGAGAGAGAGAGAGAGAGCAACTTTATATCTTATTCACCTGCTGTCAAGTGAACAACATTCAAACAAACCATCAGGTTCTTCAACAGTTCTGCAATGCTTCAGTGATAATATTAGGATTGCTTACAAATTTGTTAGAATATAAGGCACAGTACATACAACATGGTAATTGAAGTAATATAAACAAGGTGCAGAGTTGAGCTTGTGCTACTATTTTTCAAAGCTTGACTCCGGGTGTCTCCATGTGTGGTCTCGAAACTGGCAAATTTATACCCACAGACACAGAATATATACAAACATGATTTCATATAAATAAAAAATTGCAAAAATGGTGTTAAGAGAGTCTGACACAAATAGTAATAATATATGAATATTAATTAGTGTTTTGTTCGCCTGTGGCATCGGTTTCACCAAGTTGGTGAAGATATTATTTACCAAGTCATGATTTGATTTTTTTAAACTTCAAATAGGAAATGTTTTGCTTTCCAGTAAAACTGAATTCAATTTATTATCTGTGTAAAAAAAATCAATCTAAACTCATTAGCAATATCATTAGTAAAGCTCAGGGAGGATTAACACATGTGTTTAATTATGTTAATAGAAATCCAGCACTGAGCTCATTTAGTGCAGACTGCATTCTGCTTAATGCAACTTAAACGACTTCTTTTACTTAAAAAAAAAAAGTGAGAGACTTTTTGTCTTCATGAAAGAATGTAATTGTGGGAGGGGGTGTATTTATTTATAATGAGACAAGCAGAGCATTAATGAGCACACTTAACAAATATTACTTCATTAGGATAACATCATCTCACATGATGAACTTTATCTTCTTCATCTTCATCTTCATCTTCTTCCACTTAATCCGGGGTCGGGTCGTGGGGGCAGCAGCATAAGCAGTGAAGTCTGGACGTCCCTCTCCCCAGCCACTTCCTCCAGCTCTTCCATGGGGACACCGAGGCGTTCCTAGACCAGCCGAGAGACACAGTCCCTCAAACATGTTCTGGGTCGACCCCGGGATCTCTTGGACATGCCCAAAACACCACACCAGGGAGGCATTCGGGAGGCATTCTATTCAGATGCCCAAGCCACCTCAACTGTCTCCTCACAAAGCAGAGGAACAGCAGTTCTACTCTGAGCTCCTCCCAGATGATCGAACTTACCACCCTATCTCTAAGGGAGAGCCCTGCCGCCCTGCGAAGGAAGCTCATTTCAGCCACGTTTATTCATGATCTTGTTCTTTCATTAGGTGAAGGTAGGAACGTAAATTGACTGGTAAATTCCGTATAAACTCTGTTCCCTCTTCACCAAGATGGACCGGTACAAGCTCCTCTTTACAGAAGCTGCACTGATCTGCCTGTTGATCTCCTGCTCCATCCTTCCCTCACTCATGAACAAGACCCCAAGATACTTGAACTCCTCCACTTAGGGCAGGACCTCATTCTAGACCCAGAGGGTGCATTCCACCCTTTTCTGGCTGAGAACCATGGCCTCAGACTTGGAGGTGTTGATTCTCATCACGGCCGCTTCATACTCAGCTGCGAATCATTCCAATGAGAGCTGGAGGTCCCGGCTTGATGAAGCCAATAGGACAATGTCATCCGCAAAAGGCAGAGACGAGATCCTATGGCCACCAAACCAGAACCCCAGAGCACCTTGACTGCACCTAGAAATTCTATCCATAAATATTATGAACAGAACTGGTGACAAAGGACAGCCTTGACAGAGTCCAACCCCCACCGGAAATGAATTCGACATGTTGTAACCAATGCAGACCAAGCTCTGGCTCTGGCAATAGAGAGACTGAACGGCCTGTAGCAACGGGACCGGTATACCGTATCCCCGGAGCACACCCCACAAGATAGCCTGAGGGACACAGTTAAAAGCCTTCTTCAAGTCCACAAAGCACATGTGGACAGGTTGGGTAGACCCCCTCCCGAACTACCAGGCTCTTTCTCTTCCACAGAGGGCATGTTGGTGGGATTGAGAAGGTCCTCCAAGTATTCCTTCCACCACCCGACAACATCCCCAGTTGAGGTGAGCATCTCCCCACTTCCACTGTAAACAGGGTTTGTGAAGTTCTGCTTCCCCCTCCTGAGGCATCAGATGGTGGTCGCTTTCCAGGCCCTCACTGAACTCCTCCCACACCCGAGATTTTGCATCGGCGACAGCCCAGGCTGCAGCATGTTTGGCATGTCGGTACCCATCCCCTGCCTCAGGAGTCCCACAGGCCAAAAGGACCCAATAGGCCTCCTTCTTCAGCTTGATGGCCAATCTCACCACAGATGTCCACCACCTGGTTCAGGTGTTGCCCTCAAGACAGGCACCGATGACCTTCTGGCCACAGCTCTATGGGGTTGTGGTTGTAGCTCTGCCAGAGGTGGTAGCTGAAGGCCCTTCTGACAGGAGACTCTGCCAAACATTCCCAGGAGACCCTAACTACACATTTGGGTCTACCAGGTCTGGAGGGCGGACTCCCCAGCCATCGGAGCCAGCTCAGCACGAGGCGGTGATTGGCTGACAGCTTAGCTCCTCCCTTAACCCAAGTGTCCAGAGCATGTAGCTACAAGTCCAGCACGACTGCAAAGTTGTTCATCAAACTGCAATCTAGGGTGTCCTGGTGCCAAGTGCACTCATGAAAACCCCTATTTTTGAACATGGTGTTCATAATGGACAAACCATGACGAGCACAGAAGTTCAACAACAAAACACCATTCGTGTTCAGATCGGAGAGGCCGTACCTACCAATCACACCTTTCCAGGACACACTGTCATTGCCCACATGGGCGTGGAAGTCTCCCAGGATGACGACGGAGTCCCCAGGGGGTCCGCCTTCTAGCATACCCTCTACAGACTCCAAAAAGGGTGAGTATTCTGAGTTGTCATTTGGTGCATAAGCACACACAACAGTCAGCACCTGTCCCCCCACCTGGAGGCGGAGGGACACTACCCTTTCATCAACCAGGGCGAACTCCAACATTTGGGAATCCTTGGGCAACAAGGATGCCCACACCGGCTTGCTGCCTCTCCCCATGAGCGACTCAGAATAAAACAAGGTCTAACCCCTCTCAAGATGGGTGGTTCCCACAGCCCAAGTTTTGTGTTGAGGAGAGCCCAACTATATCTGAGGCTCCTCCCCCACCAGAGAGGTGACATTCAGTGTCCCAAAAGCCAGAGTCAGTAGTAGAGGATCAGTCCGGCAGAACCCATGCCTTCACCTGCCACCTGGCTCACACTGCACCCGACCCCTATAGCCCCTCCCAAAGGTGGTGGGTCCATGGGAGGGCAGACCTATGTCTCTTCTTTGGGCTGGGCCCAGCCAGGCTACATGGGCAAAAGCCAGACCATTGTACAAGATTCAGATCAAATCAAATTCTGAAGCCAGTATCATGATGTGAATCGAATGAGGATGATGTGAATCGAATGCTCTAAAAGCAATATACTATCAGGAAATAAGATGACACCTTATATTTAGTGTTTTAAAGGAATCATGTGGGGGATATGTGTAGGGTGTCTTCGGGTTCACTTATGTCTTAGCCTTTGCATGAATATATACACAGCATTGTTTTGCAGTAAATAATCCCACAGCTGATAGTAAAATGATTTTGATTTTGTGATGCCTGCATCAATATTTGAGAGTGCACAGATGCTCGGGCTGCCCGTAGCAAAGGCATGTGAGGAAGAGGATTTCATTAGACTGTGAGAAACACAGCTAGAGTTATTACTAACATTCAGGACAGATAAGTGTTTGAGATTGCTCAGAGCCACTCGACGGCACATTAGTGCAGCAAAGCCGATGATTTAGCAATATTATAACCTCCTGTTTCTGATTCTTGGGGCATTAGAAGGGATCATTCGGAGCATAGAATAAACATCATGACAAAAAGAGTTAGGGAAAAAGGCACTGTGTCTTGTGAATTTCTATAAATTTTCACAGGAACTTAACACTATTATGGCATTATCCTCAAGCCAAAAGTGAAGAGTGCAATTCCTTAATGCAGGGCATTTCTACATAAACGACATTCATCCTACTTTAAAAAATCTATATTTTCTAAACATCCTGCATTCTTACAGGGTCTCGTAGGGTCATAAGTGCCTATATCTAAAAAAAAAAATAAAAATAAAAAATAAATCCCTGCTTTAATGTACAAACACGATTTGTGCACTGATTCCTTTACTCTCAAAGAAAGCCACACATGCACGCTCACGCACTCTGTTTACTTTACTCATGCACAAAATTGGAGGCATGAATTAGCTCTGCTCATGTTTGGAAAGTGTGCAAGTGTTCAAAGTTCATCTGATGCACTCAAACGCTTTTTTTTACTTAGATTTTCAGAGTCTATCTATCTATCTATCTATCTATCTATCTATCTATCTATCTATCTATCTATCTATCTATCTATCTATCTATCT
>JAQMYF010000001.1:56495291-56508867 GCA_030014195.1 Neosilurus mollespiculum
TAGTACTTGGTTTCTGATTTATCTTCATTTTGTTAAGTGTATAATCATCACTGCATCACTGTATTTTTTTATTTCTTTCATCGCTAAACCATTCCATATGGTTTGAAGTTCATTCATGCTATGCAAAAGTCAAAAAATAAATAAAATATTAAAAAATTTATAAAAAAAAAAAAATTTGCAGCCACATATTATGGCTTTCAGACATGTTTCAGTGATGAAGCAACTGCAATTAGAGTAAAAACACACAACGTGCTCATCTGTATCTTTGACCCTCTGCCTATTAATATTCTTAAACTCGTTCCTCACCTCTCACCAGCTATACTTCCTGTACAATATATTTTTAATTACTGAACATTTTGAACCTGTTTGTTACTGGAAAGACAGAAAGAGATATTTCTAAGCCTGTTTACTTATTCATTACTCACTCATTCATCCGCCAAATCGCTTAATCGTATTAGGGTTGAAGGGAGGCTGGAGCCTAACTCAGCCAACCCCGGGTACCTCATGTACAAGATGTACTACAAAAGTATCTCATTATTATGAGAACAGTATCTCATATTACAACAGGTCCAGTATACTGTGTTATAAGACAGGTATCTCGTGGCTGGGGTTGTAATGTTTAGGATGCTGGGTTTGAATACCCATTAGATCACCTCTGCCTTAACCATAAGTGTGCCTCTGTCCCGGGCAGTGGTGGCTATAGGCAGAGGTTCAAGCCCCAGTACCCCCAAGGTGCCACTGTTGGGCCCTTAAGCAAGGCTCATAACCCTCATTTGTTCAGTTGTATAAAATATAACAAATGTAAGTCACTCTGGGTAAGGGCCTCTGCCAAATGCCATAAATGTCCACCCAGCAGTATAACAGGGTACCACTAAAAATACAGGGAAGGTAACCTGCAATGGACTAGCATTCCATTCAGGAGGAGTTAAACTCCTGGTCGCTTCACGCTGTAGAAACTGTGATAAGCTACAGCTCTGATGAGCCGCTAAGCTCAGGTGTTAAAAGCCCAACAAGCTTACTTATCTCATTGTTAAGAGGACAGTATCTCATTGTTATGAGACAGGTATCTTCTTTGTGCATCAGAATCTTGTCATCTTACAATATTCGGTAAAAGAGAAGTTGTAATATCTTGCTGTTTACCAAAAACAGTCATGACATCTGAGAAATTTGGGATCATTGGGATGGTTTAGAGCCGATTTATGCACTGCCTGGCCAAAAAAAGTTGCATATGCTAATATTTTCATGAAGTGTATTCAGCCTTGATCACAGCATGTGACCTCCATGGCATTGTTGCTCCAGTTGGTCCTGTCGAGGCTCCGCAACATTAATGTGGCCATAAAATGAAGTCAGCTGATGAGCTGATGGTACTGAATGAGCAGTTCATCAACAATGGACTTTTTCTGCCCTGATGGCAGATAAATAATGAGCGAGTGGTTCAGGGAGCACGAGGAATCATTTTCACTTATGAATTGGCACCCCAGAGTCCTGACCTCAACCCTATTGAAAGTTTTCGGGATGTGCTGGAGAAGACTTTATGGAGTGGTTCAGTTTTCCCCTCATCACTTCAACACTGGAATTTTTTTTGGCGGAACGGTGTACTTTTGTGAAGATGCACGCACGTGTAGGAGCTTTGAGATGACAAGAAAGGGGTTGATGGTGATTGTAGCTTTCACAGGAGACATGTGCACACCCACGATATTTCAGCTAGTGTACATGTCGTGAGAAAATATTGTCAGTGTGAAGCATGCACAGATGACAGTGGGAAGGAAAAACACAACATGAAAAATACAGTGGAGCAGTTACATTCGCTCCTAGGGGCAATCTGACAGGGTAGACTATGAACAGTTCACTAGACCATCACAGGTGCCACTTACACTGAGGGGCAATTTGTAAAAACCAGTTAGTCTAATGTGCATGTCTTTGGACTGTACGAGGAAACCCGGAGCACCCAGAGAAAACCCACGCAAGCATGGGGAGAACACTCAAACTTCAGGCAGAAATGTCCTCACCGAGCCTGGGACTCGGACCCAAAACCTTCTTGCTGTGAGGTGGATGTAATAACCACTACACCATCGTGCCGCCCAAATATGGTATCAGTGGATGGAGTCGATACTCCATCCTTTATTATGGCACGTATTTCATTTACGTGCGAAATTGCTGAAATCTGTTGACAGGATGAGTGTAAACCTTTTTTTTTCCCATCAAGGAATTAACTTTTTTTGTTTGTTTGTTTACTCGTTTTCATTCAATGAAACGTGAACCATCCTGTTTTTGGGTTTCTTTTAATTATTATTTTATTTTTCATAAATTCCAATTTGGCACAATACGACACTGCCCCCTAGTGTATTCTCTCTCTCTCTCTCTCTCTCTCTCTCAGTTTGTGTTTCTCTCGATTTACCTACTCACTCTCTTTGTCTTCTCCTCTCTCCTCACTCTCTGCCTGTCCTTTTCTCCTTCTGGTTGTGTGGATCTCTCTCTCTCTCTCTCTCTCTCTCTCTCTCTCTCCCTCTCCCTCTCTCTCCTTCTCTCTCTCTCTCTCTCTCTCTTTCTCTCTCTCTCTCTCTCCATTTACCCCTTTCTCACTCTCTGTAACTATTTTAATTCTCTGTCTATGTCTCCCTCTCTCTGTCTCTCTCAGACTCTGTGTCTATCTCTCCATCTTATTATTTTATTTCTCTCTCTCTCTCTTTCTCTTTTTCTTTTAGTCTTCTCATTCTTTCTCTCCTCACTCATTTTTTCCTTCTCCTGCTCTCTCTGTCTTCCTCTTCTCTTATTCTCCTTATTCATTCTCTGAATATTTCTCCTTGTTATTCTCTCTCTCTTCTCTCTCCTTAATATCTCTTCCTCTCTCCCCCCCTCCATTTATGTTTATCTCTATTTACCTCCCTCTCACTCTCTCTGCCTCTCTCCTTCTTGCACTGTTTGTTTGTGTCTTTCCATCTCATCTCCCCCCTCCTTGTCTCTACCTCTCACCTTTTTTTGACTTATCCTTCTATCTCTCCTCTCTCTCAGCCTGTCCTTCAATCCTTCCCCTGCTCTGTTTTTCTTACTTATTCTATGTGTAAATCTCTCTCTCTCTCTCTCTCTCTCTCTCTCTCTCACTGTCTAGCTCCCTCTCTCCTAAATTTATGTTTCTCTCCATGTACCCTCTTCTCACTCTCTCTGCCTATGTCAAAATTCTCTGTGTTTATCTTTCATTCTCATTCTCTGTCTCTCCTTCTGTCTCTCTCTCTCTCTCTCTCTCTCTCTCTCTCTTTCTCTCTCTCTCTCTCTCTGTCTGTCTGTCTCTCTCTCAGGTGATTTATCAGAACAAAGTGATTAGCATGTCTGTTCCTCGTTGTTCCTCTGGAGCGCCGTGTGGTGCAGTGATGAGTTTGATTTCAGCGGGAGTGAGAAGTCGTGTCTGCATACTGCTGCTTTATTCTACAGCTCATTTCACCTCCAAACAGCAGTCCAGAAATCTGACATGGGTAAAGGGATTGTGCACAGGAACGTCTGCAGTGTGTATGAAGATATATCAAACATTATTATAACACTGTTATTATAATCATCATCTCAGGGGAGTTTGGGTTTTTAAAGTTGTTCAAGCTGCTTACTATAACTATCAGAAAGAAAACACTTTGTACACACTATCAGAAATAATTTACTCTGGAAAATAAAGTTCATGTAGGAAAAATTACAGAAGGTGTTTTCCACATGTTGCACAGCTATCTGCCAACGTCACCTTTTTATTTACACATCATAATTATTATCCATTTATAGTTATATTTAATGTTGGGGAATGTCTTTCAAACTAGTTCATTATTGTTCACCATGTGATAACAGCTATAAACAGTCTTTCCTCTTATTTTCCTTTCTCTTTGTCAAAAAAAACCCCACAAGAGGCCATGTGACCGCAAAACCTGCCATGCCTTTATACATTCTGTTCATCTATCTATCCAGTAATGAAACACAAGACAACAAGATGCCTTGCACAGTGATTAAGGTAGTCATTCCCCCACCAGACTACCACTCTGGACCTGCACATCGAATACCAAGCAGAGCACATAAGCGAAGAGTCCAGAGCCTATCTCAGCCAACCCTGGGTGAAGGGGGTTACACCCTGAACAGCTCATTAATACATTTCCGGGCAAACACACACACACAACCATTTACACTATGCCACCATGCCACCCACCATTCATATATACATATATCCATCTATCGTGCTATACATCCATTCATCTATTCATCTTTCTATTCATTAATTATGTGGCTGCACATTAATGTGCTGCACATATTACTATTCACCTCGAATTGGTTCTCTTTATTTATTTATTTATTTATTATTATTCTGTCATTCCGTCATCACTTAATGTGGCCCGAATGGAAAAGTGCACCCAGAAAATGTATATATCAAAATGTCTCAGCACCACGAAAATGCGCTACTAATTTTTATTGCCGTTTATTTTATTGCCATGGCGACACAATTAGCCAAAAACCACACCAAAAATCCCATTGAAATGAATGGGGAGTGGTTGATGAACAATCGTGACACTCGCCTGAATTTGATGCCTTACCAAGAAGCCATATTTTCACATAGAAACTTGGTTGAACTTTTAAAATGTAGACACTGAAATCATTATTTCAACATTCAAATTGGCTTTTTGCTACCTTTTATGGTTTTCTCTCTTTAAGTCTGACAAGGTTTTTCCATCGATTTGTGCATTTATAATGGGTGTGTATTGTGGGAAATGTTCTGGACTAGAGTGAATGATGTCATCAGTAGAGTGGGAGAGAAGATTATCTTGGAAAAACATTTTTTAACTTTAGCTCCTACTCCAATAATTTTCACTCTACACAAATAAAATTTGCATCAAAATAAAGGGAAATTTGTGCTGGTTCTGACCATGTAACTATCGAGTCAGAATTGTAGAATTTAAATGGCAAGCCTCCGACTGACAGCCGCAACCTAAATGTCTCCATAAGATTCGATGCAAAAAAAATAAATCGAATTCATGTAAATTCTTGGCTCTCAAACGCTGTCAACGTCATTGCAATGGGAAATACGGTTTCCAAATCAGAAGTCCGAAAGCGAGACGCCCTCTATATACATTTTTCAGTGGAAAAGGGAATGTATCCACAACACATTTGACTTTCCGATTCATGACTCACCTCTGAACAGTTCTTTGACATAGCGGCCATCTTAGCTCCAAGCACCACCACTGAACAGGAAGTGGTCTCTGTTTCATCAACGGTTTGATGCATTGCTACCCAATTTGACATTCAAATCAAATTCAAATTTATTTGTCACATACAAAATCACACCCAGTACAATATGTAGTGAAATGCTTGTTGCAACTGTTGTTACGCAGAAGAATAGAAAACTATCAGTATCAAGAAGAAAAAAGAAAAATAACTATAACAATAACTATTTAATGGACACCTATAGTTAAAAGTCAAATATAATATAAAATGTAAAATATAAAATATAAATGTAATGACGATTTTATAAGTAATGCATATGTAAAGTGTCGGTGCAGTATGCACACAAGATGTCCAGTGGGTGTGGTTGTTGTGTGTGCGCAGAGTAGTGCAGGGTGTACAGAGAGTGCAATTCATGTGTCCAACAATCAGCTGAGGTAGGATGTAATGTTCATGTGTAGGGTAGAGTCTACAAAGTCCAGGTACTAGAGTTCTGGTTGAGTTCCCGAATGGCCTGCGGGAAGAAGCTCCTCCTCATTCGCTCAGTGTTTGCTTTCAAGCAACGGAAACGTTTCACTCACCGCAACAGAGAGAAGAGTCCATTGTTGGGATGGCTGAGGTCCTTCATTATCTTCCTGGCCTTGGACCAGCACCGCTTGCTGTATGTAGTACTTGCTGTATACCCTTTCATCCTTTCATCTATCAAGTTTCCATGTTTAGCCTGTGCTTGCCTGGGTTTTGTCCAGGTATTCCAGTTTCCTCCCACAGTCCAAAGACGTGCACATTAGGTTAATTGACTGTTTCAAGCTGCCCATAGGTGTGAGTGTGTTTTGTGTGTGTGTGTGTGTGTGTGTGTGTGTGTTTTGTGTGTGGGTTTTGGCACTGTTATGGACTGGTTATGGGTGTACCCAGAATTCTCCCTGTGTCAGCTGAGATAGACTCCAGCCTCCCCGCGACCCTAATAGGATTAAATGGTTCAGTAAATGAGTGAGTGAGTAAATAATTTAATATGAGACCTTGTTATGTCTTTACTCACAGTACCAAACCCAGTAACATGCACAGGGATTTTTTTTATTTATTGGTGAATTATTAATTATGACCAATAAAAGATTATTATTACTGCTTTATTATAATAAAAACACGTACACCGTGTATACTGACGTTTCCCATAATAAAGTTTATTTTATATTTATGGAAGGAGTCTCTAGTGTCAGTGCTTTGTAACAGTCAGTGTTAAAATCTTTAGACATCTTCAGGCTGGGCGAGTTTTTACTTAGTACTCTCTCTGACGTGTGGAGTTTCTATTGACAGGAGAGAGAATAGAGAGAAGGTGGTGAAGGAAAGAATATTTATTTATTTATAGCTGCAGTAATGTGAGTGAGATCTTACATAACAAAAGAACTTGTTTCATGGACAGTTCAGGCTCACATATGCAAATATGCATTCCCTCACTCTTTCATATTTTATTCACACACACACACACACACGCACACACACAGTCTGGTTTCCATAACTTCAGGGGACGATACATACGTATACTTTTATTTCCTGGAGAACTTTAAAATTCGATGACTTACCTTATGGGGACTTGCATTTTGTGCCCATAAGGAAGACCAATCCCCATAATGTGACTGTGTATACAAATTGAGTGTGTGTGTGTGTGTGTGTCTGTGTGTGTGTGTGTGTGTGTGAGAGAGAGAGAGAGAGAGAGAGAGAGAGAGAGAGAGAGAATCAATATAGACATTACACTCAAAAATAAAATAAATACTATTTAACAAATATAATTTCTACATTTTAAATCAAGTCTAAAAAATGCATGTTGCAGTAAGAAAAACATTTTTATAATTATTTTAACCATGCATCAAAGTCTCGGGGTGGAAAGGGATCAAACTGTATCTTTTTGTGTTCAAATGCACGTCTTTAGTACCTCTAGTATGTATCTTCTACCTAGAAAGGTGTATATGCTTTCTCGAAAAATTACATTTAACTCTGCACTGTACTCATGTTTTCAGTGTAAAGACTGGATTTTAAAGATGATAAAGATAATGGAACCAATCCAGGGATAAAGAAAGATAGAGTTTAATACCAGTTTCAGCATCTTTACCAATGTCCTTGAAGAATACTTACAGCATCACTCTTCATTACCATCGTGTTCGCTGTCTGTCAGGTTGTGAGTCAGGTACCTGCTTGTCAGCTGTGCACCGGCCGTACCTGCTGTGTGTCTGAGATGAGGGGATTTATATAAACAGGACTCCAGAGTGACATGTGATTGAGGTAGGAGTGATACGACACATCACTTGGGATGTCAGGTTCCAGCCCGTATCCCGTCCCAGAGCAAAACATATCCCCCACACTGGGCCACATGGGCTTCATGCGTGAGAGTAAACACACACGTGCACATTTCATGGCTCATCACTCACAGAACTCGACACACAGGAAGACTGCTGGGCATAAAAACAGCACAATTAGTCTTGTTATTATTACTGGTGCAAGCATTTCAGTGAAGGTCTTTAATGAAAGAGAGCAGATGAGAGAAATGTGTCGTACAAAACTGGTTTCGATCAGATGCTACAACATGGATCTGGATCAACAGCACATCTGCCTCACATCAAGAAGGTCCTGGGTTCCCAGGCTCTGGCGTTTCTGTGTGGAGGTTGTATGTTCTTCCAATGCTTGCATAGGTTTACTCCAGGTAGTCCCGTTTCCCTCCACTGTGCAAAGACATGCACATTAGGTTAATTGGCTGTTCCAAATTGCCCCTAGGTGTGAGAATGGTTGTGTGTGTGTGTGTTGCCCTGCGATGGTCTGGAAAGCAGTTCAGGGTATGCCCCACCTTTGCACGGTGTTGGCTAAGATGGGCTACAGCTTCCTTGTGATCCTAGTGGGACTGAGCGGTTCAGCAAATGAGTTAGTTAGTTAGTTATCGTACTTTCCCTGCCTCCTGTCCATGTCTGTATTGGATGTATGTACTGTACGCCTCATTATCCATTCTATATCATGTACATACTATCAGTTAGAATTATTTATTTTCCCAGCAGAACACCTACAACTTCTATTATTTGCCTTTAAAATGTAATTCCACCCCCAGCTCTCAGCTAACTCCACTCACTGAACAATTTTCAAAAATATTAAAAAGTGAGCAAGAGGTCTGAGGAAAGGGTGGGCGGTTAAGGGAGCAGACAGAGACTGAGCAGGCAGGCAGAGGGTGGAAAATGAGCAAATGAACCTGTAAAAATGAACCGGGTTCACTGACTCCCACTCAAGTGCAGGGGCGTTCACACTCTTTCTTAATAAACATTCATGACAGAGAAGTACCAAAGGGATGACTCTACATCAGCATCGGTGGTGCAAGCTTCAGGAGTTAGCAATTTCAGGCATTTTAAACCCTGAAAGTACTGAATTATTTTTAAAAATGGTAATTTTGTCAATATTTCCACCAGCATTGATGTGTTATATTACAGTGCAGTCATATCATTTCGTTTAGAGCTCAGAATAACACATTAAAATCTGCAGAACCTCTTCAAGTATCTATTGATGCATAAGGAGGCTAATATGAGGTGGATATTAAGGGGAAGCCTTTATTTGTTTTTTAATGTCGTATTACTGTATTTGACACGTTTAATTCCATATTAGTGTGCCTCAGGCTCGGCGTATAGTATTCCCCTTGACGTTCCTTTCTGGGGACTATTCAGTGATATCCACCTCACCTTCAGTGCATGATTGTTAATTATAATGCAGAGAATGCTGGAACCAGTCCCAGGTGACCTCAGGCAAGAAACGAGCTGTTTGAGCTGGCTATAAACACAAGGGTTTTTTTTTTTGTCATTTTTATTTTTATTAATTTCTTTTTTGGTGGAGAGACATTATTGCATCATGGTGTGCTAGGCCTTCTGGTTAACAGCCCCCCCAACCCCTTATTGTCCACCTGCTGGTACACAGTGGTATCTTTGAGTGTGGATCTTTCAGGTGACCAATCAGAGCAGAGTGGGCATAGAGAGCAGAAATACCATAAACCAATACCAGCCCCTTTCCTTTCTCCACCTTCATGGCTGAAGTGCCCTTGAGCAAGGCACCTAACCCCCAACTGCTCTCCTGGCACCCCAGTGTCTTACCGACCACTACCCCATGTGTGTGTGCTCACTGGTTACATGTGTGTGAGTGTGTGCTGACTTTGGATGGGTTAACTGCAGAGGCAAAAATAAAAAAATAAAATAAAAATGGGAGGAGGAAGCCAAACATGTGCACTCAAAATCAGAGGTAGTGTCCTGAAGGACTGTGGAGTTTTTTGGATTAGGGATCATACTTGGTGCATCACCGGTGTCCTAAATGAAGGTCTGAAAATGGGTTTAATATCTGATCTTTAAGAGTCCTTAATCTGATTCTCTCTTTAAGAAAATCCTGAATCATAAAAACAGATTTTCTTTTTCCCTTTTAGAAGTTATTTTATAGGACTCCTTAAATATATGAATGAAGGTTTTGTACTCTTACTGTTTTTGAATGTAAATCACTGTTTTCCCACTCGTGGCATTGTGGCAGTTCCACAAAGAACCATTAGACTTCCATTGAAGCTTTCATGAACCCTTGGTGAACCCTAAGAGTACATTTCCAGCCCATTTCTAAGAGAGTACACACATCACGTTCGTATTATTGTCTCTGTAGTGTGTGAGTCACTGATTGCGGTTGCTGGATGATACGCTTTCTGACCAATAAGTAAATAATAATTTAAATTTTTAAAGGGATAAAGGGGTTTTATTTGACTTTTATTTGGACTGCGATTGTAAAGCATTCATTTACATAAGCACCAAAATTTGTGTGACAGATAAAAAGTGTCATCTCTGTGGCTGTCACCTGCAGATAAAAACATCACAGGAGAACGTCTAACAAAACATCGCGTCGACCCTTTCTCCAGAGGCACGGCCCACAACGATCCTCCCTCTCTTCTATATTTCTAATTCCTCAGGGTTTAACAAAGTTTATACAGAGAACTCTGTAACTCTGCAAACCTTTTTATCTGATCCATCCCACATCCACAGCAGATATCTCCTTCGATCTGGGTGTAAGTTTCTTTCTTTCTTTTTTTTTTCTTTTTTCTTTTTTTTTCTTTTGCTAACTATTTGTTCAACTCTTTTAAATGTTGAGTTGTGTCAAGAAAACTGTCTTGTTTGATGTGTGAAGCGTAGCAATGAGAAATATATTCAGATCAAGGTTCAATATGATAAAATCAACATCTCGTGATCATAATCATCATCAATGAATCTAACCTTTTAAATTCTAGACATAATTCTAGTTATTTAATTTTTCATTTACATTTCAGTTATTTTATCTGTTTATTAACCTTTAATACATATTAACCTTTATTACATTTCATATCGAACAGATTATAAGAGGATCAGGCTGCCGTGTTCTGAGAATAACCTTCCTACAATGTTTGATTCATAGTCTGTATCGTTTTGTAGTGGTATAGTGGTGTTAGTTAAAAACTACACATTAAATATAAATATTAGTATCTTACAATTAGAAATGTTGCAGAAATGTCGTAGAAATGTTGCAGAAATTATTTCAGAAGTTAAATCTCTAAGAAAACTTATCAGATTAAACTTAAATTTTAGTTTTTATAGTGTTCTGGACTTAAAACTGTCCTAAAACTATTTCTAGAGTAAAATTTTTATTTAGGAATGAATCTGTTATTGATGTAACACTAACAGGACAAAAGAAATGAATACATCTTGTTACAGTAACAGTGAGGAATTTTAGGACGAGGTTTAAATATGACAACCATGAAGCTCCGAATCATCAGAAATACACAACAACAACAATAATAATAATAGTAATAATAATAATAATAATAAAAAACACCAAGATCATTATCACTTCACTGATTTAATTTTAAAACTTTTATAATTAGATTCAGCCAAAATTCCCGAAAGAGTTAAAGTGATAAACACACAGATCATCTCCAGAGATTCTGTTTTTCAAACACAGTGTGTGTGTGTGTGTGTGTGTGTGTGTGTGTGTGTGTGTGTGTGTGTGTGTGTGTGTGTGCTATATAATGAGGACTAGAATACATTTCCAGTAAACAGAATGAGGACATTTTGGCTGGTCCTCACTTTTTTAAAGGGCTATTTAAGGGTTAAGACTTGGTTATGGGTTCAGGTTAGAGTTTAGGTTAGGGTTAGGTGATGGTTAAGGTTTGGGTAAGGGACTAAGGAATGCTTTATGTCAGTCCCCACAAACATACAAGAAATTCACATTTGTGTATGTGTGTGTCCCTGCTATATAGAAAGTACCAGAATGTGTTTAACCAACAGAGTGAGAACATCTTGTCTGGTCCACACTTTTTAAAGGACTATTTGATGGCTTAAGACTTTGTTTTAGGGTTCAGGTTAGAATTAGGTTTAGGTTAGGGTTAGTGTAAAGGTCAGGGTTTGGCATCTAGTCATGTTTAAAGTTAGGGTAAGGGGCTAGAGTATGCATTATGTCAGTGAATGTCCGGAAAAAATGTGTGTGTGTGTGTGTGTGTGTGTGTGTGTGTGTGTGTGTGTGTGTGTGTGTCAGTTCGATCCCAAAGTGACAGCAGGTGATCAGTGTATTTAGAAACATGTCCTGTCCCACACTATAACAAACCCTTAGGGACACACCTGTCCTCCCATGTGTCCTCTCTGTGGACCTACACAGGGCGGCACTAATCCTGAGCTAGATTATAAAATCCAGCAGAGCAGCTGTGCACTGTTTGTTATACAGTATGTCCTTACTCCGAAATGTAGTTCATCATTCATTTGTGTCAGTAGTGAAACACACACTACACACTGTAGAGTATGCTGTATGAGGGACGGTTTATCACAGTGGGGTTTCATTTCTAGTTTGATTTTAGCACATCCGCCTCACAGTAAGAAGGTCCTGGGTTCGATTCCCGGGATCAGTGAGGGTGTTTCTGTGTGGAGTTTGCAGTTTCTCCCAATGATTGGGTGGGTTTCCTCCGGTTACTCCGGTTTCCTCTCACAGTCCGAAGACATGCATATTAAGCTAATGAGCTGTTTCAAATTGCCCCTAGGTGCCCACAAAACAATTTACAATCTCACACCCACACCTAGAGGCAATTTGGCATAATCAATTAGCCTTATGTGTGTCTCTTTGGACTGTGGGAGGAAACCGGAGTACTCGGAGGAAACCCATGCAAGCACGGGATAGCATGTATACTACACACAGTAACACACTTGCTGAGCCAGGAAATTGAAGCCAGGACCTTTTTGCCTTGAGGTGGACTGTGCCACCGTACCGCCCTGTCTTTTAAGGTAACGCTTTTACACCCGAGCCTAGTGGCTCATCAGGCCAGTTTCTGTAGCGTGAAGCTAGGAGTTTCTAGGAGACTAGGAGTTTAACTCCTCCTGGAGTCCATCGCAGGTTACCTTCCCAGTATTTTTACTGGTACCCATTTTTACTGCTGGGTGGACAGAGGCACACTTGTGGTTAAGACAGCCATGATCTCTCGATCATGAGCCCGGCACCCTAACCGCAACGCCACCTGCCCCACCAGGCTTTTAAACTGTAGTAATAAAAGGGAAACGTTCTTGATTTTAAAAAAGGAAGTGTATTCATCATTTCTTCAATAAAAATCATGATTTTTATTCCATAGATGCTTTTTCCTTTTTTTTTAATATACTTATGTAAGGAACAAAGAGCAGAATAGATGTAAATCACTTTTTTTAATCAGTTTTTCAAGCTTAAGAAACATGATGATTGAGTGATCTGGTTTTTATATAATCTCTCTGAATATTTCTCAAAATTATCTTACATTCAAAAATAATTTTAATGATTGTTTTTTTACCGAAAAAATGATTGTTTAAATTGAGGCATTTTAACAGATTTTTAAATAATGAATTAAGTTTTACAATTTTTCTTTCAGGAAATAAAAATAATAAACAAACAAGGAATTATTCTTATCAGTGCTATCAGTTTCCTGAGGTCTGTGGTTTTTTACCTTTTGGCCTGGTGCTATTAATTACATGCCGAATCAGTGTTTTGCAAACTAAATTTATGGAAAAAGGTTTGTGATACGGAATAAACAAATCTATTTTAATAAATTACAACAACAATAATAATAATAATAACAACAATTACAATAATAATAATAATAATAATAATAATAACAATTACAATAATAATAACAACAATTACAATAATATTAATTATAACAGTTACAATAATAATAACAATATTAATAATAATAATAATAATTACAATAGTGGGCAGTGGTGGCCTGGTGGTAGGGTGCTGGATTGGTGCTGGTTGGGGGTTCAAGCCTCACTGTCAGCGGGTTTTCACTGCTGTCCCCCCAGTGCAGCTAACTGGGTTATCAAAGGCCAGCCATGTCTCTCACTGTCTGTGGTGAGAG
>JAQMYF010000001.1:56508967-56519663 GCA_030014195.1 Neosilurus mollespiculum
CTCTGCCCTCGCCCAGAGTCGGCTGAGATGGGCGCCAGCCTCCCCGCGACCCTAACTAGTATTAAGCGGTTCAGAAAATGAATGAATGAATGAATTACAATAGTAATAATAATAATAATAATATTTGATATTATTATTATTATTATTATTATTATTATTATTATTATTTTCTTCATCTGCATCTTCTTCAACTTGATCCGGGGTCAGGTCGCGGGGCAGCAGCCTAAGCAGTGAGGTCCAGACGTCCCTCTCTCCAGCCACTTCCTCCAACTCTTCCAAGGGGACACTGAGGTGTTCTCAAACCAGCCAAGAGACATAGTCCCTCCAGTGTGTTCTGGGTCAACCCCGGGGTCTCTTCCTGGTTGGACATGTCTGAAACATCACACCAGGGAGGCGTTCAAGAGGCATTCTAATCAGATACCCGAGCCCCCTAAACTGGCTCTATTATTATTATTATTGTTTTTTTTTTTTTTGTTTTTTTGTATATTTCTCTATCTGTTTTATTTATTTATATTCATTAAACTTTATTATTAGTAGTAATAGTATTTTATTTATCAATTTATTCATCTATTGTATGTTTCTGTATTTGTTGATTTTTAAATTTCCTTATTTATTTGTTTATTTATTTATATATAATTTGTTATTATTATTATTATTATTATTATTATTATTCATTCACTCATTTTCTGAACCGCTTAATCCTAATCAGGGCCGCAGGGAGGCTGGCACCCATCTCAGCCAATGAGTGCAGAGTACACCCTGGACAGCTCACCAGGCAATTTTGGTAGTTGTATATTTCTGTTTGTTTATTTATTTGCTTCCTTATTTGTTTATTTATTCATTTATTCATCTATTTAGTTGTATATTTATGTCTGTTTGTATGTGTGTTTGTTTGTTTGTTTATCTGTTTATTATTGGAGATTTTCCAATCAGACACATTCTACTGACCACAAGTGCTACAGAACAAAATCCCCAAAACTGACGCATCCATTCACTGGAATAATGTTTTACTCTCACATAAAATTGGAAAGTAAAATCAGTCAAGTGATCTGGTGTCTTCAAGTATATTCTGTGTTTTCTATTAGTCTTAAAGGACCACTTTATCCTTTATTAGGGTCCCAGGGAGGCTGAATGTGTGTGTGTGTGTGTGTGTGTGTGTGTGTGTGTGTGTGTGTGTGTGTGTGTGTGTGTGTGTGTGTTTCTAAATCTTATGATCATGCATTTATTGTCCATTCATTAATTTTTCCATCCACTCACACCTGGGACAATTTGTAACAATCAGTTAGCCTAATGTGCATGTCTTTGGACTGCAGGAGGAAACCAAGTTACCCAGAGGAAACGCCCAAGTCTAGTCTAAGACTCGAACCCAGGACCTTCTTGCTGTGAGGCAGACATGCTAACCACGACATTACTGTGCTGCTCACTCATTTTTTTAAATCTGAAATAAGTTTATAATGTCTAGAAATAGGTTTAATAATAATATATTATATAAAAGTATTACTGTAATTGAATTGTATGACAGACATCATCAGCTTTACTAGATTTAAGATATTTTTGTATTCTAAGACATTTTTGGTGCGCTGATTTTTTAAAATAAATTTTATTAATTTAATTTTGGACAGAGATAGCACTGGCGGCATGGTGGCGTAGTGGTTAGCACATTCCCCTCACACCAAGAAGGTTCTGGGTTCGAGACCTGGGCTCGGCAAGGGAATTTCTGTGTGAAGTTTGCATGCTCTCCCATGTTTGTGTGGGTTTCCTCTGGGTACTCCGGTTTCCTCCCACAGTCCAAAAACATGCACTTAGGCTAACTGGCTGTTCCAAATTGCCCCTAGGTGTGTGTGTGTGTGTGTGTGTGTGTGTGTGTGTGCTGTTCAGAGTGTACCCTGTCTTCGCACAGTGTTAAGGCTGGAGATAGGCTCCAGCCTCCCCATAACCCTAGTAGGATTGAACGGTTTGGCAAATGACTGAATGAAGAGTGAGGGATAGAGCTTAAACAATTGGTGTAATCATAGCAGACGTAAACAGACTGAATCATGCTGATGGTTATGAATCACTCATTCTTTTGCAGTAGGGATTTGCATAAAAGTACCAAACCGACTTATCAGGTTCTAGAGGTAAACACACATGGAGTGTATTTAAAAAAGACTTGGCGTGTGTGTATTGGCTGACTCGAGGTTATTTACTGGAGGAACTGATATCTTTTACTGATTATTAAATTTATGGCTTAATAAATCACTGGGTCTGTTGTCGCAGGGGTGTGTGTAGGTGTGTGTGTGATATTTTATATCATAATCAGGGCCAGATGGCTTGGTTTTGGTTCCTGAGAAGCATATCATTGATTATTTGCATTGATCATTTTATCAGTGGAAGAAACTCATAAGGATAGTAAGACATACAAGGCTGTGTATTACTGACCAGGAGGTTGGTGGTTCAAGCCCCAGTACCATGAATCTGCCACTGTTGGGCTCTGGAACAAGGTCCTTAACCCTCAACTGCTCAGTTGTACAAACAAGATTAAAAATGTAAGTTGTTCTGGATAAGGGCTCTGCAAAATGCCATAAATATAAATTTGTGTGTGTGTGTGTGTGTGTGCGTGTGCGTGTGTGTGTGTGTAGCCGCTGTTTGTACAGACGCTGCTCCCTTGTGGCCTTTGACACAAGTTCACAGGATAACACAATAACAGCCCTGAGGAGGAGGCGTTCTCGTCTCAAGACACTCTCATGTGTTTGTTGCCTCTGATTTATTTTTCTGACAGCAAGACATGAGTCACACACACACACACACACACACACACACACACACACACACACACACACACTGCTGCTGCCGCCTACGTTGCGTTTCTGAGTGAAGGAAAGTAGTCGGTGGAAATTAAATAAAATGAAATCGAATGAAATTATGTTGTTAGGGATGTGCTGTATTTATTAATGAGTTATATAATGTACTGGGATGTTAATAATGAAACTGCTACTCAGATAGTTGTGGATCAGATTTATTATTATTATTATCGATTTTTGGACATTAAAATACATTTACTCATTCATTCATTATCCAAACGGCTTAATCCTATTAGGGTCATGGGGAGGCTGCAGCCTATCTCAGCCAACTCTGGGTGAAGGCAGGGTACACCCTGAACAGCTCAACAGATCATCACAGGCAACACATTCACAATCATTCACACTCACACAACCAGTGATTAGAGCAGCCAATCAGCCTAATGTGCCTGTCTTTGGACTGTGGGAGGAAACCGGAGTACCCAGACGAAACCCACGACAGCACGGGGAGAACATGCAAACCCAACACAGAAATGCCCTTGCTGGGCATAAAGCTTGAACCCAGGACCTTTTTGCTGCAAGGCTGACAAGTTAATCACTACGCCACCGTGCCACTCAGTCAATCAATTTATTTCAGGTTTATTTGTAATGTTTTTACCAAACAGACAGTCACAAAACAGCTTCCCTGGAATATCCAAACTCAACTTAAATTGCATTTTAGAAAAATAAAGTCATCTATCTATCTTTAGTGGCACACCATACTTAGGATACCACTTGATTTTTCATGGCTTGTACATCCCCTTACATCTACAGCACATTTAAAGTAGCCACTTGACCTAATGAGCATTTCTTTGGACTGTCAGAGGAAACCAGAGTACCCAGAGGAAACCCTGACAAGCACAGGGAAAACATGCAAACTGCACACTGAAAACATCCTTGGGCTGAGATTTAAAGCCAGAACTTCCTTGCTTGATGATGGTGATGATGATGATGATGATGATGATGCTGATGACGCAAGTCTCCTTGGTTCTAAATTTCAAGACCCAAACATGTCTATGTCATAATTTCTGTTAACTTATATATATATATAATTTTTTTTTACGATTTGTCCATTAGAATCTCCTTCACCTCCTCTGAAGCCATGCACTACCTGTACGAGATCAACATCAGGATGAACCTGACCTTCAATCCCACTGCTGGCCCTCCAGGGCTGAACGTGACTCCCAAGCCCTTCAGCGTGTTTGATGGGTGTGACAACATGGTGGAAGCCGTCCTGTTCGATCTGGCAGTGCAAACCTTTAACATTGTGATAGGATTTCCGGCCAACGTCTTGGTCATCGCCATCCTGCTTCGTAACCGGCACGAGCCCTCCACGTCTGACATCTTCCTGGGCTGCTTGGCTTTCATGGATGCCTACTTCGGTCTCATGGTCCCTATAAGCTTCCTCAACCTCTTCCATTGGAAGAGCAAGGAAGGTTGGTCAGCGCTGAAGTTCTCCTACGGCGTGAAGGACACGAGCGGGCCGCTCTTCCTTTCCTGTGTCTGTCTGGACCGCTTTATCGCTGTGATCTTCCCAATTGCTTTTGGTCAGCTGAAGCACATTAAGTACAGAATTGGCCTGTCAGTGTTTGTGTTCTGCCTCACCTTCGCTTACGCCTCAGCTAAAACTATCGGTGGTCTCCCTAACTTTGAGAGGATCTTCACGGGAGAGATCTTGGCCACGTTCACTTGGATGGTGATCTGCAACATTTCCATTCTGTTGGCCCTGAAGCGCTCCCGAGGTTCCGGCAAGGACGAGATGCATCCCATGAAGAAGAAAGCCTTCAAGATGGTGCTCTCCATCCTGTGCATCATTATTTTTAACTACCTCCCTCTGGTGGCCCTGTTCCCTTTCCAGGATCACTACTCGCCCCTGGTCTTCACTTGCTACGTCCAGCCTACAGGTTACGCCTTCCTGAACATCAGCAGCAGTATCCAGCCTCTCATCTACATCTCTCGCCTGGAAAAGATCCCCTTCCTGCCCGAGTCTTTGGTAAGGAAGATCTGTTGCACAAAAAAACAGGAGCAGTCCCCAGCTTAAAGTTAGTAAAGATGGTAAGTTTTACCATCAACAACAAAATTATTGGCACCCTTTCTAAAACATAAGCACATATGAATATGATAATATGACTACTATATGCAACTAGTTTTATTTTGGAGCCTAAAGATTTTAATGAGTGGTTCATATTTGTAAAATTATTAGCACCTGGTAGAGCCTCTGCTGGAGGGAATGACTTCACAGTCTCTATATTTATAAGGAGGTTGAACACATGTGGCCCGTCCTCTCTTCATTAAATTCAGACCACAGGTTCTCGTTAGGTATCCAGAAATTCCAGAAATCACAGACATCAAGATGTCCTCTGAGAAATGCTGATGGGTACTGTTCACCAAAAATAAACTCAACCCTTTCCTAAATTAAGGACAAATGGTATTTTACTACTTGCTTGCAGATATAATATATATTTATCCTAGGAGCGGCATGGTGGTGTAGAGGTTAGCACATCTGCCTCACCGCAAGAAGGTCCTGGGTTTGAACACTATGCCCAGCAAGGGTAATTTTGTGTGGAGCCCTCCCCGAGCTTGAGTTTCCTCCACGTACTCTAGTTTCCTCCTAAAGTCGGAAGACATGAGCATTAGGCTTTCAAATTGCCCCTAGATGTGAGTGTACGTGTTGTGTTACCCTGTGATGGACTAGCGAGCTGTTCAGTGTATGCCACCTTTGCACAGTGTAGGCTGAGATAGGCTCCAGCCTTCCCGCGACCCTAGTAGGACTATGTATACATAGAGTGTGTGTGTGTGTGTGTGTGTGTGTATATATATATATAGATAGATAGATAGATAGATAGATAGATAGATAGATAGATAGATAGATGGATAGATAGATGGATCTGAAATTTGAGGCAAATTTATTGATCGTTTGACTTCTGTTTTTTTATTGGAAAGCTATTTTGATAGAATGAAACTATTACATACACTGATATAACTATATGTTTTTATTCACTGTAAATATCTTGATGAATAAACAACCAATTATACATTTTAAAAATGATTCTATTAGTAATTAATTCATCTGATTAATACATTTATTTCGTTATTTATTTATTTATGAGTTGAATAAACTGTTATTTTAGCATAAATGACCATAAAAAGACAATTAAAATTATTTATTTTATTTATTTATTATCTGTATGTATTACTTATATACACATTTTATTGTCAAAATCTTTTTTAAATATGTTTCTTTTATTTATTATGTAAAATTTTTATTCCCATAAAGAATTCCTAATTCCTACCGGTCACAGAGTCACCACAGAGTCAGAATTGTACTGGAATGATCTGAGATACAGGACGAGGAATAAACCCTGATGTCCTTGAGTGGAATTTGGGCGCCACCTTGTGTTTGATGTTTATCTTTACTTATTAAACTAGAAGTTCTCAGAGAGAAGTGGAGTGCTGTGAGGGGAAGTTAATCCAAGTCTTTATAGTCTGCTTCTACATGTTTTGTTAATCTCTTCAAACCCGTTTATTCCTGCATGGAAGCTACTGAGCCCAAGGGCCCAACCAAAGTGGCTCTCTCAACCTTCCTATAATCGTACCGCGCATGCACTACCACATAAATCAAGTCACCCATGGAATTCTGGGAGCGCTACCGAGCCCAACCAATGTGGCTCTCTCAACCTTCCTAGAATCGTGCCGCCATGTGCTACCACATGAATTAAGTCACCCATGGAATTCTGGGGGCGCTACAGAGCCCAACCAAAGTGGCTCTCTCAACCTTCCTATAATCGTGCCGCGCATGCGCTACCACATAAATCGAGTCACCCATGAAATTCTGGGAGCGCTACCAAGCCCAACCAAACATTGGCTTTAGCATCCAGGTGGGAAAGCACAATTTGCTACATGCTCGCGTCACAGCAAATATCAAATAATTACTCATTTCATTACACTCTCTTCTGTCTGACACTAAATTTTTTTAATGAATGGTAAGGACCTTTATTTAATCATTATATTTAATCATTATATTTATTCCCATTTGTCCTGTGTAAGTCACTGTATATAGAATTATATTCATAGTAAAAAAAAAAAAAGAATAATAAAATAAAAAATAATAACCTTCATGCAATGAGAAATTAATGAAACCTAAAATACTCAGACAGTGATTGTTTTTATTTAGGAAATAAAAAATACATTCAAAATACACACTATGACTGTCTTTATTTCAATATTCTCAGTCAATCTACTGACCTCATCATCTTCAATCATCTCATTTATCATTATTATTATTATTATTATTATTATTATTATTATTATTATTATGGTAGCACTGTTTGCCTCACTGTTCCAGGTTCATCAGTTTAATCTTTCTCATGTTTTCTGTGTTCATGTCTGTTCTGTCCAGGCTTAATGGTTTCCTCACACCTTCGAAAATCCCACTAAGATTATTTTTCTTCCCACTCCCTTTCAAATACATTACAACTGACAATTTTATTTGCTGCATACTTTTCAGTGTTTATTATTGTTAGTAGTAGTATTACTATCATTACTTTCATTATTGTTACTGTTGTTGTTATTGTTATTATTGTTGTTGTTGTTGTTGTTGTTGTTGTTTTCTTTTCTTTAGTCATTTTATTTAATTATCTAAGTGATTTATTTTGTCATTGTTTTTACTATCTATGAGTACTGTGTCGAGACTATTTTTACATATTCGAAATAAACATTCTTTCAATAAGTGACTCTACATTGGCCCTTGGCATGACTGTGTGTGATTGATGCCCTAAGGCTGATCTCAGCTTTATTCCCATGTCACTTCCAGCATTCCCAGGATAGACCCGGACCCTAACCAGGATAAAGTGCTTCCTGAAGATGAGTGAGATATTATTTTAGGAACCTCAAGGAAGCTAAATATCTGAGTAAAAAAGTAAAATATGTGCATTCCCAACATCTTTCAGGTGGGTGGTACTACATCATAAAATACATGGACCAATCAGATTCTTCTCATATGCAAATGTGCACTGGACAACAGCACAATATCATATGAAGTTACATTCATACAATCTTAATTCCCGGTTTAAGGTAAACGTGACTTTTGGGTGAGTAAAGGTTCAGTGCCCTGGCAACCAAACAGGAAGTGAAGAAGTAGACAGGAAACTCCTCTCAGGTCATGACAGTTAAAGTTTCACACATACATTTTTACCCACTGATTCACAACTGGTAGCTTACTGGTGCTGAGATTTAAACTCATAACCTTCTTATCAATACTTTATATCATCACCCCAAGCATAAGCAACTTCCTGTTAAGATATAAATTCCACACATCTCATCTTTTTTTTACTGAAATCATCACCAGCTGGGGTACAATCCTCAGAGGCTTCTTGCTCTGCGTATAAAAATACGGCACCACCTTGTCTGTGAATGCTTGTGTGAACTTGTGCAGTATATTCCCATCCTCAGGATCAGAGAAACAAACCTCCCCTGCATCCCAATCCACCTCCACTCTCACTTTCTGCAGCTTCTTTTCTAGCTTCAGCATCTTTACAGGAGACGCCATGGCCCTGTACTCTCCATCTCGCATGCACAGCGTCCAGAACCCATTCTCTGGGCGTGCCTGGACCTCCAAGTCCCTCTTAACGGACACACTGGCTACACCCAGGATCCAGTCGTCACTATCTCCCAGCTCCACCTCCCAGATGTGCGCACCGGATCCGATGGCAGTCGAGCCGAGAACCTCTGCGCTGACACAGAAGCGCTCAGGATTGGTGGGAAGTGGACAACCCACACTGCTGTAATAGATGCTGCTGAGGTCTTCTGAGAGCCTGAGACATGGGTGCACTGTGTTCGGGTCCAGAGTCACAGGAACTGGGTAAGATTCAAACCAGAAGAAGAATTAATAAAGGAGGAACATCACCGCCTTACTGTGGGTTTTTGTATGGTTGTTTTGGAGGTACTTACAGTAAGTAACGACCACCTGCATCTTCTTCCAGACCCTGAACTTTAGGTTACTCAAATGCTTGGCTTCATCTAGTAACACCCCGTGAAACACCTGTGGATTTGGTGCCGAGCTCTGGATTCTGCAGAAAGAAGAAGAGTTTATTTCAATCACTTGGTTGTTTTTCACAAAAAAAAAACATCAGCGACCCCAAAAAAAAAAAGTGTTCAGATGGCTATCAGGACCAGTGATAGAAACATGTCCCTGTTTAAAGGGTACCTGTGGTGAATGAGTGTTACTAGCTCTTTAAAACGATCACGTATAATCTCAATGATTCCTTCCGGCAACATCAGTCCTTGCCCCTTGTCAAAGTGTGCGTGAGTGTTACGACTCTATGTATGCTCTGAGACATGCTGCCTATCTGATTGGCTGTTCTAGCCTGGTAGTGACGCGAACTCGTTGGATTAGCTGGGCTGCGTCACTGACCCTGTGCATCATAACACATTATGGGCCAATGCTGAGCTGCACAAAGAGCAAGCGCAGAAATCATGGAAAATATTTCTTTTTGCTCCTAAACCAACTGATGGCAGGAAAGCCAAGTTGGAAAAATGTTAGCTGCATAAAACATTTTGGATTTACCGTCACGCTTATCTCTGACAGCATTCTTATCCTCAGCATCTCTAGAATGTGACGTTTCACTGTCTCCACAAGACTTCCCCCTCTCTGGTTTAAATAAGTAACCATTTACACCTATTTCCTCCAAATTGCTAGCCATAGTTGCTTCTTGAACATGTTTTTTATCACCTAAAATGTCACTCACTGAAGAGATTTGCTTGTTTACTTGACAACGCTGCCCAACAAGTTTACGTCACTTCCCAGAGAAACGACTGCAGTTCAGCCCCCGCTAGGAATCCACGGGATAAAATTACCCAGTATTGTGCTTTTTATGGTCATTTATGCTAAAATAAGTGTCTGTGTCCCTTAAAAGTATTACATACACACAAATTATGCTGTAAGAATGACCAATACCAGTACACTTTAAAGAAAAAAAATACACTGCTTTGTTTTGTGTGTGTGTGAGACAGAGAGAGAGAGTGAGAGAGAGAGAGAGAGAGAGCGCGAGAGAGAGAGAGAGAGAGAGAGAGAGAGAGCGATCGTTTAAGAGTTCTCCTATTTTTAAAGACTGTTGTACAACGTCCTCCCGTGACATCACTGTAACAATCATACATCACCAGCTAACAGCTTGCTGCAGTGTATGAGCTCAATATAAAGATGTTTCATATTTTTAAGGTGGCGTTTTCCTTTTTTATAGAAATAGGGATTCTTGCATACCTCTCCATTGCAGATTTGAAGTTCTGTGAAAAGAAGCAAAACACAATAAGCCAATAAAAAAAGCCAAGAAGAACAGAATAAATAAGAGGTCTCTCCAGGCAGCGGGTCAACACGTCATAAACTACGTTATCTGTTATCCTGTGATATTTTTTTACCTGGAGCAGCATCAGATCATCAGCAGCGATCTCCTCCTCTGTGCAGCTTATGAGGTCTGAGAGAGTTAAAATCCTGTTCGTCAGTTCTTCATCTCTTTTCTTTATAGCCAGGACTTTCTTCGTCTCTTCCTCCTTCAGCGCAGAGAGCCGAGCCTTCTCTTCCTCACACAAAAACTGGTGGAGCTTCCTGAACTGATGCTTTATTTGGCCCTCTATTTGCTCGGCCTGACTCTAAAGCACACACAATCCTCATGTGTTTTATGTGGATCATTGAATTAAAAAAAAAAAAAGAAAAATAATTACCCTGATATGCTCAAGTGTCATCGCTGAAGTCAATCTGAGTTTAGTCACAACATCCAGCTTGTCTTTTAGCATTTTCAGAGCTGAATCGAGTTTCTCCTGTAAGCAAAGGAGCAAAAACTAAGAATATTGCAGTGTGCATAAAAATGTTAGAAATATATATATTT
>JAQMYF010000001.1:56520026-56531053 GCA_030014195.1 Neosilurus mollespiculum
AGGTAATTGGTTACACCAGAACTTTTGAGGGGCTTCATAGCAAAGGGGGTGAATACATATGCACATGCCAATTTTCATATTTTTATTTTTAAAACTTCTTTATTATATATATTTTTCTCATTTGACTCCACCAACTTAGACTATTTTGTGCAGGTCCATCACATAAAATTCAGATTTAAAAAAACATTTAAATTACAGGTTGTAATGTAACAAAATAGGTAAAAAGCCAAGGAGGGTGAATATTTTTGCAAGGCACTGTATCATATCCATAAACCATATCCATAAACCATGAAATTAATTTGGCACGATGGGGTAGATGTTAGCACATCCACCTCACAGCAAGAAGGTCTTGGGGTCAAGTCCTGTGATCAGCAAGGGCATTCCTGTATGGGGTTTGCATGTCCCCCCTGCTTGAGTGGGTTTTCTCCGGGTACTCCGGTTTCCTCCGACAGTCCAAAGGCATACACATTATGCTTATTGTCCCTAGGTGTTAATATGAGTGTGTGTGTGTGTGTGTGTGTGTGTGTGTGTGTGTGTGTGTGTGTGTGTGTGTGTGTTTGTGTGTGTGTTGGCCCTGTGATGGCAACCCTGAGTTGGTTGAGATAGGCTTCAGCCCCCCTGAGACCCTAGAAAGATTAAGCGGTTCTGCAATTGAATAAATGAATGAATGAAGTGTATTCTGTGTTCACTTTAAATTGAGAGAGGGAATAAAATTGTAATAGTATAGAAAAACAAAAAAGTTATGATGTGGAACCCTTTTTTATGAATTATGTGGAAGAACAAAAAAAACTGTTCACACTTTATCTGGCCTAATTTAAATTTGCCAGATGAAAAATGCTATTTCATTTGAGCCAAACATCAAATATCTATCATAAGCAGTTGTGGAGATATTCAGATAGAAAAAAGAATGTTTCCCTAACAACCATTGTTTACCATGGCAACCAGACCCACTCTGCCTGAAAGCCTGTCAGTCCAAAAGACCTAAAACACCTGGAGGAGTCATGTTTATAGGTAATCATTAACAGGTAGAGATCATGGCACTGCACTGGGTTAACCCTCCACTGCTGCTTCCACAAACATGACTTCCTGGTTCCAAGACACGTTTTAAATACAAGCCTTCTAGCTGGAGCTCAAACACATGTGCATGTGGGTTTATTGAATACTTTTCAAGAACGTTTGAGTTCAAAAGATAAAAAAAGGCAGATGTCTGCCAGTGAGGTGCTGCTGGAATTCCTAGACTCTTATTCCTCAGCCAGAGCATGCTGGGATACTGACAGACCCGACTTGATTAACTGCATTCTCTCAAGCAACCACACCACATCATTTCAAGCTGAAAGAATGGAGTTTTTTTCTCTAAAACAGAGACAATGTAGCAACAGAGCCATACAACACAGAGCGCCTCTGTCCGAACAGTACCTTACAGTCTAGTGCAGCCTCGTCTGTGGGAGCGCAGTTGTGACCTTTGTGCATTCTCGATGCTTGGCACACCACGCAGATGGGCTGCTGGTCATCCACGCAGAAGAGCTTCAGCTTCTCGCCATGTTGTGAGCACGCTTCCTTCTTCTGGTTCTCACATCTCCAGTTCTTGCTCTGGGTCTGAACGAAGGCCTCGCACAGGTTCTTCAAAGCCAGGTTGCTAGGAGGTTGCTTTTTTGAGGTTCTCCTCCTGCAAACAGGACAGCTCCGGAAAACTGAACTTTGCCAATAGTTCTGCAGGCACGATCGGCAGAAGCTGTGGCTGCAGGGGAGCAGGACAGGATCACTGAAGATGTCACAGCATACAGGACATGACAGGTCCTCTTCAAGCAGCTTGGAAGACATAGTTCACGTCTGACGCTCTTCTGTCATACCATGAGCCGAAGTGTTAAGTGCTGTGTTGTCACCCTTGGCATAAGGTTCTGCAACGATGGGACGAGCTCATCTCACTCAGCAGGTTTTGGAAATCTCCTTTGAGCTGCTTTTGAATGTTCACGAAGAGCAGAGAGGGAGGAGTAGCGCACTAGACAAACAGGAAGTTCAAGTCTCTTCATGATCTCAGTGTTTGGCTTAAATATGGAACTAACATTTTACCTTATTTGGGGCAGGTTTATATTAACCTTATATTTATTGAACATCTAAAAAAAATAATAATTTTAAGGTCCTGCTCACTTGTACTGCCCTGTAAAATCTTTTATATAGACTTAAAATAGATACTGTATATACACTGTATTTATGCATTACTTTGTAAAATAAATGGAATACTGCAAATAAATACATGCTACTGCTATTTATTACTCTCTAAAATTAAAAAAAAAAAGGGGTATTTGTTTCCTTATACAGATTTTTTTCACACTTCTTGCAGCTGGGATGTTTTAAAGTGTAATATTCCACTTAAAACTCACTCATTTGCTAAGCCGCTAAATCCTACTAGGGTCATGGGGAGACTGGAGCCTATCTCAGCCAACACTGTGTGAAGGCGAGGTACACCTTGAACAGCTCGACAGTCCATCACAGGGTCAACACACACACACACTATTCACACTCACTCTCACACCTAGGGGCAATTTGGAACAGCCAATTAGCCTAATGTGCATGTTTTTTGTACTGTGGGAGGAAACCGGAGTACCCGGAGGAAACCCACACAAGCGCGGGGAGAACATCCACACAGAATCACCCTCACCTGGGACTTGAACCAAGGACCTTCATGCTGTGAGGGGGATGTGTTAACCACTATACCACCGTGCTGCCCTGTCCACTGAAAACTGTATTTTATTAACATCATTGCACTTCAGTGTATTATTTAAAGGGGCAGTGTCATGATTGTTGTTGTTATGAAAGGATACATAATCAATTTTATAGATTTTTCTTTAATTGGTTTCTAAAGGATATTAGATATACATTAGATTCATAAATCCTTTTCATCCGCTCCATGTTGGGTACGAAAACATTAAACTCCGCATATTTACATGATTTTTTGGCATCTGAATTTAGGCAAAAAAATCAAGATACAGCTCCTTTAAACATATACAATAATATTTGGCTTTTAATTAAAGTCCAGACAGGGGTTAATCTGACCTTTCCAGTCACAAGGTACATTTTATTTAAATGGTCTGAGCTTACAGTAGGGGGAGGCAGGTTAGTTGATACACTTTTTATGTTTGCTGGGCTGAAAATGAAATACTATTCTGGGAAGAGTTTGTCTCTTGTTTCACATCTGTGAAACATTAAAGGCATTTTGGGTCAATAAATTTGGTGTGGTGATCCTTTACAAAAATTTTGTGAAATGTATCAACTACCCTTACTAGGTGGGTAAATTGATATACCAGGTAGGATAGTTGATACACCAATGCACTTGTTGCTTTACTGTACTTGGAAGAAGAAAATACATATATAATAACAAAATGCTTTCATCTGTAGCTTAGTATTATTTATAACACATATAATTCTACTCATTTGTAAACAATAAACATGAATGAAATTGACAAATTGATGTTCTGTACTTTCCTAAAATTGAAGCTCTTTCAGTCATTCTTAAAACAGTTGGCTTAAACATGTTTCATAACTGTCACAAACACAGAATTACGTGAACTTTATCGTTTACTTGGTCATCTTTATAAAACTACCACTAGAGGAGAAACTCTTTCCTCAAAACAGTTATTCAAAAATGTCAACAAAAAAAAAAACACACACACACATAAAAGTCATCAGCTCGATCATCAGCTTGATGTAACCTGTATTTTACAGTTAGTGCAGGAGAAATCCTTTCCTCAATCATTTTCAAACACACACAAATGAACTTGCTTGATCTTTGTAAAACTTTTTCATAATAGCAAACATGTAACTTGTTTTGCATGTGTTAACCATGCAGGAGGGTGAAATTTACTAGTTCCTTCACTTAAAGCCCCATTTGCTTAAGTCACAGTTGAAGGAAAATCGGTTAGATAATCGACGTGAGCTGCCAGCTGTCTTTGGTTCTGGCAATTTGTACACAATATCACTCATTGCAATTGATGCATCATCATCTTCATTTACAACAAATGTCAAGCCTTGCCCACTCTGTGGACCAGACACTTTCTGCAGAAAAACTCCTTCATATTCTTCATCGCCTAAGACATCTATACGAGCAATAAAGTACACAATCCTTGACTTTCCTGCTACTTTCACAACAACTAAGTTACCTTCTATAATACTGTCATCAGCCATCATATCTTCATCAGAATCATCATCAAACGTGATGGCGGGTTCTTCATCCGAGGAACTGGTAGAGTCATCCGGTTGATCTGTTTTCTTTTTCTTAAAAAGGGCCTTCTTTACTTTTGTTGCAGATTTCTGTTTCTTAGTTTCTTTGTCTTGTGCAATTTCATCGCGCACAGGTGTGGATGTTAGGATCTTGGTTTTCCTTTTCTTATGGGATCGTGTAACTTTCCTTGGCAAACTGTACACCTCTTGTGTGGACACATAGCTCTTCTTTTGAGGCTCTACAAGCTGATCATGGTTAACAGTTGGTGAACCAGAAATATTGGCACTAGCCTCAGATGGGCTTGAAGTATCAGCATCTTGTGTGCTGGTAGAAGGAACATTGCAGTTCAGTGCTCCAACCTGGTCAGCAGGATCTGGAATGACCGCTTGTCGGCCTGTTACAGCAGAGGATGTGTTGCCTGTGACATCACTGATCGCTTGTGTAGGATTCAGGCCATAAGTTTCAGTAGGCCTAATTGGACGATCTGTTAGGATGGCTGGGACAAAGTCCACCTCAGAATACACGTCGCGGTTGTAGGGGAAAATCCCTGTGCTCCGAAATCCAGACAGAATATTACGGGGTGTCATTGCTAATAGTTGGGCATCTGAAACAATCCTTGGTATGTCATAGATTGCGATAGTTTTTCCTGGATTACTCCGTAACCATGCATCCATATAACGGTTGTAAGCAGTCTTAAATGGCCCAAAGACACTTTTGCCAAGGGGTTGCAAACAATGTGACATGTGTGGTGGGATTGTTAGCATAACAATTCCATTTTCTTTGGCTATGTTAATGGCTTCAAGGGATATGTGAGATTCATGGTTATCAAGAATTAGTAGAATTATGCGTTCAGTGCTGCAGCGAGTATGGCGAATCAAGTGTCTGAGGTAGTCGCATTGATTCAACCAGACCTTGCGGCACGTCCAATGCATCCTGGTGGTCCGCCATTAGTGAAGTGATCTCGGAGTTTCACTCTTGGAAATATGAACAACGGTGGAAGAGTATTACCAGAGGCACTGATAGTGTAAACCACTGTCACTAATTCACCTCTTTCAGACGATGAGCTTGATCCAACTTGCTTCTTCCCCTTTTCTGTGATGACATTTTTTGGATTCTGAGTTGTGCATCCTGTCTCATCAAGATTATATATATCTTCAGCATTGAACTTGTGTTTATCCATTACACAGGCTAAATTGTCAAAGAATTCTTTGACAGTGTGACGGTTAAAAGCAAGGGAAGTGGCTTCTGGGGAACGAATTGCAAGGTTGTTGCGCTGTTTAAACCCCAACCACCAAGACTTTCCAGCTCTCTTATTTTCATCCCATGATGCAGGGATCTGCAGTTCATTTTGTGAAGCAAATTCGTATGCTAGTACACAACATTTCTCCAGAGAAAATCCAAAAAACATACCGGATAACATCTTCACATGATTTGCTAAGTCGGTCTCCATTTCCTTTGGAAATGCATAGTGGGCATTCGCAACCGCAGCATATCCTGTAACTACTTCAGGATTTTCTTGCTGTTTTTTTATAAAACGGTGTAAAGTAATTTTGTCAATGTTAAAATCTGCTGCTACGCTGCGCAGTGATTTTCCACTTGTAACTTCATGGGCAGCTCTTTGCATTACATCCTCTCGCGTCTTGGTAGCCCTGTTTGTTTTTCTTTTTTAAAATTGAGGCATTTTCTGCAAAAGAGAAGTAGGTGTGCTGATTCGGTGTTACAAATCAAGTTTACAACAGAAACTGAAGTTATGTGTGATATAGGGACTAATACTGTGTTTTATTAAATTAATATAGCATTGAATTTTTTTTTAATTAATAAAAAATGATATCATCTTTCATCTAAACCGTTAAATCCCATGACATTTTGAAGCTTTAGGTCAATTTTAGATACAACAAAATTATTTTTAAAGAGGAATTGAGGCCTACAAAAAATGTAAAGAAGCAAAATAGATTGGAAAGGTTAGTTAATACATGTATCAACAACCCAACTAGCCCACACCCCACCATTTTGAAAACCACAATGCAAACCTGTTTTTGCCTACAGGCTAAAAACTAATTTCTATGAGCATAAATCAAGAAAAGAAACCTTCCTGGAAATCTTTATAGTATTATCTCAATATAGACACAAACCTTTCTTTGCTGTTTTCACTCTGAGGTGTCAGAATCACTCGCTTCTGCAACTCACATGCTTCTCTTGTCCCAAACCTCTTGACCTACTTACACAAAATAAGCAATTTTTTCAGTGAACGATAGATGGCTGCATTGTTCTGCACTGTTCTATTCTGAGAGCTGTGAGACGGAGTGTATCAACGTACCCGTATCAACTAACCTGCCTCTCCTCTATTTATAGTAAAGCCTTGTTGTTGTGGTTGTGGTTGTTGTTGTTTTATTCATTCAGATTGAGTCACCCGCCAAGAATTGGACAGATCTGGATACAAAGAGAAATCAGAACAAAGAGAAATGTCACTCTAGTTTTTAATCCTAAAAATGACCGAAAGCTTCTGAACAGCTTCGCAAATTCCAGTTGGGCCGGAATGCCCCAGCGTGACTTTCTTTAAAGATTAAACCCTGTAGAGTGAGAAACTAAACCCATCCCTTTATTAAATGATGTCACTGTGAATTAGCTGTTTGAGTAGGAAATACCATAGTTACCCATGCTTTATTTATTTATTGCAGGTCTTTACAAGTAAAGTTGAGGGTATTTGCCGAACAGTTTACTGCGGAGTTCATTTCTCATTTCTCATTCCCACTTCCTGTTCATGTGAAGAGAGAGGATAGTGTTGATTAAACCCAGACTGCAGAGGCAACTGCACTAACACCACAAGCAAAGATCTCCCTCATTTAAACTGTCACCAAAGATTTCATCAAATATGTGCCGTTGTATAAAATATTAATATTACAAAGAGCATGCTTAAACATGTTCTCTTCATGGCACAATAAGTAATAACTTCTCGCAGGCCGAGATTTTATTCTTTTTTTTTATCATACATTCACACGGCAGTGCGATCCATTAAAACCAATGGAAGCGCAGCTTCACTGGAGTCCTACAGTACTCAGAGTACAGTCTGCTTCCAGCACAGCAAAGCTCGATGTTTAATGGACAAATGCTTGACATACATGGAGTTGAGCATCACTATCAACAACTCTATGAAGAGTGGGTGGGTCAGGATGCTGGGCTGCTGCATGATTATTGGAGGAGGTGTCAAAGTGGCTGGAACCTCTTGTTGACTGACAGAGGTTCAGTTCAATTCAATTCAGCTCAGTTTTATTTCTACAGCGAATTTTACAATTGACATTGTCAAAGCAGTTTTATATAGTAAAATAAATTTGGTAAAGAATTTCAACATTTCTCTATAAACCCTATACATCCGCAATGAACAAGCCCGCAGCTACAGTGGCAAGGAAAAACCCCCTCAGTCGACATGAGAAAGAAACCTTGAGTGGAACTATAGCTTAACGTGAAGTCTAGCTGGTTATCTTATAACTGTAATGGTAATTGTCATAAATCATTTCAGTAAAAGAATTTATAATATAAATGTATAATGAGGGCGCCCTGTAACATGACCACTTCACAGTCTATGGCCTTAGGTAAGCGTGTGAGAGCGATCGAGTGACAGCATCCTAACATTTACCTAATAAAAGGCTATTAACAAAATGCATGACTTAAAACAGAGGCTGTGTCTGGGTCCCAAACATTAACTAGAAGGCTATTCCATAACTGTGGGGCTTTGTAAGAGAAAGCTCTGCCCCCTGCAGTAATCTTCATTATTCGAGGTATCAGTCAGTAGCCTGAACCTTTTGAATTGTTTTTAGACTAGAACAGTGGCTGGTCGGTTTGTACGTTATATGGAAATGCGACGTGGACCATATTGGAAACAGGAACATGGGGGTTAGAATGTAAGTCATTGATGGGAGACCACGGCTATCATACTGAAAGAAAAGCAAAATTCACGAAAGGAAAAGAGTGTTACGCCATAAACTGCAATAATTGCGAGAACGTAGAATCCAGAAGAGCTGGAATAACATTCCACAAGTGAGTTTTACCAAATTAAAAGCTAGATATACAGTAGACTAAGCCTAGGCCGATTTCTCTGAATAACTGTTATAGTCTGTCAGACTGTCTAGACTATAATTACTGTAGATCCAGATCTCTATAAAGAAAAATTCAGATCTTGATTCTAAAAAGACTTATAATCTTATATTTTTAACTATTTTATAGCTATTTTATTAATGTGTCTTATAATATTTGTAGATTTTCTATTGTAAAATTCATAGCACACCCACTTTGGGTCAATTTATGTGAAGTAAATCAACTTGTAAATTTGGAAATGTAGTAACACAAAATGTTTGTTAATGCTGGTACTAAGACCATAAAGCACTGGTTCATTTTTTCTAATGCCCCATTAAAAATGTTAAAGAACAAATTAATTGTTGATATGCACATGAGATGTTAAGTATAATGCATTTTATTCTTTGTTAAAATACAAATATGTTAAAGAAATCGCATACACATTTATAAATGTATTTCTCTTAAACGGGTTATAATGTCTGTGATGTCTTGAGACTTCTATAAAATGAGATTTTTCGCAGCAAGCCAAGCCCGTAACTGCAGCTATGCAGGTTTGTTTACATTAGAAACCTGCTCGGCAAGGCATCATTCTGGTTCCAATATGGTGGCACGTAATCGTGTGTTTTCATCCGATCTCCATTCCAGTCAAAATACAGTTCAATGGACTGAAACTTTTGATCTTAGTGGGTGTGGTGGATCATAAACGTCAAGAAGCTCGCTAAGATAATTTGGTGCAAGACCATTCAGGTAAAAAGTAGCCATTTATATTTGAAGTGAAATTTAATTGGGAGAAAGTGCAGTGATAGGGGTAGATAGGGGATAAGATAGGGGTGATGTGCTCATATTTTCTGGTTCTAATAAGAACTCTTGCTGCTGTGTTCTGGACTAACTGAAGCTTGTTTATGCACCTATTAGAACATCCAGACAGTAACGCATTGCAATAATCTAATCTAATCAAGTTTTTCTGCATCATGCAGTGACATCATATTTCATAGATCATAGAGGTATCAAAGTATATGTGTAACTGCAGCTTGTAGTATGTTTTTGCCAGCAATATGGCTATTTCCATTCGTACATTGGCTACTGTAAATAAAAGCAGCCAATTCGCCTACTTTGCGACTGTGGGAGGAAACTGGAGTGCCTGGAACATGCAAACTCCACACAGAAACATCCCCGCCGAGCCCTGTACCCAGAACCTTCTTGCTGTGAGGCGGACGTGCTAACCACTATGCCACCCCTCTAATTTGTGTTGTTTTTAAGATATCGTCTTTTATCGAAATTGAACCAAGTTTTTTTAAAATGGAGCTGCTGGACTGTATGCTGGATTACTGCACATGGTAAAATCCCTAATCCCTATGCGGGGTTAGTCACATGGCTCAAATGTTTCTTGACTGCGTTTTGTTTAAGATCCACTGAATCCACTGAAACTGAGATATTGTTATACTTTACATCCACCATGCTGAGAGTGCAATGGCTTTGTATTCATAGAATAAAAGCTGGGGTGGAACTGTTAACAGAAGAGGCCCAACCAAATGGCCAAATGGTCTAGAACTGGAAATGCTGAACGGTTTCCATGGTGACAGATGTCATGTCAGAGCTTAACCTTCACATCTCACATTAGTGGCACCCATCACTGCATATAGATCTTGCATTCAAGTGCACATATGCCTTATACAGTCGCCATGTTATCCTCTTCATCATTCCAGTCTCCGGATCTAGCACATCCTATCCGCTGTGTCCACGCGCCCAGGGTCCTCCTTCTCTCCTCCGCTCTTGGGTACCATAGCGATGACGTCACCTTGCACCACGGATTTCGGCCCAGTAGAAAGAAAGAGCTCGACAAACAGGGCGTGGACTTGCTCCGGGGCAATAACGGCCCCTTTTTCGTGCATTATCACTCTGTCCATCTCTTCGCTTGTGGTGGGCTCTCCTCCTCTCCTCTCCTCCTCTCCTCACCGCTGCAAAGATATCAGCAAATAAAGAAATAAAGAAATACAATGCGCGAGATCGTGCACCTGCAAGCCGGACAGTGCGGCAACCAGATCGGAGCAAAGGTAAATTTCGATCACATGCAACAAATAAACCTAAGATCAGTTGCCCCCGTCGGGTCGGGGGTAGAGGATGCGTGTTGCATGGGTGAAACTGCAGGCTGTGTGTGTGTTGGAGGGATGTGATGAGTGCATGCGTGTTGCATGGGTGAAACTGCAGGCTGTGTGTGTTGGAAAGGAGAGTCGGGGCGGCGGAGATTCCTTCAGACGCGACTGTCGCCATTTCCCGACATTTAGGAAATCTAGGCTTGCGCTGTTTTTATTCGTTCTCATGTGGAATTACAGCAATGTTGACACTATATGCGCACTGATGAGCGCTCTGCATTTTGTTTGCACAGAAGATTTCTCCTATTTTAGGTGAAAACTCAACAGAGACAATTTGATCTGAACATATGGGAGTTAGATATGATTGTATCAAGTGATCAAGTGAAATTGAATTTACTATCTATCTATCTATCTATCTATCTATCTATCTATCTATCTATCTATCTATCTATCTATCTATATACATACATACATATATTACGGCCTAGTAATTCATCACAATCGCAAGCTGCATTATGCATATAGTTAATTATTTTCTTCTCTAAAGAATACAGAATACAGATTACATCATTTTATAGCAGTAACTCTCTCTCTCTCTCTCTCTCTCTCTCTCTCTCTCTCTCTCTCTCTCTCTATATATATAT
>JAQMYF010000001.1:56553184-56570410 GCA_030014195.1 Neosilurus mollespiculum
GATAGATAGATAAAGAGTAAAATAAGTGTAAGATAGATAGATAGATAGATAGATAGATAGATAGATAGATAGATAGATAAAGAAAAAAATAAGTGTAGAATAGATAGATAGATAGACAGATAGATAGATAGAGATTGAGAGAGAGAGAGAGAGAGAGAGAGAGAGAGAGAGATTGTGGGGATATACAGGACTGTATCTCTGATGATGTTTGAGATGATGCTGGGTGCTGTAGCTCGGAGTATACCTGTGTACCTGTATACCTGTGTACCTGTGTACTTGTGTACCTGTGGTGTACCTGTATACCTGTGTACCCGTATACCTGTGTACCCGTGTAGTTGTGTACCTGTGGTGTACCTGTTTACCTGTGTACCCATATACCTGTGTACCTGTATACCTGTAGAGCTGTGTACTTGTGTACCTGTGTACCTGTATACCTGTATACCTGTAGAGCTGTGTACTTGTGTACCTGTGTACCTGTATACCTGTGTATCTGTATACCTGTGTACCTGTATACCTGTAGAGCTGTGTACTTGTGTACCTGTGTACCTGTATACCTGTGTACCTGTGTATCTGTATACCTGTGTACCTGTATACCTGTGTACCTGGCTGGGTATTTAGGATGAACTGAGGCTCTGATCTGTGCCTCTGCAGTGTGTAGAGATATTTGGACAGTGGATTAATAAGAGCTGAACAGAGAGTGCATGTGTGTGTGTGTGTGTGTGTGTGTGTCTTTACCTTATCCCCCTGATCACACTCCCGCGGGCCTTTCCGCGGATTCACACACGGAGCTCCATCCAGATCACCGGAGCGCGCGCGGGTTCTCTTCCGCTTCACCTTAACGCGCCGGGACTCGCAGTGCGCGCGCCCGAAACCAACTCGCCGCTCTGGAGCGTCAACTCCGGCTATTTAATACCGTGAATATAGATCTCTCCTCCGGGGCGCACACGGAGGCAACCCGCTACACACTGGCGGCCATGTCGGGATCAGTCGATCACCCGATCAGTCATCGCGGCTTTATTGCGCTCGCTCTCCTCTGCTCTCTTCCTCCTAAATTCCCACCGCTGATCACATGATACAGGCTCGGGTTACAGTAGCCTACTACCTGCTCTTCAACCTGCACACACACACACACACACACACACTTCTCTTACTCATCCTATCAGGACCAAGTTACTTATTTACTTATTTTCATTTCATTTCATTTCATTTATTTAAATGAACACACACACACACACACACACACACACACACACACACACTTGTTCCTCTCTCTTTGATGGGACACACTTGTTGCCATCTCCTTGCCCCTTTATTCTAACCTTAATCATCACAACTAAATGTCACCCCAATAAAAAACTAACCCCATCTCAAACCCCAACCGAATTCTGACCGGGACCTTAAACCAAGTCTGAACCCTCAAACAGCTCTTTGTAGAAGTGAAGTCTCCCAAAATGGCCTCAGATCCAAAAAAAGTCCTCACATTGTTATTTTAAAACCACTTCAGGTAACTGATGTATAAAACAAACACACACACACACACACACACACACACACACACACACACCATATTCTTACTATATTTAAATAAATAATGTTGTCCTTCGTAAGGACCTTCCAAATGTCCCCACAATGGCCCTTTTTGTGACTGATTGATTGATTTGTTCTTCAGGGAAGTGAACCCACAAGCTCATTCACTCACCAAGTCGCTTAATCCTAGTATTAGGGTCACGGGGAGGCTGGTGTCTGTCTCAGCTGACACTGGTCGAAGGAGGCGTACACCCTGAGCAGCTCGCCAGTGCCAACACACACTACCATTCGCACTCATGTCTACACCAAAAGGGCAAATTAAAACAGCCAATTAGCCTGATGTGCATGTTTTTGGACTTTAGGAGGAAACTGGAATAGCTTAATTTCGGAAAAATCTGAATAAGTGAAATAAAATTAAATAAATAAAAGCTTTGTTTAAAAAAAAAAAAAAAAAGGGCAGTGTTCATTGTGGAAGCAAACCAAATGCCCCAACAAAGTCAACAGTGATGGACATTCCTATCCTTGTGGGGACATTTTGTCCCCTCTCCCAACACATACACACACACACACACACACATGGCCTTTGTGCTCAGGACTGAAAAATACACCTGCCCACTACAGCCACACGCTCAGTCCCTCCTCCTCCTCCTCCTTCTCCATTCCATCTTTTCTTCCCTTCATAAAGAACAAAAGATTTCATTCATCGAGGTTTCCTGTTTGTTTTTTGAAAAAAAAAAAAAATATTTTCTTTATTTCCACTGATGTAAATGACACACACCTCTGATATCTTTCATCTCAGTGTTTATATGAAAACCCACAATCATACTCCACAGCTTAAACAATGGATATATTTCCGACTCGGTTCCGGTGCTGAAACCCGTCTCAGTGGTCGGTCAGTTAATCAGTTAATCTCCAGATGGCAGGAGCTGAACAAATTCTTGCCATTCCATAATATTTTTAATCCTCTTTCTCTCATGTGAAAATAATTAACCAATCAGTGACCACTGGTTTTATATGATAAGAAATATATACACCACACTACAGCGTTACAGTACCCAAGTACATGGATATAAATAAATATAAAAAATAATACCTTTACACAGAAATCCTGTAGTGCAATTTCTGTGTTTATGTATTATTCATTCATCCATTCATTCATTTTCTGAACCATATAATCCTAATTAGGGTCGCGGGGAGGCTGGCGTCTATCCCAGCCGACTCCCGGTAAAGGCAAGTACACCCTGGACAGCTCGCCAGGCCATCACTTGGCAGAAACACGCTGACAGCTATGCTATGCTACTCTTAATGAAAGTCAGCAATGCCTTCGCCAAGAGTCGGCAGAGATAGGCTTCAGGCTCCCTGCGACTCTAGTAGGATTAACCGATTCAGCAAATGGATAAATGGATGGATGGACACTTTAACATTCTCACGCCTCCCAGTGAGAGGAATCTTTGTTTGTATCCTGATGGCCTTTCTATATGGAGTTCACAGGTTCTTCTTGTATTTATGTGGGTTTCCTCTGGGAACTCCAGTTTTCTCCCACAGCTCAAAGACATGTACATTAAGCCGACTGGCCCACAAGTGTGAATGTGAATGGTTGTTTGTAGGTGTTACTCCTGTAACAGACTGATGATCTTTTCAGTGTGTGACCCCGCCTCTCATCTGAAGCCAGTAGGGATCGGCTCCAGCTTCCACCATGACCCTGACGGATAAACGGTATGAATCATGGATGGATGGATGTTTGGAAATGGAAAATGTTTTTTGTACTGACTGAGTAATGCATACTAGTGTACAGATAGCACTTTCTTCATGTGTGTTAAGCCTCCCTCGATATCGAATGAGCAGCAGATGAAAAAGATGCGCTTATTCCTAATTTGGGTCACAGGAAGGCTGGAGCCTATCTCAGCCGACTCTGGGCAAAGGCAGGGTATACTCTGAACAGCTTGCCAGACAGTCAGAGGACCAACACACACACACACACACACACACACACACACACAAAATAATTCACATTCACACCTAGGGGCAATTTGGAAGAGCCACTTAGCCTACTGTGCATGTCTTTGGACTGTGGAAGGAAACCGGAGTACCTGGATGAACCGACACTGGCACTCACTGCTGTGAGGTGCAAGTGCTAACCACCACGCCACCATGCCGCCCTGGAAGATTGCTAACCAATTTAAATACATTTTAAAAAGATGAAAAAATTAAAATCAATAAATACACTTTAAAAAGAAAAAGGCTTAAGTCTGCAATGTGCTGGATTACTTTTTTAAATGCTTTAAATCTGCAAATTGCACAAACCAAAACCATTCAACATCCAACCTACAGGTTAGCCATTGGCTAGCCAGCCAGATCTTTAAATGTTTTTCAGTATAAATAGGAGATGTTTGATTACTTTAAAGTTCTATGTTGACTATGTGTTCTGTTAAATATAATATATTGCTGTTCTGTGGATGACACTTAGATAAAAAAGGTGTATTTGCTATATAGCAACGATGTATGAGTTAGCATGAGATAGCTAGCTAATGGACGTAGCTAACTAAAGATCCCCTAATAGCATCCACATAGAACTAGACTTACGGGCACGCTCACTTTCCACTGTATTTCGCTGTATGCAAATTCGGTCGACATATTGGCTCGGCGCGCCGAAGCCTTGGCAATATGCAAACAAAGACGACGCATCACTGTGTTTGGTTAAAAAAGTTGTAATTACTAATTCAAATAAAGCAAGAAAATGTTGACATAGTTTTCCCATGTTATTTTGAGAACAAAGAACACAATAACAAAAATAACATAAAATTGGAACATATATTGATAGATTAACATCTATAAGGTAAAAATTTAGAGTAGGTAAATATTACAGTAAACATCTATGAACAGCTGTAAGTGAACATGCATTCAATTATCAATGAACAGAATTGTTTTAGTTAACTAATGCGCACTGATAGACTTTGATGTCGCTGTGAATATACCTTAGCAATGTGGTGCTGCCTGAGGTTATAGTACACAGTTACCAGCAGTTCAATGAGTGCAAAAAAATGATTGTCAATCCATCTTGGATATTGACAACGTGCTGTCCCCAAGCGAAGGGATCGCGTGAACCATACTGTGACTTCAACAAGTACATGATCTGTGTTTTAGAACAAACCGCACGAACAGAATGCACGTTCATGAGCTGCCGCATGGCTCTTTCAGAAGTATAGTGACTGTGATCCAAGAAGGGATGACGAGACCACCCCTATTTCGGAGCACCAAGAGATGGTACATGCTCTCACTTTGCTTTGGGACTTCTGATATATTATTATCCGCACACACATGGGTTATGAACATGGACCAGAAATCATAGCCTTGGCCATGTCAGGCGTAACCGCTGATAAATACAGCTCTAGTTCTCTGATTCCCAGCTTATATTAGTTGATAAATGATCTATTTTCGAATTATTAATCGCCTAAAATTATGAAAAAGTGTGAAATATTACCTGTGAAATGTTATTCCACGTTCGCTCTTGTTTCGTTTCTCTCGCTGTTGCACCCAAACGCAGTGCACCTGTACAGCATTTTGCTGCTACTACTCCGACACAATATGTCGGCCAAATTGGCATACCGAAATCTGACTGTGTCCAGCCTCCTTGATATATGTTTATGAGCATCCAGCTATGTTAGCTACCAAGCTAACGTTTTCTTTATATAGTGCTGATTTATTTCAGATTTCAGATTTCTTTCATACTTATTTGAGTTAGTTTCTTGTTGATGACTTCTTTTATTTATTGTGAATTATGACTACAGTAAAAGCAACTTTACTCTCACCTTTTGAACTTTTCTCACCTGGAACACTTAAACAGTAAAATGCTGATTTTACAGTAAAATGAGGCACAATAACTGAAGCAGCAAAAGGAATGTGATTGAGCTGTTTTCTTTTCTCTTTTTATTTCATGCCTTATTTTTTCATTTTCTGTCTTAATTTGAAAAGCGTATAGCTGAAATTTCTTTATCAGAGACCTAAAAATTTATAGTTCATTTTTGGTTCAGCACTGAATTAGTGCCAAAGGCTAATATGAAAATAAACACTTGATGCTTTAAGAATTCACATTTTTCATAATTATTTACTTTTTCTTCTTTTGGACCTCACTTACTGGGTTTAAATACTATAACTTTATTGCAGTAGATGTATACTTCACTTTAGCATAAAAAATGATGCAGGGCAACACTTAAAAACCCAAACACCAGCTGCAAAAACAAGAGTCAAGTTAACTCTAAGACCATCTTTGCTGGCTAAGTTATCTTACAGCTCCCTTATTATTTAATAAATATTGACAAATAAAAAAAAACTTTGACATTATGTAGCATTAATTTAAATATATAATGGGGGGGGGGGGGGATCCAATATAAATATCATGCAATTATTAATCAATTATCAAGGAAGTCTGTGATTGAGTGAGTGGAGGGTGAATTAGTTAGTTGACTGACAGATTGATTGTATGCTTGCTTGGTTGTTGATTGATTGGTCAATCAACTGATTGATGGATTAGGTGATTGCTTGAATAACTAATCAACCCACCAATCAATCAATCATTCATTCATTTTCGAAGCTGGAACCCATCTCAGCCAACTCTGGGGAGGGCAGGGTACACCCTGAACAGCTCACCATGCCATCTCAGGGCTGATATTTATAGTGGATTTTTTTAAAATCAATGCTATATAATGGAAACATTATTCTTATTTGTCAATATTTATTACAAATAAATATTTACCCATACTTATTTGTCAATTGATTGATTGGAGGATTAATTGATTGATTGACTGATTGATTTAACAGGTAACAAGAGTGTTCTCCCTAGAGTTCAGGAAATCCCACACAAATTTAGCTTACACATGATGCACTATAGAGCAGAAGTTCCCAATCATGGTTGTGGAGAACACCCTGCCTTGCACATTGTAGTGTTTTCATTCTTAGCAAATTAACAGCTCCTCATTACTTGTAGTGAGTGTTTTGGTGCAGGGAAAACACTAAAATGTGCAGAACAGGGGTCCTCCAGGTTCAGGGTTGGGAACCTCTGCTCTAGCACAAAATGAGTCTCGAAGTGGGCTCTGTTATGAATATCCAGTGGCACTGCTTTAATTTTTTTTTTTTTTAATAAATGTTTTCTTTCTCTACACAACGCTGGTGGAGATTATTATCAACACAGTATTGAGGATGTTACAGATGTTATTTAGTTATCTTAGAAATAAGTCTAGGGCGGCACGGTGGTGCAGTGGTTAGCACGTCTGCTTCACAGCAAGAAGGCCTGAGATCAGTTCCCGGGCTCGGGGTGTTTCTGTGTGGAGTTTGCATGTTCTCCGCGTGCTTGTGTGGGTTTCCTCCGGGTAAAAACAGTCCAAAAACATGCAGAGTAGGCTAACTGTTCCAAACTTCCTAGGTGTGAGTGTGAATGATTGTATGTGTGTGTTGCCCTGCGAAAGTTGTTCAGGGTGTACCCCGCCTTCGCCCAGAGACAGCTGAGATGGGCGCCAGCCTCCCCGCAACCCTAATTAAGATTAGGCGGATTAGACAATGGATAAATGAATAGAAATAAGTCTGGCCACTTGGGATGAAATTCATTCATTCATTCATTTTCTAAGCCGTTTTATCCTAATTAGGGTGGCAGGGAGGCTGGTGCCCATCTCAGCCGACTCCGGGCAAGGGCGGGGTACACCCTGGACAGCTCGCCAGGCCATCGCAGGGCCAACAGACATACAACCATGCACACTTACACTCACACCTAGGGGCGATTTGGAACAGCCAATCAGCCTACTGTGCTTTTTGGACTGTGGGAGGAAACCCACGCAAGCTCGGAGAGAACATGAACATGCAAACGCCACACAGAAACACCCAAGCTGGGAATCAAACCCAGGCCTTCTTGCTGTGAGGCGGACGTTCTAACCAATACGCCACCGTGCCGCCTGGAATGAAATGGATTTATATATATATATATATATATTAAAAAAAACGAACAACAAAAAAAACCCGCAAAAATTAAAAACATGAACAAGAGTCCATCTTAATGTGTCTGCAATTGGAATGAACTCAAGTGCTGTTAATATGATACGGTTTTCATATCCGGAGCACAAATCGAGGGGAATAAGATCAAATACTGCTTATAATTGATGAATACATGGATTATTATTATTGCTTTTGGTTGTTCCTAAATTTAAAGCAAAATTGTGATTAAAAAGAGGTGATAGGAAATGATTATAAACTGGAATCAGAGCACTTTATTGATCAAGGAAGAAATTGTGGCCTAGGAAGAGGACCTTGGGTGCAAAAGGGTATACCCATAATGCACTTTGCTGCTTGTAGAGAACAAGGAGGGAAGGGCACCATTTCGAACAGAACAGCGATTTCCAATGTACTGTACACACTCTGGAAAATGGCTGACTCCTTGCTTAGACTTGATATTTAACAACCACGAGTCGGTTTGAGTATACTCCAAGAAAGAATAAATAACAGGCACCGGAAGCTGGTAGTAATCTTGTCAGCCAATCATTGACCGGTATTTTTGTTACGTGTCTCAGATCTAGCCAATCAACGCTCAGAGTCTAGTCAGCTCTTTGACGTTTTGTTGAAATGTTCTGAACACACTGGCGGGAGAGAGAAGCACACGGTTTTATTGTTAGTTCGTGATTAGGAGTGCAGTGCACAAAATATTTCCTCCTTTTCATGGTTTTCCTGTATTTTTTTATTCATAGAAGAGACACAAAGCTCGGTAGGACGCTCACCCTTTAGTGTTTTTTTCCCGGATAAAAGTCGCCCGCCGAAAATCAGTAGGTTTCCCCCGAAGCATCAAGCTACTCAGGGAAGCTAACAGTCCATCTTCAAACTCTGCGACTTAAGAAAATTCTCTTAAGAACCTAACAAACAATACCAGCAGTTATCTAGAATCTGTCGTTGTTTGTTGTAAATTTTACGACAGTTTACGACATTTATTTTTGCTCGTTGACTTGCTAACTCCTGCGAGGCTAATGGCGAAGGTTCAGGTGCTAAATGTTGCTGTTTTGGACAACCCGAGTCCTTTCGGGAATCCTTTTCAGTTCGAGATCACGTTCGAGTGCATGGAGGATCTTCCTGAAGGTGAGCATCGGTACTTTTCTTCTAACGAGCAGATAAAAAGTTGACAAAACCGGATTAGCTTAGCCAGCCTAGCGGCTAATCAGTGACGTCATAATGGCGGGACGGGGCGCGAGCGGCTCTAAACTTGAGCTTTGTATTGTCTAAAGGTGGACATTTTGTGCAGTGGTTAGCTTGGAAAGTACAAGTACAGATGATAAAGAAGTTATTTCAACATGTGCACGAACAGTTATGTGTTGCATGTTAAAGCCTAAACCTATTTTTGCACTGTTTTATTTTGCTGGGTTGCCAAATATACAGTGTTATGAGTTTATCTTTATTACAGTCCAGTACTGGGGAAATAAGTTTATTTACAAAAGCAATGAAATTTACTTGGATGTATAGGTGATGAAGCATCTGCACTTCCTCCCTGAGCATTTGGCTCTTGGGTTTCCTTTTAGAGAACATTATTGGACACTAAGCCCAACCAGTGCATTGTGGGAAGTCTTAAAATGTTAATTATATGTTGAGTAAATGGGAGCAAAATGGCCAAACATTCAAATTTACATGTTTGGTGCCCATCTCAAGGGTGAGGGTGGGGTACACCCTGGATAGTTCGCCAGGCCATCACAGGGCAACACATACAACCGTTCACACTTACACTTAGGGGAGATTTGGAACAGCCAATCAGCCTACTGTGCATGTTTTTGTACTGTGGGAGGAAACCCACACGAGCACAGGGAGAACATGCAAACTCCACGAATATGCCCGAGCCCGGGAATCGAACCCAGGCCTTCTTGCTGTGAGATGGATGTGCTGACCACTGTGCCTCCGTTATGCCCAGAATCCATTGTATGATTAAAAAAAAAAAAAAAAAAAGCCCTCTCCAAACACTGCCCTCAGGTCCTGTCAGTTATGACATTTCGACATGAGAACATTTGATCATCATTACAATGTTGTAATTATAACACAAGAGCTTGTATAAGGTTAAAAAAAATAAAAATAAATAAAGCTATTTGGTCCTGAGTGGCAGAGCAGAACATCTGCTCTGTTATTTCAGAGGTATCGAGCAAAAATCCTGGTGATGGAGCAATCAGCATGTCTGAGAGAACAATAGCTGTGTCCCAATTCCGTTACCAGATCCATCAATGGATGTGAAGAACACGGTGTACGATAGAGTAAAATGGCGTCACTCCAAAGACCGACTGTTACAAACCAAATGGTGTTTAATGAAACAAACAAAGTGCTGCTCCTGTCACCTAGCAGCCTTCACAGCTCGTACACCCTGAATAAAATTTATTGGTGGCACACAATGAATCTTGGGATAGGCCGGAACAGGTGTTAGGAAAAACAGGGCTGTGCTGTGACTCATTCCGTTGTCCTTGAGGGAGTTGCAGCACTGGAATCAGGAGCAGCGATTACAATATTCAGTGTGCTCTCTGCGTATACGCTTTCTCTCCTGTCAATCACAGCAGCTCTTAAGTGTCTATGAGCATGTATGTGGAAGAGGGCGGATAGCACTTTTCTCTGATTGTGTTACGTTGTCACAATTATACATTGGATCTAGAGGAGGTATGCGTAAGCCTTCATCCTCACAGCATGTTAACATGTTTACTTTTTCTTATAGAAATACAAAATAAAAAATCTTATCACTGATACAAAAGAAGCCATAAAAAGGCTTTGTTTCCTTGAGTTGTGTTTCCTCAAACATTGAGTCCAATATCTAAACTCGGACAAGCAAACTATTGCGAGGACTTTAAGGTGATGTGTGGTGGTTTATCTCCTCGGTCGTCCTTTTTTCCTTTCTTTGGAGTATAAACTAAAAGTGTAGTGGCAAAGCACGCAGAAGGACTGTTTTTTAGAGAGAGAAGTAGTTACAGATTTTAGATTTTCCGTGAAATATCTGGAGATGTCCGGATTTAAACTCGGCCCTTTAAGATCAGAATTTAAAAACCTGAGCTACTGATTTACCCTCACAGTATCGAACAGGGTTTAAAAACATGTTCTGTATTTGATTTCCAGATCTCGAGTGGAAGATCATATACGTGGGTTCGGCTGAGAGCGAGGAGTACGATCAGACCTTGGACTCAGTCCTGGTGGGTCCGGTACCTGCAGGGAGACACATGTTTGTGTTCCAGGTGAGTTCCTGCATTTGGAAGGAAGATTTCCATCTGCAAGAAAAGGGATATTTTAAGGAAGAAGTGGAGATAAATAAATAAATAGATAGATAAATAAATAAACTGTGTATGCGTAAAACAGGCGGATGCTCCGAATACAGGCCTGATCCCTGAAAGCGATGCAGTGGGTGTCACCGTTGTCCTGATCACCTGCACGTACAGAGGACAGGAGTTTATTCGCATTGGCTATTACGTCAACAACGAGTACACCGATGCCGAGCTCCGGGAAAACCCGCCTGTCAAACCCAACTACTCACAGGTGAGGACGCTGAAGAGTCTGACACAGTTGTGTAGATACAAAAGTGTCCTTTAGGACAGTTTAATTTCCACTCTGTGCTCGGGTTCTCGTCTGTGCGGTGTTTCTGATGCGCGCCCTGTGTCCTCGTGAGCTTCTTCCAGGTTTGTTTCCATCTCCCAGAATCATTCCAGATTGAATCGTGACTCAAAATTGACACTGGCTACGTATAATGGATGGTTAGTGGTTGTTCCAGATTCACCATGACCCTGTCCAGGAGAGCACACTTATTAATCTAATCCAAATAACCTGTAATATATTGATTTGGGCACTGCCTAATGTTCTGCACAGACGGGTTTCAGCATCCTTGACAACCATCATCATGCAAGTCAGCGATGTGTAACAGCCAATCAGCACCTACTCAGGGACATGTGTGCACAGACATGGGACAGCCATCCAAGCCATATTTGTCTATGGTGCTTCGGTGAGCTCCGGTAATAAAATGGTGGCAATGATCCTAGTGTAGGTGGCCAAAAAAAGCACAAAGTGCAATACTTACATGGCTGTTTGTACTCAATGCAGTAGTTTGTGTGTGTGGTTCAGTACCGTGGGTATTTTCCTTACACACTCACCTGTCTACAGCTTTTTGTCGTCAACTGAAACTCAAATCGAAAATCCAAACCCCAAATGTACACATAGATAATGTTTTCAGAAACCAGTTTTTAAGAACAGCCCTGCAGGAGATGTAATATTTTGAATATTTGATATCAGGGGAGGGAAAGAGGTGCAATATTTCAGGAAGGAAGGTCCAACACTCTGACTGATTGCTGCGTATCAGAGTTTGTGTTTAATATAAAGTGCTTAAACTTTCTGAAGTCATTACCATCCTTAATTTTAACACCTCGATACTCTGGTGTGTTCCACTTACTCAGATACCCGATGTTATTCCTCAAGTATTGAGGCCTGGACAATACAATGTTTTCCCCTTGACATCATGCAACTAAGAAACACTTATAAACCTCCAGCATAGATTTGTTTGGATTTTTTTTCTCAGACTATCAGGTAGTACAACGTTTGAGTTATTTGGAGTTGTGTAACTTTTTGAGTTGTATTAAGTTGTACAATTGTTGAGTTATGGAGTTTTATCATTTTTGAGTTGTACTGAGCGGTACAAATTTTGAGTTATTTGGAGTTGTATCTTTTTTTTAGTTGTATTGATTGTACAATTCCTGAGTTATTTGGAGTTGTATCACCTTTTGGTTTATTTGGAGTTGTATGATTTTTTTTTTTTTTTTGATTTTTTTTTTTTTTTATTATTATTTATTTTTAGTTACTTGAAATGTATTATTTTGTGTATAATCGTTGATTATTTTTATTCCTCCCAGCTCCAGAGAAACATCCTGGCATCAAACCCTCGTGTAACCCGATTTCACATCAACTGGGAGGGATGTTCTGAGAAGATGGAGGACTCTGAGAACGTAGACCCAGCTCCGAATGTGATGCTACCTCCGTCGTGCACCCCAGGGAAAGCACCGCCTCTTGGACTGATGCCGGATAACTCCATGGACTGCTTGTAGAGCCTTTCCATCCGTCTGTTAAGAAATCATCATCAACATGTTGAAGAGCTCGGAAAGTCCACACATTTCCCTGAGCCGAGACCCTGACTTGCTGAACAGCACGGACAACAACAAGAGGCACTCTGATCTATTTTTTTTTTTTCTTTTTTTTTTTTTTTGGATTTGTGTTTCAGTATTTTTTCAGGAGGTTGAGAATGACTGGTGTCAGATTTGAAGTTAAAGGTTTAATCTACCAGCAGGAGGTTTCAGGTTGTGTGTCAGTGTGCAGGTGTGATTGTACTATACTGTATATATGTTTACTTCTGTTTGTATTCTGGCTCTTCGAATAAATAAATATCTTTTGTTACATGATGGCATTGAGGTTTTTTCTCTTTCTCTCTCTCTCTCTCCATGCAGCCGTGTTTTCCCTTTTTCATTCATAAAAAAGCCACAGATTATATACACACACAGAGACCTGTCTCACCATTTCTGGGTTCTGTTGCTAGGCAACGAGGTGTGTTGCTGCATCCATGATTACCCAGAGTTTTTTGGGTTTTTTTCTCTTTTTTTCTTTTTTAATTGATAAATTTCAGCCATTTTTAGGCCAACCCCTACCACCCTTATATTCGTTTTATCATTGAATTTGAGGATTTTATGCCCTTAAAAATACAAATAAGGAAATAAATGTTTTGATATATTATTGTTTGCAGTGGTCATTAATGTTAATACATATTTTTTTGGTTTGTTTTTTGCATGTTTATACTTAATGTGTAAAACTTTTCTCCACAGGTCCAGTAAACGATGAAGGGGAAAATCCTCAAAAAAGAATCATTTTACAGTGATGTTTTTAATAATGAAGGAATACAACCTTGTCTCATTTTGAATGATGAAAGATTAGTGAAATATTTCACATAGTTTCTTTTTGTCTGTCTCTCTGTTTCACTTTATATCGTGTGTGTGTGTGTGTGTGTGTGTGTCTTTTTCTTTTTATGTCTCTTTTTGTCTGTCTCTCGCTCTGTCTCTTTCTCTCTCTTTCCACTCTCCCTTTTCTCTCTGTCTTGCTCTCTGTCTCTCTTTTTTCCGGTTCATTTCCAGGTTTGTTCGATACTCTATATATGTTATTGAGGGAAGATCAGATGATGTTTCTTGTTTCAGGATTCAACCCAACATCACATTTTCTTCATTTTTCTGAACAGCAGAAGGTGTGTTATCAGAGACGTAGCAGATTCCATTCTTTAAAAAAAACCCTCAGCACCTCCGATCAGATCAACGCCTTTCAGAGAGGTTTGTTACTCCTAATGACTGAAAGAGTAACGCCTTGTATTCTAACTGATAATTCACCTTCCTCTCTCTCGCTCCTTCCCTCCCTCTGTCGCTCTTGGTTTGCTTGTGTATGACTGATCTCATCTGTTATATCTTCTTGCATAAGATGTTTCTTTTTGTGTGTTCATTATTTCTTTGTCGCTACATTACTATTATCTATTTCATTTATTCCATTAACCATCACTTGTGTACCTTTGGAACATTGAATTCGATGAAGGCTTTAGATCAGTTACGTGTATTTTGATGATGAATTATGAAATCATTAATATAATTTTTTGGGGGGTTACGTTATTTTTATTGTATTATTGCACTTTCAACATTAGTGGAGTTATTGAATCTATTACACGGTTATTTATACATTAGTTTTTTTTCAAGTGATATATAAATACATAATAAAGTGCTAAACAAAATATTTAAACTCAAAAATAGGAATATTATTATATAATTGTTATAGCAGGGCGACACAGTGGCGTAGTGGTTAGCACATCCACCTCACAGCAAGAAGGTCCTGAGTTCGAATCCCAGGGTAACGGCGTTTCTGTGTGGAGTTGGCATGTTCTCCTTGTGCTTGCGTGGATTTTCGTCTGGGTACTCTGGTTTCCTCCCACAGTCCAAAGACATGCATATTAGGCTAATTGGCTGTCACAAAGCTCCTTTAGGTGTAAGGGGGAGTGTGAATGGTTGTGTGTGTTGGCCCTGCCTGGGTCTGGCTAGCTGTTTTGGGTGTACCCCATCTTCACCTCAGCCTCCCTACGACCCTTACAGGTTTAAGCGGTTCAACGACTGAATTAATTGTTTTTTTTATTTATTCTATTGTAATAGGATATAGACTTATATTATATAATTATATTATATAATCCTATAATTATAGGATTATATGCTATAATTATATCCTATATAGAGCTATTATTTTAATACCTTATTTTGTTGCAGTTATCATTTATAATTGTTGGTGATTCTGTTATCATTCTTATTATTTGAAATAAATAGCAAAATAGCAATAGCAGTATAGATGATGGATAGATGGATGTTGTAGTAAATAAAATAATAATAATAATAATAGTTAATATGTGTGTGTTTGTGTATGAATAGAGAGAGAGAGGTGTTATTATTATTGTTATATTATTATTGTTATTATTATTATTATTATTGTTGTTATTATTAGTTATTGTTGTTATTATTACTATTATTTATTGTTATTATTGTTATTATTGTTATTATAGTTTTTATTATTTTTTTATTATAGTTTTTATTATTATTGTTGTTATATTATTATTATTATTATTATTGTTATTAATTTTGTTATTATAATTGTTGTTGTTATTATTATTGTGATTATTATTGTTATTATTGTTATTATGATTATTGTTATTATTGTTAATATGATTATTATTGTTATTGTTATTATGATTGTTGTTGTTGTTGTTATTATTGTTGTTGTTATTATTATTATGATTATTGTTGTTGTTGTTATTATGATTATGATTATTATTGTTGTTATTATGATTATTATTGTTGTTATTGTTATTATTATTATTATGATTATTGTTGTTATTATTATTATGATTATTATTGTTATTATTGTTATTATGATTATTATTGTTGTTATTATTATTATTATGATTATTGTTGTTATTATTGCGTAGCAAAAGGTGCCAGATCATGTCAAAGTACCATACCACTGCTGCTGATATTCCTCTATCACACTCACACACACAATCTGGCTGTGTGTGTGTGTGTGTGTGTGTGTGTGTGTTTGCACACCACAGTGTTAATATTCTAGACGCAGGCTGTCCGAGTGCCGCAAATTCTGACCAACTTTCTAAAAATAGCTCTCTTTGACGTCACGCAGCCAATCACGGCTTAGCGTAGCGGGAGGGGCCCGCGCCGTTCACTAAAAATCTCTGTGATAGTCATCTGCCATCGCGGATTACAAAATGTCCGCCTGTTTGTTTCTTTGTTTTTGTAGATATACTCCAAACCCTGACACTACCAAATATTTTTAATATTAAACGTAAATTTAAAAAAATAAACAAATGACGGTTATTTATCAGTTTGTGTACGAAGGAGGAATACAAACTTCGACATAAATCGCTTGACAAATCATAATGCCTCTTGCTCTTGACCGGCAGCCGCATTAACCAATCGGTGTTGTGAATGTGCTCTACGTCGCACAAAAGTTGTCCAATGATGAGCGTTTTGAAGGTGGGCTCGCGCGGAGCAGGAGTTCCCTCTAGCTGTGGGCAGAGGATTAATGTTCATGGTGGGCTCTCACTGTCGAATTATGAGAGGCGGAAAGGTGTAGCTGTGGAGGGTTAATCGATGCCGTATGTTGCTAAACAAAGTTGGGACGAAAAATCGGAACGTTTTAGGGGATAGAAGAGCGGAATCTTTGGCGTTTGTTGTTCCTGGAGTTGGAAAAATACACACAAAGATATAAACATACGGTGTGTGTCGTGGAATTAGAGGGAAAGTGGAAACGGCCTGCCTCGGTTCAGAGAGGAGCTGAGGGAGGAAACCGACCAGAACAGAAGGAGGGAGAAGCGAGACTGCAAAGACAGGACTGAGGAAAAGTGCCGTCGACGGATTTGGACTGTCCTGACGGAGATTGCAGCCACTGCACGCGCTGTTTATAGCCCTGTTTTGCTTTGCTAGCTAGCGCTAGCTAGCCAGCTAGCTAGCTAGCTGACAAGCAGACTCCTCTGGCTAACTAGCATAACTGACTAGCATATCTGTTGACTGACTGACTTCTCCACGCTCGTGAATGAGTTAGTCTGTTGAGTTATGGTTATAAATAGCTAGCCGAGTCAAGCTAGTGCGCGCCGGAAATCAGGGATCAACTCGTATGTTGAGTCGGGATCAGAGCTCTGAAGAGTGAGAAGAGCCGAACCGAGGGATTTCCGTCTCCTTCATTCCTTCTTTCTTTCCTTCCTGACCCCCGGCCTGTAGTCATGGGCAACGCGCCCACCGCCAAGAACAAGGGCAGCGAGATGGAGAGTGGTGAGTACCCAACAACTGCTCACTTTACCCCATGGCTCTGTACCACTCTGCATACTACTGTACTAAACAGTGTGCTACAGGGTCCAGTACACTCTAGATACATGGGATAGTCTCTGTACCACTCTGCATACTACTGTACTAAACAGTGTGCTACAGGGTCCAGTACACTCTAGATACATGGGATAGTCTCTGTATCACTCTGCATACTACTGTACTAAACAGTGTGCTACAGGGTCCAGTACACTCTAGATACATGGGATAGGCTCTGTACCACTCTGCATACTACTGTACTAAACAGTGTGCTACAGGGTCCAGTACACTC